>OX459029.1:76813384-77216747 GCA_949775025.1 Tricholauxania praeusta | reverse complement strand
ACACGTCAGAGAAGAATACCTGTAAAACACGATTATTAAAAAAAGATCAATAGTTCACGAACTAATCAATTTTAAGAGGTAGCACGCACTCGATTCCATTACACAACAGTCATTTTCAAGTGTTATTTGGCCCATTCCAGTCGATTCTTCTTCATGGCATCGGTCAGGCACCTTTTTTTTGATAGGAAGACGAGCGATCAGGTTCCATTCTGTCAAATGCAGCCAACCTGTCCCTTTGGAGACGATAATTTAACCGTCGTTTATCATCGTAGTTAAGTGAGCCATACTTTTCTTACAATTTTCGAGGCAGATGTCTATAGTTTTACAGTCGGTACGAGTTGTGATGATTCTTTATCTACCACATTTACCTACGCGGTTTGCGTTCAGATGCTCGTTTTGATCTATTTTTTTAATGCGGTTGAAACCCGACTTTTAAACACCTGCAAGTGTAGCTATGTCTCTCTGAGAATATGAAGAGTGACATAAATACGTCTGTGTTTCTCTATATTTTCTTATAGACGTGTCCGAAAATTAATCCATTCAAAAAAGAAACACTTTTGAAGTTACACCTCAATACCGTTGTCCAAATATAAATTTATAATGAAACTAAGTAAAACCAATTAAATAAGAACCATTATTTACATTTTGAACATTACAGACAGGAAAGGCGGACAGAAAATTATTTATTCAAACTGTAAACGACTAAACTACAACAGCACGTTTTACCAAATAAGAAGTAATCTCATTTAACCTCTCTCTCTAGTAGATGACGCAGGCTACTAATGTTGCCGCTTATCAAAAACAACAATAATGATACCATCAGCAAAAGAAAACTAATAAACATTATGAAAACTAATTTATATGCTCAAAAAATTCGGTTGAACTAGAAGATACAAAAATTTGAGTAATGTCCCCAATAATTTGTTCACCTACTATATATGGCTACAGTATTAAGACATAAGAGACATGTGGTCTCTTTATCATGGTTTTATACCTTTTGTAGTAAGATATTATAAAAAAAAAATTTTCTACAGAGACGAAGTATCTTATTAATTTTGATACGCAGATATTCAAAATACATTTCTGTTTTGTAAGCTAGACTTTTGTCTTTTTAACTTTTCCTGATGCTACTATGGAATTTTCCGTCGTTCGTTGTCCGCCGCAACTGTGTTTGTTCAAACGATTTCCGACGGGGTTTTTTTTTTTGACAGCGTTTAATCGTTGTCGCTTAATGCATATTATTATAGCTAAATCGTTAAAGCTATCTTATACAATTTTTTTTTAGTGGAATCAGCGTACGATCAATAGTTTAAGTTTCATGTTATGTGTGGGTGCACATCGTGCGACTTCGCATGCTTTGTTTGGCAGTTACGTCTGTTCAAAGTGAAAATTCTTCGAAAAAAACTAAATTAATTATTTTGGCAATACGTGATTTTTCGAATATTAAAAATATATTATTTCTGGTTTGATCGATTCCATAATTTTATTGGTGAGTAGCTGAATGTATTATCTATTCAATAGTATTTCAATTTAGAAGAAAAACAATTATTATATTCAAATTACACCAATTTTCTGCAACCTTAAATAGGTGCACCTTATAAGTATTTTATATGATTTTATCCAGAAACATTCAAGATAACGTCAACTACATTATTTACTTGACAATTTTTATACCTCGCTGCGTCTGCTAGCGTATCTCAGGACCCGTGAAATCTACAGCTTGGGAACAGTGCGTGCCAATCGTGTGCCGAACATATAGCTGTCGAGCCATGCAGATGTGGCCAGAATAAATGATGGAAGGAATTTGTTGGAAGCTCATATGGAATAGAAATAAGTAGTGTTTTATGGCATGATACCAAAACTTTGCGTTTGTTATCAACCTACGTGGGAGCCAAACTGTTTTTGTCTCGAGATATGGACCAACAACCTCAAAAAGCTAAGCGATGGGACCAAAAAAGTTTGCAGCATGTCGAAATCGACTGTTCTTACATCGTCAAGGAATACAACAAACACATGGGAGGTGTTGACTTGAAGGATGGACTACTTGGGCGATACCAGATTCGCATGAAAACTAGAAAGTGGACAAATCGAATACTCTACCACCTGCTGGATATCGCGACCGTAAATGCAGTGGCTCCATCGCATAATCGGACAAGACTTTGTTGGATATAAATGTGCTCTAAACTTAAGGACAAACATGCAAAATATATTATTTTTTCGCTTTTATTTATACTTCATATTATTACACTTCTGACCAATAAAAAACAACAACTTTATTAATAACAACTGTAAATTTAAACAAAAACAGTTCAATATCTTACGCGCAACGAATAATCGGACAAAGCAAAATGGCAATGCTAAATATACTGTTATTTTGCAGAAAGTCATTTTAGAACTGCGTTTTTTTTTCTGTCATATATATTAAAATATATTTAAAATGGCTCTAAATGGAAAGCAATCTACTGTAAAAATTCGGCAATTAGTAGTTAAGTGACCTTATAAAGGTAAAACTGTAAGAGAAATTGCCGAATTGATTGGAAAAAGTAAATCTATTGCCCACGACATAATTAAAAGGTTCCGTGATGAGTTTAGATTGGCCAAGAAAAGCAGAGAAGGTAAAGGCAAGGTATTAAATGAGCGAAAGAGCGTTCGATATTTAGAGAAATCAAAGAAGATTCTTTCAAAACAGCACAAGAACTTAAAATGTGCCAAGGAGTATATATTAAAAACAGAAGATTTTTGGAATAACGTAATTTGATGGTATATTATGTTCAAATATCTTTCTACTGATATAAGTATATGATAAAAAAAACCTTAAAATGGTGAAAAATATCAACAGAAAGGTATTTGAACATGAACTCATCTAAAAGTTATTTGTTTTATTTAATTTGCAAAACTGGAAAAACTTCTTGGTGTTCCAAGTATTCCGAACAGCAAAAAATAATCGGTGGCAAAAGCTGTATTCGAAACACTCAAAGAATGGGACTTGGCCGTAAAAGTCCAGGTCATGGGTTTCGATACCACTGCATCGAAAACTGGCTTGCAAAATTTTACAGTACATGATCAGACACGCTAGAGCGTGCCGTCACCACGTTTATGAGATAATGAAACGTTGCGTCTTTGAATCTGAATTTGGAAAATGGCTACCAGAGGTATTTGAGAAGAGAAGAATTTGAGGCAAGGCGAAAATGTGTTGTCATTTTCACATTGTACTATGTACTACTTTTCTTATCTGCACCAAATCAAGACCTCAAGTTCATCAAAGCTGCGATTGTGTACTCCAGCGTGAATGAAAAGATTTCTGAGGTCGTAGGAAAAAAATTCAGTAAACACCTGTGCTTTTTGACGGAGGAAACCGTTGAAAATAGTCGAAAATTTAATTCGAACATCGGTCGGCATCAGTGTTGGCATGTTATAAATGTCGCGCGACATTTTCGACCGTAGGTAGTAAACGTCGTTAACCTTCGAGCTTTTGTGACACAACTTGAGTTTGTAACAAAGATGAATTCTTGAGTTTATACTAAGAAAATTTATTTATTAATAACTTTATTCAGATCATCAAATTGTTTGTCAAACCCATTCAAATTCTCATCAAACTACATATAATTTTTTGTTCGTCAAATTGTTTGACAAACAATTTTAGTGGTTGTGAAAATGAGGTTGATCTGGAGTTTGCGACTTTTGTGACATTTACGACAATGTGACCTTTGTAAATCTAAAAATCCTTGTGACATGCCAACACTGGTCGACGTTAGCTGCACTCGGTCTGATTTTTTACAGAGAAAACGTTGAAATTTTCTGATCGTTTTGGCCTTTCGGCAGACTTTATGGATAATGATCCATCTCAATGTCTTTCGATCGCAACTTATGTGCAAGGCTCGAATGTTGGTGAAAGCTTAAAGGTGGTAAACGATCAAACGGTCAAATTCATGACCGAGTTCAGCCAAAGAAGTAGATAGAAAAGAAGGAGACTCCGAGCTTTTTCCGTGTATTAAATTTTGTAGAGCCGAATGAAATTTGGAACCAATGAGAATTACGAACCAAAATCAAAGAAGTAGATAGAAAAGAACCAAAATCCCATTAAATTTTATTACTGATTTTGTTCGGCTTTTGAAACGAACCAACCGAATTCACAATGTTAAATTCAGACCATTTTGTATTTTCTAATTTATTTATTTTCTTAAATTCATAAAAAAATTATTTGAATATTAGCAAATGAAAATAAATAAATTGAAATACAAAAATTCAAAAAAAAAACTTGTTGAGAAAATTATTCAATTACGATGACTTACATTTAAACCTGCATTTGAGAAAATCAATTTTTATATCTACCAGGCGAAAAAATCCTAAAAAAAATGCGTGTACATATTTCCTTTTGAAGAAGTTTCTAAAAATCGATGTCACCATAGTTAGTTCTTTAACCCTCTTACCGGCAAAATAGAAATACTTACTTACTTACTTAGATGGCCATAACAACCCGTTGTCAGGTTACGGCCGACCTCATTAGCTCTCGCCAGGCGCCTTCTCCAATCGTTAATGCCAAGCGCGGTTAGGGCTTCCTCAGCTTGGTCTATCCACCGGAGGCATGGTCTCCCTCTTCGTCGTTGACCGGGGACCTTCCCTTCGAATACCTTTTTCGCTGGAGCTTCTTTATCCATACGATGGACATGACCCAGCCAGCGTAGTCGCTGTATTGTTATACGCTTAACTATGTCAATGTCGGCGTAGAGCTCATACAGCTCGTGGTTCATTCGAATGCGATAGTCGTCGCCAACTCGAACAGGACCAAAGATTTTGCGGAGAACTTTTCTCTCGAACACCCCAAGAGCGGCTTCGTCTGTTGTCGAACCACCCATGCCTCAGCGCCATATAGAAGCACAGGTAGAATGAGCGTCTTGTAGAGTGTTAGCTTTGTCGATCGAGACCGTAGTAGCACCTATTAGCAATTGTTATTCTGCGCTTAATCTCCAGACTGACATCATTGTTGCTGGTTACGGCAGTGCCAAGGTAACTGAATTCCTTCACAACTTCTAATTTACAGTTGCCCGCTGTAACATGAGAGTCTAGATCCCGTGCTCTCTTGTTGTTGTTAGTAGACATTATGATTTCGTCTTGCCCTCGTTTACCGTCAAACCCACTTTGGCTGATTCCTTTTTAATAGCAGTGAAAGCAGCAGTAACAATCTCTCTTACTCCGACCGATAATATCAATATCATCAGCGTACGCAAGGAGCTGAACACCTTTAAAGAAAATGGTGCCATTATGATGCACACCGGATTTTCGTACGATCCCCTCCATAATGAAATTGAAGAGATCGCACGAGAGCGGGTCGCCTTGTCTGAAACCTTGCTCGGTATTAAAAGTTCCGGAGAGGTCATTCCCTACCTTGACGGAGCTACACGTATCGCTCAACGTCATCCTGCAGAGCCTTATCAACTTTACAGGTATACCGAACTCAGACATTGTTGCGTATAGGCAATCCCGCACTGGGCTATCGAACGCAGCTTTATAATCGACGAAAAGATAGTGAGTGTTGATTTGATATTCATGGGTTTTCTCCAGGATTTGGCGTAGTGTAAAAATCTGGTCTATGGTGGACTTACCAGGTCTAAAGCCACACTGATAGGATCCGATCAGCGTTTCTGTATGTGGCTTCAATCTTTCACACAATACGCTCGAGAGGATCTTATATGAGATGGAAATAAGACTGATACCCCTGTAGTTGGCCCAGATTGTCGGGACTCCTTTCTTTATTACAGGACAAAGAACGCTGAGATTCCAATCGTCGGGCATGCTTTCCGCTAACCATATTTTGCTGATGAGTTGATGCATGCACCTTATCAATTCATCGCCACCAGCTTTAAACAACTCAGCTGGCAGGCCGTCAGCACCCGCTGCTTTGTTGTTTTTGAGTCGCTGGATAGCAACTCGAACCTCTTCATGGCTAGGTGATGGTACTTCCACTGACTTATCATCGATTGGTGGTATCGTACTGCATTCTCTCTGGGCGGAATTGGTGGAATCATAGCCCGTAAGCAAGTTGGAGAAATGCTGCCTCCATAACCTCATTACACTCTGTGTATCTGTAACCAGATTTCGATTTTCGTCTCTACAAGTGGATGCTCCGGGCTTGAAACCTTGAGTTAGACGCTTAACTTGTTGATAGAATTTTCGTGCATCCTTCTTGCCCTGGTACACCTCAAGTTCCTCACGCTCACGCTCTTCCTGCTCCCTTTCTTTACGTCTGAAAATGCGCCTCTCTTTCTTCCTCTTTTCGCGGTAGTTTTCTCGCACGGCTCGCGTTGCGGCTGACTGCAGCGTCTTCTTGTATGCGCCGTTTTTTTCAGCAGTCGCATCGCCACACTTCTGGTCATACCATTGGTTTCGAGGTTGTGGGCGTCGAAAACCAATGACTTCCTCGGCAGCAGCGCGCATGGAGTGGGAGATGTTTGTCCAAAGTCCACCGGCGTCGTCAGTTCCAGAGGTTGGTTGGTTGAGATTAACCGAGAATTGAGCGGAGTACGCCTCGGCAGTCCGTTGTAATTGCAGCTTGGCAACGTTCAGCTTTCGTTGCATGCCCGTGCGTTCATTCTTCGCATTGCATAGCCGCATGCGGATCTTAGCTGCAACAAGATAGTGGTCGTTGTCAGTGTTGACCCCCCGAAATGTACGCGCATCCAGAATGCTTGAAGCTTGCCTTCCGTCGATCACAACGTGATCAATTTGGTTTTTTGATCCGGGGATAGCCAGGTGGCCTTGTGAATGTCGAGGTGTTGAAATCTGGTACTACTAACTACCATGTTTCGCGCCGCGGCGAAGTCGATCAGTCTCAGACCGTTGTTTGAAGTGGTCTCGTGGAGACTGAACTGACCGACTGTAGCGCCAAAGATGCCTTCTCTTCCGACCTTCGCGTTAAAATCGCCGAGGACTATTTTTACATCGTGGGTCGGACAACGGTCATACACGTCCTCTAGGCTCACGTAGAAATCGTCCTTGGTGGCATCGTCCTTTTCCTCCGTCGGGGCGTGCGCGCAAATTGGGCTTATGTTGAAGAATTTTGCCTTGATACGGATCGTAGCCAACCTTTCATTTATTGGCGTGAGCCGGGAAACTAGGTGGCGTAATTTTCGACTTACAACGAACCCGCAACCAAATTCGCGCCTCTCCGCATGGCCGCTGTAGTAGATATCACAGTTCATCCGTTTAGAGCAGCCTTGTCCTTTCCATCGCATCTCCTGGATGGCGGTGATGTCAGCCTTTATTTTTACGAGGGCTTCCGCCAGTTGGATAGTTGCACCTTCCCTATGGAGGGTCCGGACATTCCAGGTGCATATCCGTAAATCATTGTCCGTTTTTCGTTTGCAGTGGTCGTCATCGTAGTGGGGGCTATTATCCGAGGCTGATTTGGTTTTCATTGGAAATGATGATAATGTGTGGTGGGACCCAAACCCTACGCACACATTCCAAGTTTTAAGTCTAGGAGAGACTCGCCTTCTCACAACTAGCTCACCCCCGGACGGGTGTCCAAGGGATCTCCAGAGGATACTTGGCCAAAAAGGCCAGAAGTTTGTGAGCTGCTTGAACTGCTTGCAAAAGAATCATCCCTGGCCACTCCCAAGTGAGTGGCGATCAGGAACTTTTCCCACTTACGTGGACTTCTACAAGCAGCTCCATCCTCCTAGAAATACGACTAAAAAGATAAAGTAAAATATCAAATCTAGGTAATTTGGTTACGAGAATTTTGAATTTGAAGTTATTTTTGCTATTGATGCGAAGGTTAAGTAGTTATTGACTTCTTGTCCTAATAACTAAAATTAATAATAATATAATGTATATAAAAACATCAGTTTTAAGAGTAAAAATCTATTTTTTATGATGGAAATCATAGAAACAATTTTTTGCTGGTGTTAGTATTAGGTTCAAGTTGCATCTCATACAATATACCTGGGTATCAGATTTCTTACATTGTTTGGATATTTTTTGCCTTTAGAATCGGCCATACTTGGGTTGTGTCTACGTTCATCATATCTTTCGGCATCGTCTGGTATTTTAGCCTTCATTCCACATGAAGACGAGGCAAATTTTGCTGTTGCTGTAGATGGTTGCCAACAGGAATTAGTTCATATTTGCAAAGACTTGCTGCCACGACTTCTCGAAACTCTGGTAACTTGTATTTGATTTTTTCGTCCTGATTGATCCTTCGAAATAGAATGTAAGCATTTGTCATTGCCATGTCTAAAATATGATGGAAAAGTGGCAGCATGGGTCACGTGTCTTCAATCGGATGTGGTATCTGCCCATCAAGCCATCCATAGGGTCTACACCGCCCATGTGTGCATTATATTCTTTTATTATTTGCGGACATTCTTACTTGCATGTATTATTTTTTTTTCGATCATATCGAGCTATTTTGCCAATTTGTGAGGAAAGAACCTGTGACTTCAGCTGTTGAAGGACCTGCAACTTCATCTTCGTTGCTTTGACTAATAGCGCTTAGATTTAGTGAAGTGTTAATTTCATTTTCGAAAACATCGCCTGATGCAGTGAAGTACTCCAAACAATTCAAGAAATCATTCTCAAATTATTCTTCTAGTATGGTGGATTCTGTTGTTTTTGGAGAATCAAAATCAGAATCGATGACACTATTATCGCTGTCAAAATCGCCATCACTTTCGCTTGAATAATCCGTTTCAGCTGAGTTCATTAGCTCCTGGATCTGCTCATCGGTTAACCTGGATTATTTAGCAGATCTGGTTGATTTATTTGCAATTCACTTGGCAAAAAGAATTTTAAACGCGTAAGAAAAACCACAAAATTTTAAAATAATTTATTCGTGCGTTCATTACTCACTTCAACATGTAAAGGGTAAAACGACGAAACGAAGTGTGATTCCTCTACAAATTGAACATCGCTTTGGAACTTCATAATTTACTTTATTGAAATTCAAATTTAAAAAAGAAAATCGTTGCTAGTAAGGTTATTATATGGTAAAATGTAATAACCGTCTACAGACGGTCATTCCGGTTAGAGGGTTAATATATTGCTCATTTTCTTCAATAACATCATAACTCAAAAAATCAGATATTTCAGGGTAAGCATAATTTTAACTTTTAGTTTACTTTGTCTTTTTAGAATAAATATAATAATTATTGTTAAGAGGATTGTTGTGGAGCCTAGGCCATAATTCACAGTTCTATGGAATTTTAATTCCTTAATTTCTTTTACATTGTTTTCCTGATTAAGAATTATTTCTTCAAAAGTAAGTTTTTCTTCTACAGTAACATTTTCATTTGTTGGCAATATGAACCTTTCTTGATAATATAATTTTTTGTTTGAAAATTTTTGGTTATCAATTTCGAGTGTACAATTATTAAGAGCAACCATATGTCTTCCATTAAGTTTTATACTTCTTCCGTTACAACTAGATTTAAGAATTTTATTTTGAATATTTTGATCTATTTCTGTTATTTCTTGTTTCGTATTTTTTATAAGAGAACATTTTTTCTTATATATACAATTTAATTCATAGAAATATTTTCCGACTTGATATGTATAAATAGTTTTGTTAATTTCGACTCTATATTCTTGATCGTCATCTATTTTCTTAAAGATATCATTTGGGATAGGTATAACGAGTTTTTTTTGTGACTTTATTATTGCTGTTGAAATTTTATTGGCAAATATAATGTTATCTTCTTTGAATACTGCTACACCTATGTTAGTTTCAAATTCTGAAGTTTAGAAAAATTGATATTATAAATATTTATTTCGTCGTTAGTCAATATATTAGGATGTAGAATACCTGTCCTTGCTAAAGCAATATTTTCTTGTATATGTTCTATTTGATCCTTTACTATGTTAATTTTAAGCATTTGTTCAAAAAACAAATTATCAGAATAAAGTCTTTTATTAGTGTAATTAATTATTTTTTCTGATAGAATTTTTCTGTCGGACTCAATTGTAGATTTAAGTTGGAAGAATGTCTTGTTAAAATTGTCATTGATTTTTATCTGCTGGTTTATATTTTCTATTATTGCATGATTGTTTCCATCGACAATGGAAAAATGTTCTTCAATATTCTGTCTGTCGTCGTCATCTAGGGTACCGTACAACCATTTCAAAGCCATTCCTACGCCATTAATTAATCCTCGCTTAGATCTATGGGGTATTATAGTTTTAGCTTTATTTTGCAAAATTTTTATCTCCCTTTTTAATAACTTTTTGTAATTTTAATTTTCAACATACTGAACCACCTCTTCGAAATTCGTTATAACCTCAAAAATTTCGGTCGGGTTTATTGTGTGTATTAAAAGATTATGCTCACTAACTATATCGACTGGTTCTAACTTTATTATCGTAAATCCGAGATTTGAAGTAATCCTCTCACTCACCAGTAACGCTTCGGTTTTTGGAATCATGAACGGTCCCATCAGGATCAGCATTGATATGAGGACTTGTAAATTTTAAGGGTCTTTTCATATTTTCAGTGTGAACATTTTTAAGAGGGTATTTTTTAAACTTTGGTTTTTCTTTGTGCCTAACGTTCTCGTAGTTTCTTATGAATCCTACCTTCCTCTGTTCATGGTAATCTTCTCTATTTTCGTTTAGCTTAGAAATTTTGGTGCGTTTCTGATTTTCAATTTGACACATTTAATGGTGTGTCTTTAATTGTTGAGTGGTAAGTATTGTTGTAAAGCTCTATAGCTTTCGACATTTGATCTTTGATAGGCGATTCTTCAGCTAAATTAAGTGTCCTAATTTTCTCTGTTATTGTATTATTTAACCTTTCAACGTCTGAGTTGCCAGTGTGGTTATTGGGCTTGGCAAAGTGAATATCTATACCCTAATTTTTACAAAATTCTTTTACATTTATATTATTAAATTCATTATCGCAAATAAGGTTTTTCATTTTACCTTTAATGGAAATATACAGTCGAATTTTCTCAACGAGTGTTCTACTGTTCCGATCTTCGAAATAAAAGCATACAGAATGCTTTGAAAACTTATCTCTAAATGAAGAGCTGAGATGCAAAATCCGCCAAGTCCAAAAACATGAAAATGCGAGATATTGTAGGAGGGCGCAGAAAAAATATTTGTCTACAAGCCTACATACTCCAAATAGTAAAAAAAAATTTTCCCTTCACAAACTTTTGATTGCAAAAATTTCTGATAAATTCTTTTTATCAAAACCCGCTAAGTGCACATTTCTGAAAATCAAAACCCGCCAAGTCCAATTTTTCATCAAAAAAGATTCGGCTTTCATAAATACAAATAGTTTCGTGTTATTTTAAAATGGAAATTATATTGTGTAATTAAAATTTCAATCTGCATTTATTCAAATGTTTTGAAATTAATTTAAGCCAAGCCATTTTGAAAAAAAAAAAATGATTTCGAAGCCTTTTACTATTATTATTTTTCAAAATCCGCCAAGTCCCGAGGTTTCACTTTCAAAACCAGCCAAGTCCACGGTTTTTGTTTCAAAACCCGCCAAGTTCAAACGTTTTTTTATTATAGTCCTTATAGATTATGTCATAAAATGTAATGAAAAATCAGAATTTTAATAACTTTTGACAACTATTACAATGGATCAATCTACTTTTTTACTAAAGTTAAATTTCAGTGGAATACAGTTTTTTCGTTTTTCTCAAAAACACAAAATATGAACTTGGCGGGTTTTGCATCTTTGCATATCAAAAATGCTTGTTTTGAGTTTACATAAGTGTCCATGTGTACAATTTCGTTTGAATCTGAAGGCGTTACGGTAATTTCGAATTTTTTCTTTATAGGGTTCCTATCGTATTTACCTGCTATGCAGATATCACAGTTGTTTATTTTATTAATCAGAACTTTTAGGCCGGGGTAATATATTCTGTGTTTAAGAGCTTCGTAGTTTCCAACAATGTCCAGATTCTTTCTTATGAAGGAGAGCAATTTGTTTTAGAGCCTCGTCTTCGTCTTTGAGGTCTTTTGCAAAATAGGTACATTTAATGACACACTCTTTTTCTTTCAGGACAATGATTTGCTGTCGAAATCGATTTACCAGTCCAGTATTGGTAATGAATATCCAGAGTCCTCTTTTTGAGAGTGGACTGTTTGGACTTCTAAAGATCCGTCCTCGTCATCTGTATTGTTGCTCTCGATCTCGTTAATGACAACATTAACATGAAAATCTGCTGGTGGCCTGACATCTGGGTCCGTGGAATTGAGCATGTTAATTTCTTTTGTCTCAGCGTCAATTCTGATGGTACCTGCTGCAATGAATTGCTCTGGTATTGGTGTTACTACATAATATTTAACTTGGTTTAAGAGTTCTGAACCAAAATGGTTTTGGATGTTTTTGAATTTTATATTCAGTTAGGCAGTTTGATTTTATAATACTAGTGTTTGCCCCAGTATCTATAAGGCATCTAATGTTTTGTTTTCCAATGGTAAGTACTACTACGGGTAATTTGAATTCTAGGCCGTTGCTAGAAAATTTACCTCATCATCTTCTACTTCAATATTTTCTATGGTATCTACTTCCATATCTTATGAATTTTTAGACTGTCCTGAATATTTATTAGAATCGACGCTCATACGCGAATTTCTTTACTGGCCAGACAAATTTTACCCGTTTCTACTGGAATCATTGTTGTTACGTTTAAAATGGATACTATTACTGTTACTATTATCGATTCGGTTGTTGTACCTATAGTCACTGTTACCGTTATTGTTTCGGTTTTTATACTTATTATCGTTATTACCGTTATTGTTTCGGTTGTTATACTTACAATCGTTATTACCGTTATTGTGTCATAGTGACGATTGTCTCTGTCCCCTACTTTGTGAACTTCCGCCAAACTCATGTTTCCTATGCCTAAAGTCTATGGCTCTTCTATCCTCTAGCAATTTTAATCTAGTATATTTCGCAATAATGCTATTTAAATTTTCGTTTTCCGCAAGATGAGCCCTAATAGGTCAGTCAATCTTCTCTATCATTATATCAACTAGGTCCCTATCTACGTTTTGTGGCTTATTTTTGCCTGGTTTTAGCGGATCGGATACGAACACATCGTTTATGTCGAACTTAGATTGTTCAAAAATTTTAAATAATTCACTTAAATTGCTTACCGTTACTGTTCTGCAGTAGTTGAAAATTTCTGCATACGTTTTTCTTGGACGGCACCCTTGGAGTATTTTCTCCTTCACTTCTGCCCAAGTGGGATTTTCTTCTAGCTCTCTCACTCTCTGTCCAACTGTGCCTAGTATTTTTTCGTTAGTAACGATTTGGATGCAATATTGTTGAAGTCTCTGGTTGTTTCCACATAATACGATGCTTGCTTCGACTGCCTTTATGAATGCCCTCGAGTTGTGTCTTTCATCTAAAGGCTTTAGTCGACGAAATTGATCTATGACGTCTTTAGGAGTCATGTTAAATTCATCATATTGTTGTTGTTGTTGTCGAAATTGATGCAGTTCGAGTTCTAGCTATTGGTTTCTCAAATTTTGTTGCTGAACTGCAGCCTCTTGGTTTAGCACTACTGATTGTAACTCAGCAATTTGTTTCCGTAAATCCTCCATTTCGCTTTCTTGTAAATTACTTCTAAGGCTTTCAAATATTGTAAGCCTTTTCTTAAGCATAAAAACGATTACACTTTGAATTTAAATTTATCTTTAGATAAAGTTCCACTAACTATGTTTAATTTGCCAGGAGGCAGTGTTTTTTTTTTATAGTCGATTACAAATGTTCACTGTTTATTTCACAAGTTGCAGTGGTTCGTTTTTTTTTTCTTCTTTACAGCCGATTAAAAATGATCACTTAAGTGCATTGGGATTGTTCCGAAAAAATTCTTTAGAATTTTTTTTCCTATAAGACTGCGCCAGTTATAAATGTCAATAAAACAAATTAAGCTTTAGCTTAATAACTTTATTTTATTAAGTGAATCTTAAGACTAAATTGTAACATTTTTCCTTATCTTACTTTAACTTATTTTCTGTTTCACATTTAGGGCCTTGAAATGCAAAATGTGCAATTAAGCAGATTTTGCATTTGAAGCTTCAACTGAATGTGAAACTTATTTTCCCATACTACAACGGAAGCTTTGTAGACGCTAACGTTACAGTATGCAACAAATTACTTTACTTATGATATTTAAGTCTATAGGGGACGGGGACGGGGACGTAACTCGCGTGGTCTGTAACTCCACTTTTAAGCATTTAATCTTTATTCACTTTTCGTGTCTGTAATTGCAAAACTTAGTTTTAAAGTGACATTTTCTTTCTCTTAAAATATCCGTACATTCAATTTTGTTCATTATTATGACATTGTAATCTTATTTTTGTGTTCAGTAATTTATTTATTGTGAAATTATTCTTAAGAACTATTATTTAATTTTTGTTTTACATCCTTTGATTATAAATTCTAAGATTTCTTGATTTGTGAAGTCTCTTATTTAATTAACCACTGTTATATATTGTACAGCAAAAGAATTATATTCTTATTGTGCTAATTTATGAAATAAATAAATAATAATAATAATAAAAAAAAAACTAAAATTAAACAAAAAAAAAAAGTTTCTAAAAGAAAAATTTGGTTATAATATAAATGGTTATATACGATTTGATTTACAGAAGCCCTGTTTATGTCAAAAAAGCCCTATTTTAATTCGAATTTTGGCCCTTTTACAAATATGCCAATATCATCCCTGCCTCTCATATCACCCACAATTGTGAAATCTCAATAATAGGTGTTATACTCGTACTTACATATCGCTCACTTACTTCAAGACTGGCATAACTCAAAAAACGTGATTTTTGAGTTAATGATACAGAATTATCCGCCATTTCATGTTTAATTTTGTGTAAAAAAATCAGGAAAGTATCTCATAAACTTTATGAGAAGAGCTTATGTAGAAAAACTTTTCATCATTTTCATATAAAAAGCAACTTATTGAAAATTTAAATGTGTTTTTCTCCCACTTTATGTTTTTTGAGTTATAATAATAATAATAGAGTTTAGCTACTACAGCTATTATAGCCTTCTTAGCTATTTAGCATTGAAGCTTTTTACCAAGTCAAAAAAGCTTATTCATTAAATAATGGAATAGAAAAAATTATCATGCACATTAATTTGTTAATTTTTTTATAATTTTTTCTTAGCTTTATCGCACTTTCTCAACATACCCACTTAGATCATATGAAAATATATATTGAATGAATGTGATTGTATGTATTTAATCATATGGTCTAAGGGATAAATGTCAGAAAAAATTTACCCAGCATGCTGTGGGGCTCGGACAACACAAACAAAAAAATGCACACTACCATTAAGCTACAAATTTAGCTACAGTTAGTTTTCAGTCTAAGCTTGAGTTGACCTTTTGACAAGCTAATGTTATAAACTTCGCAATTATTAATAAGCGTTGTCATGCGATTAAAAGGAGCTGTAGCCATATAATTAGTTCTACTAACCGGTTGGTAAAATAATTGATAAGTGTTACGAGTACTCCTCCGATTAGTATTAAAATGTATGTAGTTAAGAAGCTCCGGTGAGGCAAGAGACCCAGTTACAAGTTGATGCAGATAAAGTATATCCGCAATATTTCTACGCGAGCTCAAAGACTGCATATGTAGTAACTTCAAACGATCCTCATAAGGAGGAAGGTTTAAAGGGTCAATCCAGTTTAAGCCATTGAGAGCAAAACGAATAAAATTTTTTTGAATTCTCTCAATTCTATTTATATGAATATTATAAAAAGGTGACCATACTTGGCTGGCATACTCTAAGTGAGGACGCACTATTGTATTATATAAAGTCACCGTTACTAAAGGGCTATTAAATTCTTTTGCCCACCTCTTAATAAAGCCAAGCAGAGATGAGGATTTTTTACAAATTTGGTTAATATGCTCATTAAAAGTCAACTTAGTATCAAAATGTATACCTAGGTCTTTGACTACATCGACACGATATTTTTATCTTTTAATTTATAATCAAATTCCACAATAGTTTTCTTCCTGGTAAAAATCATAGCTTGGCATTTATCAGGATTAAGATGTAAGTTATTCTTAGAACACCAAACTTCAAAGGATTTCAAGTCAGACTGAAGTGGAAAAGTAAAAAGAGTTATGCCAGTCTTGAAGTAAGTGAGCGATATGTGTAATATGGATACAAAATTTGATATATGTGTATGTAGTATTATTATCCATCTGAAAACCAAATCGCCCACCTCCCATACCACCCACACTAGTTTTTTACTCAATAACACTAGTTTACAAATTTGGAGTTCACCTCGAGTTCTGGTGTCTCATATACTTTTTTCATGTATTTTGGGGCGTAGATTCCAAAAATGGCAATCATTTTTTTTTTTGTTAGGAATTGTTTTCAAGATATCTCCAAAAAACCCCTTTTTCGGCACTTTTTTCATTTATTTGGTTATATTTCGATGAATTTTTTTTTCGACTCAAAAACGCTTTTCAGAACAGTAAAAAACTTGCAATAAAATTGAACGAAAATACATACATTCTGTATGTGTGTGGTTTTTTACTTTTATTCTCCGTTTCTTTTTAGATAAAAAGCATGTGGGCACTTCTCTCATGTTTGAACTGCCTATTTATTACACTTATGTTTTCGAACGTGACCAACTTCAAACAGCTCCAAAAATTTAAAATTTTATTTTTTTACACTCGTTTTCTTTTTTCCTTAATTATGTACATGAAACTCTGTTCGTGTAAAAATTTTGACACACTTGCTGCTGTTATCAATTTCGAAATGAGAACAAATGATGTTTTTCTATTTTATTTGTGTCTCAAGAACATGAATTTAAGCAAATTAAAATTTTACAGTTAATAAAGATTGGTTTGATATTTTTGCATTGTTTTCAGCTAATTGATGTTGGAAGAGAGATTTTTCGGAAAGACTATCATCATGTATCACTTCTTTTACACACTTAAATATTTAAGGCAAAATTCTATTCAATATTACAAAAAAAGAGAAACTGCATTTATGCAAGTTTGCAGGTGGTTTGCTCAATGTGATAAATGAATTCTGGTGTAAATTGTTTAAATTAACAAAATTTGAATATTTTTCTTAGATAATATCAGATAGTAACGTTTTTATAATAACTTTTAATTTTTCTGTCACGGTTGGCTTTTTGGCGGAAATGTCCATATGTATTTTCGTTCAATTTTATTGCAAGTTTTTTACTGTTTTCTCAAATAACTTCTACATTTTTTGTCCGATTTCCGCAAAATTATACTTAAAATATTTGCAAAAGAATAGTCTTTCATTTTTAATAGTAAACATATGAAAAAGAAAAAAATTTCATTCAAATGGAGCAAAGAAATTTAGTGATTTTCAAAAAAAAAAGCCAAAAAAGTCAGTTTCTTGGAATTTGAGCGCTTGTAACTCCATCAATTCTTATTCGATTCAAGCAAACAGCATACCGTTAGAAAAGGAATAAAAATATCTTTCGAGTGCTTAAAAGCGTTTTTAAGCCGAAAAAAAGTTCATCGAGATATAGCAAATAAATGAAAAAAGGGCCGATAAAGAGGTTTTTTGGGTATATCTCGAAAACGATTCTTAAGAAAAACAAGTTAAGGTGTTATCTTCGGCCAGGCCGAAACTCACATACCCTACACTGCATTGAAATAACCTTTTAAATAAATGTTGAAAAGACATTGAAGAGGTTGTGTAAGTCGAAAAAAATGTGAAATGTTAGAAAGATTGGCAGAGGTTGGAAAATGTCGAAGATATATGCAAAATGTTGACAAAAGTTGAGAGAGGTTGAAAAACTCTAAAAAATTTGAAAAAGGTTGAAAAATTTTTAAACAATTCAAAGTTGATGAAAAAGTCGAAAAAATAAAGAAACTTATGAAGGAAGTTGAAAGAGGTTGAAAATGTCGAACAAATACATATAGGGTATATTGGAAAAAGTTGAAAGGTTGAAAAAGTCGAAAGAATGTAGAAAATGTTGGAAAAAACCGAATAGAAATGAAAATTTTGAAATATGCCACGCCCACTTCTCCAGTTCCGCCCACTTTTGGTACAATAAATTATATTCGCGATCGACATCCTCATATTAAATTTTAGCTCAATAGCTTGTATAGTTTGCGATATATGCTGCAACAAAAATTCAAAATTTAGGGCGGTGGCACACCCACTGGTACAATCCAGCCCGGTTTTGTTTCAGAAATAGCTTTCCATAATCAAACCCCTAACACCAAATTTTAGTATGATTGCTCACATATTTCGATAAATATGCCACTTACCGTATGGGAGTTGCCACGCCTATTGATGCTATTTCAGCCACTTTTGATTCAGATATGCCCTATAGCGACAGAAATATATACATTAAATTTCATACCAATTGCTGCAATAGTTCACTTAAAACAGCGCTAACAAATTTATGTTAATATGGGAGGTGCCACGCCCACTGATACAATCCTGTCAAAATTAATTTATTTTTAAAGCTTATAGTAACTGACATGTTTACACCAAATTTTATGAAGATTACTCTCATAGCACACTATCTATAACAATAAACGTTTTTTGCTTATATGGGAGGTGCCACGCCCACAGGTACTATTGGACCAAATTTTTGTAGTAAGAGACCTTATAGCAAGTATATCTGCCTCATTAAATTTTATAACGATTACGTTGTTAGTTCTATAAATATAACGTTTATAAATATTGTGGGCTGTGCCACGCCCTTCAACGAGTTTTTTGGTCCAGTAGCTGAGCTTGTATTGATGACTGCTTTCAGCGGCATCATCTCCAAAATTTTTATGGAAAGCGTTTGTGCGAATTTTGAGATATACGGAATCAAAATTTTTAACAGTTGAAAAGTGCCACGCCCACTTTTTCGATTCCGATCACTTTTATCACAATTCAAGATATATTTTATATGTATCGGTTTACCAAATTTAATCGCAATATCTTGAACGGCTTACAAGATATGGTAGTATTAATGATAAAATTTAGGGCTTTGCCACGCCCCTGTACGACCTTTTGGAAACTTGAAACCCAGCCTAATCCTAATTTGGTTCACATGTGCACCAAATCACCAAGTTTCATTAAAATCGCTGAAACTTTTTTCAAAATTGGCCGGGGTAAATACATAAACATAGAGTATGGGCGGTAGGCGTGTCTGTCAACCGATTTTGCCCATTTTCGATAGCAAGATGCCTGCAAGAAGATGTGACCTGTGTGTGATAGTTTCATTCAATTAGCTTTCTTGGTTTTCCCGTAAAACTGATTTCAACAGACACCCAGACAGACAGACGGACATCGCTAAATCGACTCAGGTGGTGACGCTGATCAAGAATATATATACTTTTCCATACCTGCCACGCCCCCTTCGATGTGTTACAAACGGAGAGACAAAGTGAATATACCCACGGTGTAGGGTATAAAAAATGGTTGCCATTTTTGGAAACTACGCCCCAAAATACATGAAAAAAGTATATGAGAAACCAGATCTCGAGATGAACCCCAAATTTGTAAACTAGTGTTATTGAGCAAAAACTAATGTGGGTGGCATGGGAGGTGGGCGTATGCTTAGGCGTTTTGGTTTTCAGATGGACAATAACACTCCATACACACATTGCAACTTTTATATCTATAGTACACATATAACACCTATTATTGAGATTTCGCAATTGTGGGTGATATGGGAGGTGGGCGTAATTTTGGGCGTGTGCCAAAAAAATTCAATAAGTCTAATGCTTAGGTTCATATGAACCTATCTACTGAATTTCAATTGATTTCGATATCTTTTTAAAATATATAAGAAACATATTGCTAAAACAAGGGCTTGAAAGTGACGAAATATCAATCGCGAATATCCAAAGAATAAGATAGAAAAGAACGAGACTCCGAGCTTTTTCCCTGTATTAAATTTTGGCGAGTCGAATGAAAGCTGGAACCAATGAGAACTACGAAGCAAAATCCCATTGAATTTTATTTCTGATTTTGTTCGGCTTTTGCAACGAACCAAACGAATTCACAATGCTAAATTGAGACCATTTTGTATTTTCTAATTTATTTATTTTCTTAAATTCATAAAAAAGTTATTTGAATATTAGAAAATGAAAATAAATAAATTGAAATTCAAAAAGAGGAAAACTTGTTGAGAAATTATTCAACTACATTGATTTTACATTAAACCTGCATTTGAGAAAATCAATTTTTTATCTACCAGGCAACCAGTAAATGCAATAGCATGATTTTTTTTGGACCCCTTCAAACTTGCAAATTTGCAAGTGACCCCGCGTAAATATTGTTTTTCTCCAGAAAAATTCAGTCGAAAAAATCCTAACAAAAATGCTTGTATTTGTTGTTGCGTTTTTGTAGTTTACAACCGATGCCGTTAGTTGCAATTTTGTTGGTATTTTTTCGGCAGAAAAATTAAGTTGAAAATAACAAAAATTGTATTCATGTTGTTTGCTTGTATGTGCGCTCAAATTATGCTATTTTTTGCAGCCAGGGTTTTTCCTTTAGGGGCTATAAATACATAGAAATTATGAAATTATATTTTTCAATTTTCTTGTTTTACTTGAAACAAATCATTAGAATACTAAATAAATTAAATAAGAAAAGCTCAATCACTTGAACTAATTTGGCATTTAAAAAAACACGAAAATCATATTTTCAAAGATGCAAAAATGGAACTTTTCTTAAAATTAACACGGAAACTAAATCAATGTGTCAAAATACAATACTACTATCGCCGTGTTATTTTAATTTGGGCTTAAGCCTTTCTTAATCCAGAAATATTCATATAAGGAACTTAGCACCCTTGAACCCTTGATCAAGTACGTACATTTTTCTTCTCAAACTGAAAAATAAAATTAATATTCATGTTGTTTTATTTGCTGAGCGCCTGCTTCAAACAAAATTTAATTTGTCTAACGGATTGTATTGAAATTATCTTACAAAACTCAAAATATTTCTATTGTGCAATTCACAGTTCATTGTAAATTGGATGGTAAAATTAAAAAGTTCCAATTTAACAATATTTTACGAGGTAGCAACTTGTGTTGTTATTGTTTCCCATATAAATGCAAATTACGACTAGTTGAAAATTTGAACATAGCCTCATGCATGTTTTTTAAGTATGGTAATTTCACGATCAGCTGTTTGCATAAATAATAGTAAATGGAAGAAATAAACGTAAGTTGTGCATTTTTAATATTTTATTAATGAAAATGTCAATAAAAGTTTTTTTATTTGTTATAAATAGATGCTAAAATGTAAAGGAAGGGGTCAAGGCTCTCACAAAAAGTGGACAGATGCCGAACAGTTTATGTTGTTAAACTTCATAAAGGAAAACCAACCCATTGAAAAGCCTTCGACCCAGGCTTATTACCGGCGTTATATGTTGGAAAATGAAATGAAATTAGATTGGAGTCTCATCCGTAATAAAGTGCGTAACATGCGCCAGTCATACGAAAAAATAAAAAAGTGGCAAGATTCAACATGTGTTGGAGCTTTCACAGATGGCAAATCGATTCGAGGTATAGCAACAATTTCTTTTCTTTAAAATATTTAAACCTTTTTCTTAAATTTTCGTTTTCTCTCCAGATGTTGTTTTGAAAAAATGTCCACTTTATTACGATTTTGAAGATATGTTCGGATATAGTGAGCTGAGCTGGAGGAACGCTGTTATTGACACTGAAATTCAACTTGCAGCTGAGGAAATATATTTGGAAGAAATAGATCCCAGCATACAGTCTATTGAGTGCGGTGACCAAATCGTGACAGACGAACCGCACTTACCCTCTTCCAGTGTTGGCAAATCTCGCAAGGGTATTTACTCGCGCACAGCTCTCTCCGACATAGTAGAAGTGCAGTCACAAATAATTGAAATAAAAAAAGACAGAATTGACATGGATATCAAATTAAAAGAAAAAGAATTGGAGTTTCAGAAGGAAAAATTTTTGTTTGATAAAGAAAGCCGTCTTGCTGAATTTAAGTTAAAAAAGGAGATCAAAAGTAGTGAAAAAGTCAAGGTTTTGGAAATTCAAATGAAGGAAAAAATCGCTCTGATGGAGATTGAATTACTGTGGCTAGCGAATTCGGTGTTGGGTAATACTAAAGTTACAACATACTAAACTTTCAAGAAAATTGGAGAG
Organism: Tricholauxania praeusta; assembly: GCA_949775025.1. Taxonomy (NCBI): domain Eukaryota; kingdom Metazoa; phylum Arthropoda; class Insecta; order Diptera; family Lauxaniidae; genus Tricholauxania; species Tricholauxania praeusta. The sequence goes on along the minus strand of OX459029.1, from coordinate 77,194,637 downwards.
TTGTCCTTTATACTAAACTATCCCCTTATTTTGATTTTAACCATTGAATTTTTATTTATAACTATTGAATTTTTGTTTGTTTTAAAAGAAATTTAAGTGTTTTTGTTCATATAAATAAATCTTATAAATATTATGGCTTGTTTGCAATGAAGTTAGCTAAGGCAGTGCGAAGCTCCAGTTGTGGTTCCATTTCTTGTGGGTATTCTGATTGGACATTTTCGGCACTATTTTTTTCAAGGTTGTATTCTATGAAAACGTTGTGTAAAATGCAGCAAGACAGAATCCATTCGCAAGCGTTTTGCATGCTGTGTAAGCCGAATCGCATTTCTTTGAGGCCAGAAAATATTTCTTTCAGTTTTCCAATGCAATTTTCTATACTCACACGATATTTTGAAAAATATTGATTGAACTTATTTATCTCTAACTTCTTTTGAGAGCTCATTACTGTTTTGGCGATATGGATATGCCGAATCAGCGGCTATGAACTATGACAAAAATTTTTCTGGCACCATTCCTATAAGACTCTGCAAAAACTTTTGCATCATGAACACTGCCATGGTACCCTATCGTTGTTTGTCTGATTTTTAATTGATAATCACAAATAATTTGCATTTTTATAGCGTACTGCTTTTTACGAGAAAAATAAAGTTCATGATTTTTGGCCGGAGCTTCTGCCAACCTTATTTCTGTTCCATCATGGTATGCTACACAACCTGGCAGCTCTTGCATAGTTGTTGCAGAAATTTTCTTTCGCTCTTCACTTGATGGCCAGAAGAAAAATCTGGATTTTAGATTTAATACTGCGAATATCACTATTTGGGTTTCTTTTATGACGGTTCCGCCATCTCCAACTCCGAAAATAGTTGCAATTTTGCGTATTGCTGAACTATCCCCATTAGAACCAAAACGAAATAAAGCAATTTTAAGTTGTAAGTCTATTGGAAGCTGAGGAACACAATTTCGATTGTGAAAAATGGGGTCGTCTCTAATTAGTGTCAGAAAGTGGTCAAACTCGTCATGTCCAATTCGCAGCATCTGGTGCATTCTGGCATCATCAAAGGTAGTGAGTACATCATTCACCCAATGTTAGGGCTACCAGATGACCTGCTTACAAAAGTAGTTTTTTTTAAATAAAATAGTTTTGATGAGCAAAAAAAAAAAAAAAGGGTCCTTGTTTCTTACGAAAAACCCCAGCAAAATTAAAACAATATCTTAAATAACTTTTATTGTACAATGCAACATCGAAAGTAGCAGAAACATCCAAAAGTAGTACATTTCAAGTGAAAAGTAGCAAAGCCTTGCAAAAGTAGCACATTTGCTACTAGAGGATGCCATCTGGTAGCCCTACCCAATGTGCAGATTTTGGCAGAAACAAATGGCAAGTTCGGCGATGGCTCAATATTAAAGATATATTCATACAAAATTCCAAGATTTGGTCCTCATCATCTTCGTCGCTACCTTGATAAAGAAAATTGGAATGATATTTTTCTTGGAACTTTAACACACTTTCTGGAACTGAAAAGCAATATGTCCGCAGATCTCTGTAGGTACAATCCAGACAATAGCTTATCCTTTTCGCTCGTAATCTTTTTTTCTCAATATTTTTTGCACACTAAAATCAAAACTTTTAAAATGGCGCGCTTACAGTTGTTTGATTTGACACAATGTAATTTTGTCACATTACAATTTTACTATGAATTGTGAATTGCATATATTTTAGTATGTTGTAACTTTAGTATTACCCAACACCGAATTCGCTAGCCACAGTAATTCAATCTTCATCAGAGCGATTTTTTCCTTCATTTGGATTTCCAAAACCTTGACTTTTTCACTACTTTCGATCTCCTTTTTTTAACTTAAATTCAGCAAGACGGTGTAGGTATCTACTTGATTATTATTTACTTTAAATATTATAAAAATATATTGTTCAAATTTTAATAATCATTGTGAAATTTTTTAATTCTGAATTTTTTAATTTTCAATTTAAGAAAAATTATATTAAATGCTATCACACGTATTTGTGAAAAATATTAAAAATAGAATTTTAATTTAAACTTAAAATACGGCTAAAATTGGCGATCTTGCCAGGAGCGATTTGTTTGCATGAAATAAACAAGAACAAAAGACCACATTAAAGGAATAAAAATTTAATGATTCTTCATCCACTAAGCAAATCTCATTGTACAAGCCTTTTAAAAGCAACGGAAACCTCAAACGCAACTTCAATTTCAATCTAACCCAAAGCGAACAGAACTGATTGATCTCATTTGAGTTAATTTGAGCAATCAATTAAGGAAGTAATGAATTTTGACATGAATTGTGAATCTTGATCACTTGTTACTTTTAACGGAACACCGAAACGTGGAATGTATTGTCGAAGGAAAGTTTCAACAATAGTTGCTGTCAGAATATTCTTTAAGGGATACACTTCTGGCCAACGAGTATGTCTGTCTATGATCGTTAATAAATATTTATGGTCGTTTGATGAAGGTAACGGTCCAACTATGTCCATGTGTATGTGTTCGAAACGTCCTGGGGGAATTTCAATTTTAAGTATTGGAGATTTTGTATGTCGTTGAATTTTTGCTTTTTGACAGGCTAAGCATTCTGTCACCCATTGATTTATCATTTTGTTCATCTTCGGCCAAAAATATCTTGTTGAGATAAGATGTCGTGATGATCTTGTTCCAGGATGTGAGATGCAATGTAAGTTTTCGAAAATTCTTTTTCTTAAAATCTCCGGAATATATGGTCTAGGAGATTTTGAAGAATTTTCGCACCAGATCGCAATGTTCAAAGATTCTATTTTAATCAGTTCTAATTTGTATAAGTTTAGCGAGCTAGTTATTAATTGCTCTAATTCTTTGTCTTTTTGTTGTTCAATGTGTAAAAGTTTTAAATTAATATCTTCATTTTTAATAACTTCAATTTCAAAAGGTCTAGAGAGTAAGTCTGCAACAATATTTGTGTCACCTCGTATATGTCTTATGTCATTGGTAAATTGAGATATGAATTCTAAATGTCTTGTCTGTCTTGGACTTCTGTCTACTTTAGAGTTAAGAGCATAGGTCAAAGGTTTATGGTCGGTTAGTACAGAAAATGATCGTCCTTCAAGAAAATGTCTAAAATGTTTCAAATTTAAGTATATTGCTAGTAATTCCCTATCGAAAGTACTATATTTAATTTCAGCCGGACTTAATTTCTTTGAGAAAAATGCGAGAGGTTCAATTTTATTGTTTTTTTCTTGTTGAAGAACTCCTCCTATTGCAAATGTAGAAGCATCAACTGCAATGGTCAATTTTGCTTTACTGTTAAAGTGATTTAACAATGTATTCTTAGCAAAATTTTCTTTAACTTGCTTAAATGCTTCTACTGTGTCAGTATTCCATAAAAGTGACTTTGATTTTTGTTGCAGCAGTTATCATAGAATGAATTGGACTAAGCGTATGAGCTAAATTTGGAATATAACGATGGTAATAGTTTAACATTCCGACAAATTTCTGTATTTGTTTAATTGATTTTGGCTGTTCGAAATCTCTTATAGCTTGTACCTTGGTTTCAGAAGCTCTTATCCTTTCGGATGAAATGTTATAGCTTAAGAAGTCAATATTTGAAACTCCAAATATACATTTGGTTGGTTTAATATTCAACCCGTATTCAGCTAATCTTTCGAAAACGATTTTTAGATGTGCAAGATGTTGATTTTCATCTTGACTTGCTATCAGAATGTCGTCAAGATAAACAAAAGCAAAATTAAGACCGGTAAAAACTTCATTGATGAACCTTTGGAATGTTTGCGCTGAGTTCCTAAGACCAAAAGGCATTCGGGTAAACTCATACATTCCAAAAGGTGTTGTTATCGCAGTTTTGTGCATGTCTTCTTCAGCCATTGGAATTTGATGGTAAGCACGTATGAGGTCTAATTTCGAAAAGATAGTTTTGTCGCGAAGGTCAATATTGAGATCGTGGATATGAGGAAGTGGATATCTATCTGGAACAGTAACAACATTTAATCTACGATAATCACCGCAAGGTCGCCATTCATTTGGTTCTTTTTTAGCAACCAAATGTAATGGTGATGAAGTTGATGATTTGGAAGGACGACAGATACCTGTTTTTACTAAAAATTCGAACTCTGTTTTCGCGACTTTATGTTTGATTGGGTCTAAACGTCTGGGTTTTGAAAAAGATAATTGTCCTTTAGTAACAAGATGATGTACAGTTGAATGTTTTACGGGTAAAGTGTAATTTGGTTCGGCTGTAATGGAGGGATAAAGTTTAAGGAGTTGTGTGAACTTATTTTCTACGGTGAAAATACGAGGTAAAGAAATATTACAAAGAACTGAAATTGTATTTATTGATAATTTAGTTAAAGGGTCAATCAAACATTTATTTTTAACATCTATAAGGAGTCCGTATTTCGAGAGAAAATCTGCTCCAATTATTGGTTTCGAAATATCGGCGATCAAGATAATAAAAGAAAATTCTCTACGTAAACCTAAATTTACGTTGAGTAATTTTTTTCCAAATGTTGAAATAGTACTGCCATTTGCTGCTGTTAATATGATGTCTGAAGATCTTGTGTTATTTTTGAATTTTGAAGAAGGTAAGACTGAAATTTCGGCTCCGCTATCAATAAGAAAGTTTAATTTGTTGTCTTTATCGTAGATAAATAAGCGACGAGTAAAAATTTCTAAATTCCCATTGTCTGTCGCTGCAACAATGGGTTTTTTTAGTTTGTTGGCAATGTATTATTGTTATTAAATGAACATGGTTGTTCGCATTTCCTAGCTTCGTTTCCGAATTTATAGTGGAAACGACAGATCCAATTTTTAGATGAAGATCTCCTGCGTTGTTGGGATCTTTGTCTAAAAAATGGACGAGAGTTCCTTTCGTAGAACTGTTGTTTAATTGCACTAACTTCAACACTTAATTTTTGAAAATTTTCGCACATCGTAGAAGTAACTCGAGTTAAATTTTCTAAAACTTTTTCGAAATTTGGGGAAATTAGTGTATTATTTTGAATTGCACTCACTTCACTACTATGGGTTATTTCCCAAATATTGTCTGCAAGACGAATCAAATCATGAATATTGGTTATGTTAGAACCAGTTAATGCAATATTTAAATTTTTTGGAAGTTTTCGCATCCAAATCTTCATAAGGAGATCAGAAGAAATACTTGATCCGGCAAGTAATTCTAATGATCTGTAATATTCGGATGGTTTACGATCACCTATCTCCGAATCTGAAAATATCTTGTCAAGTTTCCGTTGTTCACTTAGAGAGTGACGTTCGATCAAAACATTTTTAATGTTGTCGTATTTGTTATGTTGTGGTGGTTTTCGTATTATGTCAAGAACATTTGTAATAATTTCTTGAGGTAGTGCAGTTGTAATGTGTTCATATTTCGTGTTATCTTGTGTTATACCTTTGGTAGCAAATTGCATTTCAGCATGAATGAACCACGCATCTGGACTGTTTGTCCAAAATTGTGGAAGTTTAACTGAAATTGCATGGATTTCTAAAGATGGTTCCACTGATGTGATTTGTGTATTCGTATGAATTGGTTGACTATGTGGTGATTTGGTTTGTGTATTTGAATGAGTTGGTGGATTATTTGTTTCAAGATGTGTTAATTGTATGAGATTTTGTGTATCTCCACCGGTTGGAGACTGAATTGGGGATCGAAACATTTTAAATAAAATATTCTTGCAGAAGGATTACAATGAAGTGATAAAAATATTTTTCAAATAGTATAATGTTTCCAATAAATAATTTTTAAAATTGTATAAAATTTAAATTATGTAATTGTAATATACATTCATATATAACATATAATATAATGTACTTATCTTAGTTATAATTGCTTAGTTTGTTGTTGTTTCGAATCTTGTTCCCTAGTATCTCTTTGTTGTTCCTTCTGAAAAGTCAATTGACCCTACAGATATTTTGATCAAATTAAAAAACCACTTCTCAAACGTTCGATCAAACATTTCACATCATAACACATCAAACAATTTTTACGTACCTAAAACCCTTAAGGAATGCAAATGCGTTTTAGTACGAGCAGACAATAAACGATCAAGTCTACAAAATCCATATGAAGGACCTTATGAAGTTATAGAAAAAAATCCAAAATATTTCACTCTCAACATAAACAATCAACACAAAAACATTTCAATCGATAGAATTAAACCAGCCATTTTAGACAATAACAAAATTACACAACTTAAAACTCCTTACACAAAAAAAGTTACATTTAATTTACTACCTATTAATATTCTTGGAGGGGGAGTATTGTAGGTATCTACTTGATTATTATTTACTTTAAATATTATAAAAATATATTGTTCAAATTTTAATAATCATTGTGAAATTTTTTAATTCTGAATTTTTTAATTTTCAATTTAAGAAAAATTATATTAAATGCTATCACACGTATTTGTGAAAAATATTAAAAATAGAACTTTAATTTAAACTTAAAATACGGCTAAAACGGCTTTTTTTATCAAACGAAAATTTTTCCTTCTGAAACTCCAATTCTTTTTCTTTTAATTTGATGTCCATGTCAATTCTGTCTTTTTTTATTTCAATTATTTGTGACTGCACTTCTACTATGTCGGAGAGAGCTGTGCGCGAGTAAATACCCTTGCGAGATTTGCCAACACTGGAAGAGGGTAAGTGCGGTTCGTCTGTCACGATTTGGTCACTGCACTCAATAGACTGTATGCTGGGATCTATTTCTTCCAAATATATTTCCTCAGCTGCAAGTTGAATTTCAGCGTTCCTCCAGCTCAGCTCACTATATCCGAACATATCTTCAAAATCGTAATAAAGTGGACATTTTTTCAAAACAACATCTGGAGAGAAAACGAAAATTTAAGAAAAAGGTTTAACTGTTTTAAAGAAAAAAAATTGTTGCTATACCTCGAATCGATTTGCCATCTGTGAAAGCTCCAACACCTGTTGAATCTTGCCACTTTTTTATTTTTTCGTATGACTGGCGCATGTTACGCACTTTTTTACGGATGAGACTCCAATCTAATTTCATTTCATTTTCCAACATATAACGCCGGAAATAAGCCTGGGTCGAAGGCTTTTCAATGGGTTGGTTTTCCTTTATGAAGTTTAACAACATAAACTGTTCGGCATCTGTCCACTTTTTGTGAGAGCCTTGACCCCTTCCTTTACATTTTAGCATCTATTTATAACAAATAAAAAAACTTTTATTGACATTTTCATTAATAAAATATTAAAAATGCACAACTTACGTTTATTTCTTCCATTTACTATTATTTATGCAAACAGCTGATCGTGAAATTACCATACTTAAAAAACATGCATGAGGCTATGTTCAAATTTTCAACTAGTCGTAATTTGCATTTATATGGGAAACAATAACAACACAAGTTGCTACCTCGTAAAATATTGTTAAATTGGAACTTTTTAATTTTACCATCCAATTTACAATGAACTGTGAATTGCACAATAGAAATATTTTGAGTTTTGTAAGATAATTTCAATTCAATCCGTTAGACAAATTAAATTTTGTTTGAAGCAGGCGCTCAGCAAATAAAACAACATGAATATTAATTTTATTTTTCAGTTTGAGAAGAAAAATGTACGTACTTGATCAAGGGTTCAAGGGTGCTAAGTTCCTTATATGAATATTTCTGGATTAAGAAAGGCTTAAGCCCAAATTAAAATAACACGGCGATAGTAGTAGTGTATTTTGACACATTGATTTAGTTTCCGTGTTAATTTTAAGAAAAGTTCCATTTTTGCATCTTTGAAAATATGATTTTCGTGTTTTTTTAAATGCCAAATTAGTTCAAGTGATTGAGCTTTTCTTATTTAATTTATTTAGTATTAACTTGTACCAACTAATGATTTGTTTCAAGTAAAACAAGAAATTTGAAAAATATAAGTTCACAATTTCTATATATTTATAGCCCACAAAGGAAAAATCGTAGTTGCAAAAAATTGCATAATTTCAGCACACATACAAGCAAATAACTTGAATATCATTTTTGTTATTTTCAACTCAATTTTTCTGAACGCAACAGAGAGAGTAAAAGGCGGCACATGAATGACTCACTCGTTTTCGACCTCAACACAATCACCGAGTGGGGTCGTATTAACCGAGTCAATTTTAATGCTTCAAAAACTCAGTGCTGTCTGTTGTCTCACAGACGAATGGATCTCTCCCTTCCTTCCCTTAATATGGCTGGCTTAGATATTGCGAGGTCAACAACTCTTGACGTTCTGGGCATATCGGTTTAATCGGACCTGAGGTGGTCTGATCATGTATTCGATGTGTCGACAGATGCGGCCAAGTGTATTGGTTTTTTGAAACGGTGTAAGAAATACTTCACTCCTGTTGATCTTCGTACTGTTTATTTCACTTATATTAGACCCAAACTAGAGTGCAACTCACACATTTGGGCCGGGGCTCCTAAAACCACCTTGGAGCTGCTAGATCGTGTCCAGCGACGTGTGTTGAAACTAATAGGTGATGACTCTATCATCGCCTCTATCGATTCCCTTCACCACCGGCGTAACGTAGGGTGTTTAACCCTTTTTTATAGATATTATAACGGGATGTGCTCTAGAGAAATACGGGAACTGATCCCATCAGCCAGGATTTTCTCTCGCAGCACTCGGGCATCCCATCAGGCCCATCCTTTTTGCGTCACGCCGGTGTTCAACAGGACATCACACTTTCGTGATAATTCTTTCTTTGGCCGAACCATCAAGTTGTGGAACTGCTTACCTGCGTCTGTCTTCCCCGGCAGTTGTGACATCCATAGATTCAAGACTAATGTTCACCGACACTACTCCATCTATCCCCCTTCCCTCTAACCTTTCTCCTTTTCTTAAAACCAACACGGTGCATTGCATTTATAGGGGGCATCCCCTGAGCGTTGGCTTATGCTTTAAAAAAAAAAAAAAAAAAAAAAAAAACAAATACATACAGAAACAAACGATATATTTGCAGATTTAGCACATCAAACTTAACCTATTCCTCAGGTCAAAAAATCGAGAAAAAAATGTTGGTGTCGAGATATAGTTAGTGGTTTTCTATTAAGTATGTACTGGCAACATTAAAAATATTTGTAATTTTTTTTCCTACGTTTCATTTTTGATTAACCGTCAGTTTTATATATATATACATATATATATATATATATGAAACGTAGGAAAAAAAATTACAAATATTTTTAATGTTGCCAGTACATATATATATATATATATATTCGCTGTAATCAAAACATTTCTATAAATAAATTGATTTTTCAATGATCCAAATGTGTTTTGTTACATTTGTGGTGAATACACAGTGAAAAAGTACAGAAAACCTATAACAGATTTTATAAAAAGTGCTTATTTTGCTTAGTTTTAGTCGAAAATTGAGGAGGAATACAAGCCGTGGATACCCCAAATTGTTTGTAAAATGTGCTATGAACACTAGAGACAGTGTATTAGTGGTAGATGAAACCATATGAGGTTCGGAATGCCTATGCAATGGAAAGAACAAAAAAATCACTTCGATTACTGTTACTTCTGCTGTATTAATTTGCGTGGTGTAAACGTTAAAATAATGATTTATCCAGACTTAGATTCTGCTAGAAGAACCTTATCACATTCAGTGGAAGTACCTGTTCCAGCATTTTGCTCCATGCGTGAATCATCATTTGAAGAAGTCATTAATGAAGTGAGTAGCGATTTCGAAGGAATACCATCTACAGAGTAAAACCTTTTACCCAAGAAGAATGTAATGATTTGAAAAGGGATCTTGAACTCTCTAAAGAATCTGCAGAGGTTTTGGCTTTTAGATTAAAAGAAAAAAACTTGTTGGCATCAGGTACAAAAGAACAAGAGAGCAAGACTTGCTACCATTTTTTCAATCGGAAAATGATTTTTTTTGTTGGATGTGCAAGGCCTTATTCTCGTAATTTGTCTTTCAAAATAGACAGCTCTAAACGAAGTCGATTACTGTTCAACCTAAATTAGAGCGTTGACTTTGCCAGCGCTACGCTTTGGAGTTGAACGCTGAACCTAAATAAGAGCGTAGCGTTAAGTGTCATATAGAGTTTATTTGTTTACTGTTTGTGACAGAAAAAAAAATATACACAATAAAATAAAAAATTAGCTCCCAACGATTTGTCAAAATTGGAAAATCGAATACGCTGGCGTTAGAGCGTTGCTTATTTCGGTTGGATTCATATAAAATGTATGTGCATGAGAGAATTTTGACAGCTAAACGACGCTGACGCTCCAATTTAGGTTGAACAGTTAGTCGTTTGTTGAAGTTACTAAAAACTTTCTCGGAAATTACTAGTCAAATAACTGCTCTGAAATTTTAAATAACGTGCTAGAGGACTGTAATAACTTAGGATGTAATATGTCTATCGAAGTGCATAACCTTCACAGTCATCTCGACCAATTCCCAGAAAATCTTAGATCCTATAGCGAAGAACAAGCGGAGTGGTTTCACAAGGACCTAAATACTATGGAAGAAAGATACCAAAGCCGATGGGATCGCCATATAATGGCTGACTATTGCTGGGGGATGCAACGTGATAGTTCCTACTACACCTCATTCATGAAAGTCGTGAAAAAGAAAGTTTCTATTTAAATAATGTAAATTTTTTTTTACAAGGCAAAATCTAGAAAACTACACGTAGGATATCAACATTTTTGCTAATAACACCAGTTTACAAGAAAAAAGATCTGGTTTCTCATACACTTTTTTCAATGTATTTTGGGGCGTAGATTCCAAAAATGGCAACCATTTTTTTTTTTCTTAAGAATCGTTTTCGAGATATCCCCGAAAAAACCCCTTTTTCGGCACTTTTTTCATTTACTTGACTATATTTCATTTACTTGACTATATGACGAAAAGAAAAAAAAATGGTTGCCATTTTTGGAATCTACGCCCCAAAATACATCGAAACAAATCTTTGAGAAACCAGATCTCGAGATCAAGCCCAAATTTGTAAACTAGTGTAATGTATTCAATATAAGGTCCTTAGTTAAAATAAAAGTACAGCTTCTCGGACCCAAAACTAGTGTTGACCAGCGTTATAAGTCAAATAAAACTTTTTTCATATAAAAAAATATTTGGTTTTTGATTTGAAATAACTTTAATTTGAAGTTTAAAAAGTCGAAAATTTTTTAGAAGAAAAAAAAAACATTTAAATTTTCTTTTGAAAAATAAAAAATTGTGATTATTTTTCGGTAGAATTTGGCAAAAGGGCCAAAAATGAATAAAAAGTACCACGGGGCTTTTGAAAATTAAAAGGGCTCAAAAAAGCCCTAAAAGCCCCCAAATATTATCCCTGATGAGAGGTGGGCGTAATTTTGGGCGTGTGCCAAAAAAATTCAATAGATCTAATACTTAGGTTCATATGAACCTATGTACCGAATTTCAATCGATTTCGATTTTTTTGCTAAATATGTAAGAAAAATATTGCTAAAACAAGGGCTTAAAGGTGACGAAATATCAATCGCGAATATCTCGAGAATTTGATCTAATCGAAAAAAACTGAGTACATATGCCACCGTGTTCTACGACCAAAAAATAAGTTTGGGTGTCTCGGCGTTTTTGTGTGTCTTTTTTACGTTCCTACAGTGTAATGAGCAACGCTCATTGAGCACTCACTTATGCTTTGAGAAATGCTGTCTGCTCAATCTTTTCTCAGAGTTGTTTTCGTTTCTGTGATCGTTGTTCACTTTTTTTTTTCATTTTTGCAGCTGTTTGTGCGTCTAGCTCATGAGTTATCATTTAATGAATTTTAGTGAGAAATATCAATGCCTGATAAAATCTCAAAAATGAGCATTCTGCGTACCCTGATTTTAACATATTTTAAACTTAAGCATATGCTTATTACTTTATGTGTGATTGTTTATTAAATAACAATATGAATAAGTTAAGGTGTTATCTTCGACCAGGCCGAAACTCACGTACCCTACACTGCACTGAGAGGACATACCATTTCAAAAAATGTTAAAAAGATGTTCAAGAGATTGAGAATTCGAAAAAAATGTGAAATGTTAAAAGGTTGATAGAGGTTGAAAAATGTTGAAATAGTCAAAAATATATGCAAAATGTTAAAAAATGTTGAGAGAGGTTGAAAAAGTCTTAAAATGTTGAAAGAGGTTGAAAAATGTTGAAATAATTCAAAACCGGTGAAAAAATCGAAAAAATAAAGAAACTAATGAAGAAAGTTGAAAAAGTCGAACAAATACATATATGTACAGTGAAAGCTCGCTAATCCGAAAGTGTGTAATCCGAATTATCCAGTAATCCGAATTGAATTTATGACGCGTTACATATCCTATAGACCGCATTGATTGCAGCTCTGTAAACCGAATCTTTATTTTTTTTTTATCCTTTTGTTTTTTATTGCTGTGTCTAGGTTTGCAAAGTTTTTTTGACGAAACCAAGATTAAAAATTTAACAAACTAACGGGACATCATTGAGATGCAGAGTCTACTATGATTGATATTGTATATGTACAAGGTAACAAGTTATAATTACACTTGTTTGATTTTACAAGTTATAAAAACACTTTGTTTACGATTTACAAAAAAAATAATTTTTTTATTTTTTTCTTTATTAAATTACTTTTTTTAATCATTATATAAATAGGCAATCTCTAAACGGTTGCACCACTTTTCCTCAGCCATAGCACAACGAAATTGCTCAATTTTTTTTTGTTGGAAAGGTTGTGAGGAGAAGGGGGGACATGTATACTTTGTTTTTTAATAGTAGGCGGTGCCACGCCCCTAAAAAGGAAAAACGTTTCCTTGGCTAAACTAATGGACCGATTTTGATGAAATTTTGTTTGAAGATAGATTGAATCCTGAGAAAGATTATTAAAAACTCAGATTTCTAAAAAGGAGCGTGGCATTGCCTCAAATGTTAAAAAAAGTTATCACGGCTGTGCCACTGCACCGATTTTGATGAAATTTGGTATGTAGATAGATTGGATCTTAAGAAAAAATATATTTTTTTAGTGGGCGGTGCCACGTCTCTTACAGGAAAATACGTCGTTTCTACTAAACTAATGGATCGATTTTGATGAAATTTTGTTTGAAGATAGATTGAATCCTAAGAAAGATTATTAGAAACTCTGATTTCTAAAAATGGGCATGGCATTGCCTCAAATGTGAAAAAATGCTGTCACGGCTGTGCCACTGCTCCGATTTTGATGAAATTTGGTATGTAGATAGAAGTAAAAATTTTTTTTTTTTTGGTGGGCGGTGCCACGCCTCTTACAGGAAAATACGTCGTTAGTTCTAAACAGACGGACCGATTTTGATGAAATTTTTTTAGGATATAGACTGAACCCTAAAAAAGATTTCTAAAAACTCAAATTTTTTTAGGAGGAGTGGCACCACCTCTAACAGGAAAAAGAGTTTTCTCTACTAAGCTAATGTGCCCATTTTGATGGAATTTGGTACAGGGATAGTTTGAACCCTGAGGCAAGCTATTTGCTATTTAAAGTGTACGGTACCAACCCCCAGTAGGAAAATATGTTTTCACAGCTAAGCTAATGAACCAATTTTGATGAATTTGGTATGAAGATAGATTGCACCCTAAGTAAGAGAAAGAGATAGTAGTAGGGATGTAGCAACATGGTACTACATATGATCTAAATTTTTGGAGCGATGACAAAAAATTCCTTTTTCCAGTTCAGTTTTTGAATACTATAATGGGAAGTCCATAAATTATGTGAGTCAAAATAGGGGGGAGAGGGTCCGGAAAAATCTCACCAAGTCTCACAGATACAGAGACTAAGCATTATTATAGCAGATTACATTTAAAAATCACAAGTCAAGGCTCATGGATGGGAGGGGGGTCCCGTCAGAACTCACCAAATCTCATCAAGGGGAGGAGAGGGGGGGGGGTCCGAATTTTCAAAAATACACTTCACGTAATTAATGGACAGCCCGTAATCGAATCTTAGAGTAGAGACATGCAACAGCTTCTTACTCTTTGTTTCTGAGAGAGTGAGGATTATCTATACATCCATCCTTTTTTAACTGCCATAACACAACATAATCGCTTTTTTTTGTTGTAATAGTTATGAAGAGGACCAGTGCAGAATGTGAATTTTTTTTAATAGTAGGCGGAGCCACGCCTTCATCAGGAAAATACGTTTCCACGGTTAAACAAGTGGACTGATGTTGGTGAAATTTGATTTGGAGATAGATTGGAACCTTAAAAAAGATATTAAAATCTTCAAGTTTATTAAGGAGGCGTGGCATCGCCACTAATGGGAAAGAGCGGTATAACGGCAGTGCCACTACACCGATTTTGATGAAATTTGGTATGAAGATAGATTGAATCTTGAGTAAAGATATTTGTTTTGAGTGAACTGTACCACGTCCCTAACAGGAAAAATTGTTTTACTACTAAGCTAATGGACCGATTTTGATGAGATTCAGAAATAGATTGAACCCTGAGGAAACGCATTTGTTTTAAAATGGAGGGTGCCGCCCTTTCAATAGGAAAATATGTTTTAGCAACTTAACTAATGGACCGATTTTGATGAAATTCAGTATGGAGATAGATAAAAGATTTTTTTTTTTGTGTGGGTGGTGCCACGCTCTTAACAGGAAAATATGTTTCCTTAGCTAAACTAATTGAATGATTTTGATGAAATTAGGTATGTATATTGAGCTCTAAGAAGATATAGATATGGGGATAGGGCTACATTTGAGAATGATTTTTATTTTTAAAAGCGATGACAAAAAAAGCTCTTTCTTATAACAGTTTTTAATACCAAAAGCATTTTTAATGGTTGAATTTCAACCGCTGGGCGAACTCTAGTAAGACTAAAATTACGACTGAATAATTTGAGTGGTACTTTACGACTAACTATATTCGACTTTTCATAATGCAAAGAAAGCAACGAAAATGAAATGAGAGAAAGTGACAAACGCAGTGTCAACGGAAATTTATGAGATTTGCGTCACTAATAAAATTTTTGTTTACAAATCAGAATTTATTGATTGTGAAGTATCTGTTTGGAAGAAATGACATTTATTGCTTAAATATGTTTATTTCTTCCAAGGAAATATTTCTGTTGTTAACTCCTCCACCCTTATAAAAAGCAGTGTCCTCGCTGCGTTGTACTACTTCTTGTTCAATTTTTCTGACCGACTCTTTTTCTAGTTTTTTTTTTGACAAGAGCTGTTATTTTAATTTTTTTCTTTTGTAGCACAATTCTGACTCCGATAACTATTAAAGAAAATATTCCGAGTCCTATAATGCTAAGAACACTTGTTTGATATTTATTCTGTAGGGTTTCTAATTTTTTCGTATTGATGCTATGTAATTCTTTGAGCATTTTCAGAGATAAAACTTCTTCAAAGTTAGCTGACACATTCTCAGGTTGGACGATGGCAGGTAGTGGGTTGGCTAAAGATACCTTTTCGTTTTCATATGTCCGCTGGTCGACCTTGATAACAATATCATGAAATCTAACTAGGAATGTTCCTTGAATGTTGATATCTTTCTCATTCATTTCTACTGATCCATTATATGAATTTAGCAATAATATACCTGGACTAATTTCTTCTACAAATGGTATATGTTGCGCGTTACTTTTAGTACAAGACGCGGGTTGTCCTTTAAGTAAATTTGGTAGACACTTACTAAGTGTTATGTTGTTAAAATTTATCTCTTTGCATATTGAAACGTCGTTGAAAGTTTTACAGTTACTTATTACTTCAAAAATAGAGTTGCTACACATAACTATATTATTGTTAGATATTTTTATAATTTCATTTTTCTTTTTCACTGCTTTTACAATTAATTTTTGCAGTTTTCCTCATTTTTCTTAGGTAAACTTATAATGTAAATTAGTGTTAAACCATTTGATGCTATTTTTATTTCTCCATGTTCTATTGCCTCAATTAGATAAATGTAGGATAAATTTTTGTTTTTCAAAGAAATTTTTAGTTACTTCCATTTCTATATCTGATAGTATAAATGAATTAATTATCCCTGATTTTGACCACTGAATAGCATGGTCTACATTAATAAGTTCTCCTTTAACTATCTTTAGTTTCATTTCTAATAAATTGGATGCATCTTTTAATACCTGGTCATATGATTTAATGGCGTTAGTTACTATGTTTGTTCGATTAATTAAATCACTTAATTTTTCTTCAATTAGTCTATTAATAACGACCTGTCTATTATTATTTTCCAAAACATTATTCATTTTGTCAGTGATAACTTGAAAATCTTCATGATCCGGAGTGCCGGCAACCCATTTCCATACGGTGCCTAAAGCATCTATAGCTCTCTTACTTCTTGTTGGGGTTAACCTCTTTAAGACACTCTCTGTCTGTTGAATTTCGTGGGCTAGATAGGGGTAACTATCAACTTGGTCTGTAATATCCTCCAATAGGGTCAGGTATAATTGGTTGGTACTGTTCTGAAATGAAGATGTAAACAATTTTGAAAGTGGCGTTCTGAATTTTGGCTGTTCCAATTTCTATTGTGACGATCTGAGCGTTGGTGTAATCCAAAAGTTGTACTTCTCCATAGCAAGGGAGGGTAAGAGTTCTGAAAGGGGATGTTTATGTTTTAATATGGCTTTTGTGAACTATTCTTCCAGATTTAGTTATAACTATATTTCCTTGATCCTCACTAACTTTTTCTTCCTGATAGAGTGGAGTTAGCTTATCTCCAAGCCTCTTGTTAATCTTTACAAAGATAGTGTCTCCTGTCTGAAATGTTTTAGGTTTCTGCCTATTCTTATTGTGAAATTGGAGATCTTTTTCCTGTTTCTCGGTTATGTTTCTTATGGTTTCTAATCTGTCTTGTTTCAGCTGTGTTGGGTCAGTTGTTACAGTTCTGCCAAAGAAAGTTTCTAAAGGTTTCTTTTTTGTGGTTGAATGAACGGAGTAATTGTACTTAAAAATTGCTTTATTTAGCAAGTCATCGAACGAATCGTGAATTTTTTCAGCTTTAGTGCAACGGATAATCTCTGATAGGGTTGAGTGCCAACGTTCGATTTGACCGTTTACCGTGTTAGTGTAAGGTGGGGCTTTGAATATTTCAATGTTATATTGATTTTGTAGCATGTGAATTATGGGAGCGGAGCTAAGAGATTTTTCATTGTCAATTACTATTTTTTTAGGGATGCCGAAATACATTAGTATGTCACGCAGTGGATCTTTGATGTCTTGAGTAGCTCTAGATTTAACTATCTTTGCCATAGCGAATTTTGAAAACTTATCTATTGCAGTCAGAATGACTTTAATTAGTATGGTACAAGCCTATATGGACAATTTCGCCTGGAAACATTGGAATAGGTGTGGCCTGATGTATGGGCTTATGAGGGTGTCTGTCGTATTTATTCAATTTGCATATTTTACACTGTTTTATGATTTTGAGAATTTTTGCAGCCATATGTGGGAAATAAAGCTTTTCTAATAATTGAACTTTATTCTCTTGTGCGTTTCTATGAGCGCGGTTATGTTCGTTCAGGATTTCGTGTTCCTGATCAGTTTCATTTCTAATGTCTCTTACTATTTTGCGTGTGTAAGGTACTTTGAACTGAGTGAAATGTAGAGGATACAATTCCTGAATTTTCCCGAGGATGCTATCTTCTGTTTTAATGGCATTGATGACTGAGGGGTTTACATATTTTTTTAAAATGTTTATCAAATTGTCGTTATTGTACTGGACCTCTGTTATGGTATGACGATGGTATGTTGGAAAAATGATATCAAATTCATATGAAGCTTTTTGCCCTTCCTTAATGATTAATAGGTTTCTGAAAACATTTAAGAGAGCGTCTGTAAAAGGTATCAAATTTTGTGAGGAGCTTTTGTTACTATGTTGCGTAGAGGTCATAGAATTAACCTGGGTATTCTGTACGGGTCTGGATAAAGCGTCAGCCACTACATTTGAGCTTCCTGGCTTGTATTTCAGTTCATAATTGTACTCTTCGAGAATGGCTTTCCATCTTTTGAGTTTACTATTAGAGTTTTTATTGCTTAACGCGTAAGTAAGTGGTTGGTGATCTGTATAGATTTTTATGGATGCTGAACCGTAGAGATAATTTCTCAAGGATTTTAGGGCCCAAACTATAGCGAGCATTTCTTTTTCATTTGTCGCATAGTGTTCTTCGGCGTTGTTTAAAGTTCTTGAAAGAAATATTATAGGTTTTTTTTCCTGCTCTAGGACTGCTCCTAACGCGTAGTTAGATGCGTCAGTTATAAGGTGGAAATCTTTTTTGTAATCTGGATATTGTAACATGACCTCAGTAGATGTGAGTGACTCTTTTATTTTATCGAACGCTTCCCTAGCCCCTTAAAAGGGCGGTAAGTGGTTTTGCACGTTTTGCATAATCACGTACGAACCGTCTATAAAAACCTGACATTCCTAGAAATGACCTCAAATCTTTCAACGTTTTTGGGTATGGGAAATTTTTGATTGTTTCTACTTTCTTCGGATTGGTTTTGACGCCATTTGAAGACACAATAAATCCTAGGTATTCCACTTCTTTTTTTAAGAACTCACACTTATCAATTTGAACTTTCATGTTCGCTTTTTCAAGTGTTTTGAATACTTTTTCCATGTTTTGGAAATGTGTCTCTTCATTTTCTCCGAAAATAATAATATCATCTATATAAATGTAGCAACATTTTCCTATAAGGTCTCTCAAAATGTTATCTAGAGTTCTTTGGAAAATGGCAGTCGCGTTTTTTAAACCGAACGGCAATCTAGTGAATTCATATTTGCCGTTGTTTACCGAGAACGCCGTTTTGGGAATGTCCTTTTCGTTGAGTGGAATTTGGTGAAATCCACTCTTAAGGTCTAATACCGTAAAAAACTTTTGATTTTTCATTTGTGCTAAGACTTCATTGATTTCTGGGATCGGATATCGATCCGGAATGGTCACAGAATTTAATTTTCTGTAATCTACAACTACTCGAAATTTTTTACGTTAGAAGAGTCCATTTTCTTCGGGACTAACCAAATTGGTGAATTGTAGGGTGATTGTGATTGTCTAATGATTCCCTGATCTAACAGTTCCTTTATCTGGCTTTCAACCTCGTCTTTCATTGCCATAGGATATGGGTAGCATTTGGAATAGATTGGATCGTCGGTTGTTGTTTTTATATCGGCCTTTACTGTTGTTGTATAAGTGAGTTTTTTATCTGGTTCCAAGAATAAACTTGGATATTTCCTACATAATGAGTAGAGTTTTTCTGTTAATGAAGGTTGTAGGTGGCTTGTTTTGATTTCTAATTTATTGACGGCTTGTGACGGTTGTTGATGTATTTTAACTTTGATGTAATCTTTTAATATCATGAGATTTTTTGAGGTGTGAATGATAGCATCTAATTTTTTTAAAGTATCGTTACCAAGTATTCCGTCGAAAGACTTTAATGGTGGTAAGAGAAAGAATTTATGACATATGTTGGTTCCGAAAAGATTAATATTTGTATGATGGGTTATCGGGATTCTTCCTCCGACTGAGTCTGCATTGAAATTGTTTTCGTTGGCAATAGGATTTTTAACTAAATTTGGTTTAATATAATTTTTATTTGATTTACATTTAAAGTAGGGCAAGGAAGACTGCTCTAATCTAAAAAATGGATATCTGAGAAGTCTAGTTCTACATTTTCCTCCTGATCTGTTTTTTCATATTCTTGAACGTACTCATCTAAGGGTTGAATTTCCTCATTTTGTTCCGTCATGTGAGAATAATATTCTGCGAGTTCTTGTTGATTCTCGTCAGTGTTTGTGGTGGCAATTTGGTTTATTCTTTGAAGTTTAGGTGCTGGTTGATGAACTTGATTTGTTATTGGGAATGGTCTTCTAAATGTATGTCTATTGTCCTGTGGCCTATTTGCGTAATTGACTGCCCTTGTTTGAATTGACCTGTCTACATCCATAGGAACTAGTGGTTTTGGCTGGAAAGGTCTTGATGGTGGAACTGAATATTGTGGATTCCTAATAGGTAGATTGTTAGGATTATATTGTCTTGGTGGTGCAGTATATTGTTGGTTTCTATAATTTGTATATGGTTGCTGCATGAATGGAAATTGATTTTTTTGAGGGTTTTGTGGAAAATAGGCTAAGTTTGGGTAAAATGGGAGTTGCTGAACATGGTTTTGTTGATTTCTTTTTGGGAGTGTTTCTATTGGAGTTATTTGCTTGTTGTGTACGATAATTTTTATTTTCTAGTTTATGATACAAATGAAGAGCTTCAGGAAGGTCGGCTGGTCCTCGGATACCCAAGAGCCTCGATAGATCACCTCTGAGTTCTCTAACAAAAGTGTCCAACGCTTTGTCGCGAAAAGTTTGTGTTAATAATTGCACAGCCTCTGTGCCAACATTCATACAAGCAATTTTGTTAAGAATCAACGTTAAATGTGAATAAACTTCTTGGTAAAATTGTTGTATAGTGTTATTACCCTGTATAAGCGTCGACATTTGGTATTCAAGTGTCCCAATATGGCGTTTATCAGCATAATGGGTTGTTAAACAAATTGAAATAGCCTCCCAATTGAGTGGGGTATTATAAGATTCTAATGCCGTACCTGCGTTTCCTATTATATTATTTCGGATGACATTCAGAATGCCAAAATATTTTGGAGTTCCTTTTTTGGATTCATAAAGCGTCAATATGCGCTCTACACTTTTCTTCTATGACGCAAATTCGTCAGGTTTTCCCGAGAATTCCCTAAGGCACTTGACAACATCTAGTATTTTGTCAAGATCCATCAAATTTTCCCGGTGGGCCTTATCTATACCCTGATCTATTAAAACATTTGGTTCTGGGTTTACCAGTGCAGGAACTATAGATGCACATTCAGCTATGCAGAGTCTACGCACTGCATTACTGATAGCTACTTCCATTTCTGGTGATAGCAGGTGGAATCGGGCGCTGTTGTTCATTATTTTGCAAAATTGGTGGTCTAATTATATTATTCGGATTCATTTTTCACTACTAGATTTAACGTTGGTTTCTACAACTTTTAAACCGAAATGTTGTGGAAAATTATGATAGACTTTGTGTGAAGGAAGAGAAAAAAAAAATTTGAACTTAACTAATATTATTTTGTAAAATATTATGTAAATTTATACTAAACAATAAGCTTTATTTAAATTTTTGTAATAATTAATTTTTGAACCATAAGCTTATTATATTAATTTAACTGTTATTCAAGCTATGAATTTATTTTTTAATTTTTTATTTTTGTATTTGATTTTGAAATTAAACTTTTTTAAATTGTAATTTTTTTTTTTTATAAAAAAAAAAGGTTTGCTAGTTTCAACAACCACCCCAAAGTGTTAAAAAACAATTCATTATCATTCAAATCATCTTCATAAAAAGCTACTGGACTTTCAATCTTAGTATGGTCTATGCTATGGTCGTGGCTCTTCGAAGTCTTCCGTTGTTGAGAACGATTATCGAGATTACTGGTTATCAATGATTTTTTGGTATCGTCGTCCTCCAAACAGTGCTAAGTGAATGTCCCGTTAGGATATGCTCGGAAACTTTGTAGTCAAAACAAATGAAGATATGTCAACTGGTGCAGTGTACTGTAGTTTGTACACAATGTTTTAAAATCTAGGGTTAGATTTTGTATAACTAAACTGATTAAAGACTTGTCATTATGTTGTATACTGAACTAAGTTATTCATAACTTGTTATATCATTCATTTCATTAAAAAAAACAAAAACATTAATATGTGTTGAGCCAAATTTTTCTATGATAACGCAATAAATTTTGTTCTGAGTATGGCCCACTGTTACCATGTGGTAACGGCTTGCCACGCCTCTCTTTTCAAAGATATAAAGCTAAAATTTGCTAGGAATATCTGATAAAAATTTCAGTGCTCTAGCCTTTCGAGATCGCTGTGGGCTCTAATGGGTTAAGATGGTAGGAACTGAGATCTGGTGAGTAAGTACTAGAACGGGGTCCTTAATGTCAGTGACCCTTAAAACAAAAAATTGGTCTACTCGAGACAAAAACATTGATATATCATACATTAAGATCAGACTGTAAATGCCGATGACATGAAGAAAACTGTAAATACGCAACCTCAATTTTCGGTAAAAAAAAATATTATTTTCAAAATTGTCTTGCAAAAATGCTTCAGTTTCGATGGTGTACGGTGAACTTTTTTTTGCGGTACGGTCTAATGTACATACTTACATTTCTCATGAAATACAGATTAGTAACGTGTGTTTCATAAATTTCTAAAACAATGCAATTATTATAACAAAAAACAGACGTACATACATTTTAATTTGTGTACATATGTACATTAGGGTGGTTCTGAAGAAAAAAATTGGGGATGTCCCCTCAATCGGTTCGAAATAGGATAAAAAAAAAATTTAAAAATTAATTTAAAACGTTTGTCTTTAACGCCTACGGACCCTATTTTAAAGTGAAATTTGACCTTTCTTATTTGGTTTTTTTGCGAAAATAAAATTGGACGCCCCCTCAATCGGTTCGAAATAGGATAAAAAAAATTTTAAAATTAATCTAAAGTTTTTATTCTTAAGCCCTCGGACCCTATTTCTAAGTGAAATTTCACCAAAGCAGCCATTATTGAAACTATTTTTTCTTGAGTGGCTTTTAATTTTAAGAAAGAATATATTAAAAAAAGTATCATTTGGATTTAGTTATCGAGATAGTCATGGGAAGTTGCGGATATAGCTTTTCTAAAAATCATTTTAAGTTGGAAACTCCTGTACAGATTTTACATATCGTCATCTCAGAGTGTAAGTGTCTTATCGCACTTTTTAACAAAGTTTTTTTAACTTGTCAACTTACTAAAGAAAATACACTCTTTCGTTTGGTGTTGTCGAAATTTAGCTTCCTCTTCCCGTTCCAAAGATCTCAGTATGCTTTATGTCTTAACTGCAGCTTTCAAAATAAAATCTCGGAGTGCAAATGTCCTAACTGCTTTTTTTGCCTTTGAAGTCACATTAAATCAGTGGTCGGCGTCCCATATGCTCGCGAGCAAACGAAGAGAATAAGCGAGACTAAGCAAACTGCGAAATGAGCTGATTATTTCGTTAATGCACTGCAAAAATGTTTGAAATTAAATGGCAAAATAAATATTTTTTCGCTGAAAATTTTTTTGGCAATGCGCAACACTTAATCTATAAGCGAGTTTTAGGGGTAGTAAATAAATTTCAAATAAAAAGACATTTTATAACTAAAATTCAACCCCTAAAATAAGAAATTATATGGAGCGTAAACAGCGAATCGTAGAAACATTTTTCACAGTGATTGGAGCTTTTGTCATTTCTCTCTGTTTTGAGAGTTAGAAAAAATTTTAATTTTGCGCTCTGCCGACCACTGCATTAAATAGTAAACAATCGCTCTCAGGTCAAAAGTGAGAATAAACTTTTGTAAGAGAGGGGAAAAGGAATCCCCGGCGGTAATTTGGCCTCGTTTCAAGACAAAAAAATTCTTTCACCAATCGTTGCAAAAAGACCGAAAATGGATTTTGAAGTATGAATGGTACTTTTTTATATCTGGTTAGGCCTCATTTGATGAAAAAAAAAATTATTGCAACAATTGATGACTTGTGACTTATTCAATTATTTGACTCATAAGATTATTATATTTTATTTTTTGCATACAGCGCCCTCCGTGAACAGATTTTTGAAGTAGCTTTATTATACTCTTCTTCATATTATGAAAACAACGATATTTCGTTTGTCAAAATCGGCTCAGTAGTTTAGAAGTTTTGGTCTAAAATATAACACTAGCATGAGCGTGCCGTGAACGTTAGCACTACGCGTGACGTAACGGTTCAGCCAAAATACTTTAGAATAGATTTTTCTACATACCCGTTTTCCTATGCCCCCATCAAACATGTTCACGAATAAAAAAAGACGACTTTTTGTGTGTTTTGGATCAAACGTAATATACGTTTAACGTGGAGTTTCAGAATGCAAATGTTGGCTGACTTCGGAAACGTTAATTGCAATGCAAATGTACAAAGTTTACAATTCGGATTCGCATACGTCAAAATTTCTACAATGTGTTGTGTTCGTGAACGCCGCCAAAAAGAATTTTATGCGCAAAAAAATAGAAAACATGGCATCACTAATATTCTTGATGCAAACTTGACATTTGAAGCTCAAAATATTGGTGGAAATGGAAGGATTGGAAAGGTAAGTGCCATTTTATTGTTATTTAATTTATTTAGCATATAATTTTGCCTAAATTTGTTTTTATGTGCAGCGAGAAGAAATGGACTCATAAGCGCAAAAAGCTCTTGCTCGTGACACGGCTGCGCAATGAGCATGGCTTCATCGCCAAGCGAAAAAAAAGGAGCGTGCTATGGGAAAAAGTTTTGAAAGAGGTCAAGGAGGTGGATGAAACCTTTCCGTTTTCTAGGGACGACGTGACCCGTAAATTTTTAAATTTCATGGTGATATACAAGCGTATTAAAAAGCGCAACAACACCTCGGGAGAAGCAGCAACATCGTGGGAGTCTTATGACGAGCTGGATTAAGTTTATGGAACCCGCAGTGATATAACTGTGCCAGATATCACATTGGAATCGTCCCTTCAAAATATATTATCTGACTCAAACGATAATCATGATAGCTTTGACCACGAAGTTTCATCGCCGGAACCAAAAACGAAGCGATCTTAGTGCGAAATTTTGGATTTCCTAAAGAAGGAGTCGGATGTCGACAAAGAAACTCTAAAGCAGTTGATAGACATTGAAAAGGAAAAACTCAAAGTGGAGAAAAAAAATGCAGGAGATGAGAAATTTGTGAACCCTTTTGAGTTCAATTTCTAATTCAAATTCAACAAATCAAAGCCTTAACTTGAGCTTAATGTGTTATTCCTTATGTTATGTGATAATTCAATTAATAATAAATGATCTCATTTATGTTCCATTTATATTTATTAATGTGAAATAAAAGTCTCTTGAAGATAATGGTGTATTTTTAATACTCTAGTCTGAAAGAAATGTAGTTTAACGACATCTTTTCATTTTTGCCTCAGCTTTATCTGGTGCAGTGAATTCAGCAATGTTTCTTTCTTCATTGGAATGATTTTCTTCGTCACTCAATTCAACACTGCAACCTTCATTATTTATAATGATGTTATGAAGCACCATACAAGACATTATTATATGTTTTGCAAGCGCTAGATTTTGGATCTCCAAATAGTTTAAAGTTCTAATTTTTTTCTTTAAAATTCCAAACGCTTGTTCTATAAACACCCTGGTAGAACTCAAAATATTATTGAAATTCATATGTTCTTCCGATAAATGTCCATTATCTTTATACGGCACAATAAGAAAATTTTCGAGTGGATAAGCACCGTCTCCCAGAAAATGGCATTCAGAGGGTATTCTTATTGTTTGGTTAGCTATAGCTTTTCTTATGGGGCTATTCTGCCAAACAGACGCATCGTGACATCGGCCAGGGTAGCCTACAAAAGCGTCTAAAAACCTCATTTTACTGTCGCAAATTGCCTTAAAGAAAATTTGGATTACTGTTAAAATGTTATGTTTTGAATCGCCACAAAAATTGGCTTACTTGAACAACCACGGAAAATGTTCCTTTTCGATTATAGTAGCTTATGCTGTCCTTAGTGGGTTGTGATATCCGGATATGCGTGCCGTCAATACAGCCCAACACAAATAGAAATGGGTGCGAACGACTCCCTTCAAACAGTTCCATGGTAATCCTTTGGCTCTGTTCAGTGTTTGGAAATGGAATTATTCGGCTTTTATTGTCTTAATAAAGGTACTGTATGCTGTAGCCACTCCAATATTAAACCGGTCGCCAACTTCGCGGAAGCTGTTTTGATTACTTAGCTTCCACAAAGTCACATATAACGCCTTTTTCAATGGAAAACCAGGCCAACCAGTCTTTTTTTATCCAAAATAGCGCCACCAATTTCTCTAATTTTTGAAAATAACAGCTCAAAATAATTTTAAGAAATTCTTTAAAAAGCATTCCAATTACTTCAAAAGTGGCTATTCCCATACGGAAATGGCTGAAGAAAATGTCATCAGGCATTTTCGGAATAACTAGCCAGAAGTTCAAGGTTTTCGGCACCTTTCTTCGAGGTTGAATATTGCGTTGATTTAGCGCTGCAGCAATGCGTCTCCTCAATCTTTTTCTTTTTAAAATTTTTTTCAAAATGTTAAAAGTGTTTTGGTTGCTTGACTCCTCAAAGCAATCCAATAAACTCTTCAATAAAAGATTTTTAATAAGGCTCACGTCCATTTTACGAAATGACAAATGTGTCAATGTAATTTTGTATAAAAATTGTTCGATAACGCAAACATGTATAAAGTATATTTTTACAATGTGTTTTAGTGTTGTATATCTTTGCGGTTTAGGTATTGCATTCGAATTGTGTTTAAACATTGTATTAATACGTTTCAAAAATCAGCCGTTCTAACTCATACAAATCCAGATAATTTTAATTACAGAAAAATCAAAGGTAAGTTTGAATAATTTTTTTTGAAATACCGTATAGGAAATTACAGAGAGGCAAAATAATAAAAAAAACATTAATAATCCTTATAGGTAATTACAGAGAGGCAAAATAATAAAAAAAACCTTGATAATCCTTAAATAACAAATCGCAGAGTAAATAACTTTAAAACGCTTAGTCCAAGAGCCGGCTGTAGAAAAGTCGAGTGTATAAGATTACAGGATGGGATGCATGCCAATTGATAGAGCTCGACGAGCCTAAATAGAATATCTAGGGTTGCCTTGCCAAAGCCTGTCCCGATGGCCGAAAATGCCCGAATTTTAGCCAATTTTGTTGTTCTAATTAAAACTGTAGTGCCAAATGATAGAACTCGAAGAGGCCTAAGTATAATACCTGGAATTGCATTGTTGAATCCTGTCCCAAACATGGGTTTTCACCGGTTTTTTAGGTCAATTTTCATTAATGAAGATAACAGCTTGAAATTTGTGCCAAATGATAGATATCGAAGAGCCTAAATAGAATATATAGGGTTGCCTTATAGAATCCTGTCCCAAACATGAGTTGCCACTCATTTAAGACAAGTTGACCCCAAAAACGGGTTTCAAATAATGTTTAGGACATGATTCGACAAGGCAACCCTATATATTCTATTTAGGCTCTTCGATATCTATCATTTGGCACGAATTTTAAGCTGCTATCTTCATTAATGAAAATTTACCCAAAAAACCGGTGAAAACCCATGTTTGGGACAGGATTCAACAATACAATCCCAGGAACTATATTTAGGCCTCTTCGAGTTCTATCATTTGGCATACATTTCAAGCTGTTATGTACTACAGTTTTAATTAGAACAACAAAATTGGCTAAAATTCGGGCATTTTCGGCCATCGGGACAGGCTTTGGCAAGGCAACCCTAGATATTCTATTTAGGCTCATTGAGCTCTAATATTTGGCATACATCTCATCCTGTAATCTTATACACTCGACTTTTCTACAGCCGGCTCTCGGCCTAGCTGTTTTCTCAGTTTCATGTTTTTGCTGATAGGACACTTACACTCTGAGGTGACCATATATTGAGGGGTCGCTGCAGGCTGGCGCTCCACTGGCCTTGCGTAACAACCTACGTTTTTTCGTCTTTCGGATAGATTTGTTGCATGAAATTAAATGCGTTGTATTTTGTCTTAAGTCTCAAATATATGTTTATTAATTTTTGTTCTACAAAAATTTGCTTAAAAAATTATATTTCTCGCACAACCCGACAAAGAACCGAAGAGCAGCAATGACAACGAAAAAAACCAAAGGCAAAGGAAAAAGTAAAAGATTGACAAATGAATATATGTAGACAAAGGAAAAAGTAAGTAAAAGATTGACAAATGAATATATTAGATTGACAAATGAGTATATGTAGATTGACAAATGAATTTATGTATTGGATTTTTAGTTTAGTGTTGCCATCGATGCTTTTTAGAAAACCGCCACAATGTCATACGGAAGATAATTTTACTGTCTATAAGATTGATGCATAAAAATTTGAAATGTGGGTTTTTTAAAAATTGTCACCATAACTAATTTTCTCTAAAAATTGTATTAATAACACTAGCTTACAGCCGAAATGAACATTAAACACGATTATTCATTTCATATGTAAAATCGGCTGCTGATTCCGAAAATCACATTATTTTTTTTTTTCACGTTGTTTTCGAGATATCGGTCACTTTTGGTTTTCGGACCAAAAAAAAAAGATGGCTTCACTTAATTACAAATATCTCAAGAACTGATACTTACATATGTTTAAACATACTATGTGTCACATTAAAACTAAGTAAATTTTCTATAAATGCTGTTCACATCACTTTTTGGTTGGCTTGTTAGTTTCGCCGGAATAAATTGATTTCTGAAATAAATATTTTTTTTTCCAAAAAATTAAAAAAAGTCAAAATCAACTGCAAATTTATATAAGAAAAAAAGAATTTTAAAAATCATTTTGCATTTTTATATATTAGTCCATATATTTATTAAGAATTTAAGATACTATTTAAGAAAATCGATGAAGAAATGGAAAAGTAATATAAAATTTAACGAAAAATTACCAAATTACATTTTTGCCTTTTTTTCCATATTTTTTAATTTTATTTGTCAAAATCTATATATTATCTATATATTATAAAATGGGTATAACTTAAAATGGCCATAACTTCATAAAAAAATTTTTTTAATCAAATCGGGGAAATATGGGTCCCCTTACATCCTTTGAAAAACAACATATTTAATCGGCAACCAATTCCGTAACATGAAATAATCCGCGTGCATGGTTTGAGATGGATTTGGTCCATATTATATTAAATAAAATATAAAAAGCAAAATGAGTCTTTTATCATGGTTTGATGGTCACAAACAAAAACTCTTACAAATTAACTATTAAATCGCTTACACACGGTTCGCTTCAAGCAAGATCAAGATCGATTAAATTGTCAACCAAATCTGACAATGCACAATTATTATATAGTGTCCGGAGATTCCAAATATATAATCCGCGAAATCAAGCCTGCTCATTTACTCGTTTTATGGCCATTTAAAGATTACCAATATGGCCGACACGGTTTGTTTTAAGCAAGATCAAAATCTGTAAAAATTTTCAACCAAATCTGAGAATGCACAATTATTACTTAGTGTTCGCAGACTCCAAAAACATGATCCGTAAAATCGTACCTGACCATTTACTCGTTTTATGGCCATTTTAAGGTAAACACTTTTACCGATAATATCAATAAAATGACGTTCCAGGAAAAATGTGAATAAAGTCATTAAAAACTTAAATTTCTTTATTTTGCTTTGTTTTTGTTTGTTTGTAATAGAAAAAACTTTTAAAAGCCATAAAACAAAACTATATAAATTTTATTTTTAATTAGTTTTTAGGCCAAAAAGAATTTTTTAAAAACTTTTTTAATTCGTTTTTTTCATGAAAAACGGTGAATAACACATCAAATATAAAAGATTTTTTTATTTATTGTTTTTTTGTGAGCTTTGTAGTCAAAAATACCTCAAAAATTTATGAAACAAAATAATAACTTAAATTCTTTTTTACCAGTTTCACCGTTTTTCATGGAAAAAAATCGATACCAAAATAAATTTTTTTTTTTCGGCTGAAAAACTAGTGAAAAAAGCAATTTTTTTTATTATCTTTTATGAGCTTTAAAATTATTTTTGACTTCAAAGCAAACAAAGAAAAAAAAAATGTTTACATATGTTACGTTATTCATCATTTTCCATGGAAAAGAATTGAAAATATTAAAAAAAATTCTCTTACGCCTTAAAACTGGTAAAAAAGAACTTAAATTATAATTTTGTTTTATAAATTTTTGAAGTATTTTTGACTACAAAGCTGACAAAAAAACAATAAATAAAAAAATCTTTTATATTTGATGTGTTATTCACCGTTTTTCATGAAAAAACGAATTAAAAAAATTTTTAAAAAATTCTTTTGGGCCTAAAAACTAATTAAAAATAAAATTTATTTAGTTTTGTTTTATGGCTTTTAAAAGTATTTTCTATTACAAATCAAACAAAATAAAAGCAAAATAAAAAATTTAAGTTTTTAATGACTTTATTCACAATATTTCCTGGAACGTCATTTTATTGATATTATCGGTAAAAGTGTTTACCTTAAAATGGCCATAAAACGAGTAAATGATCAGGTACGATTTTACGAATCATGTTTTTGGAATCTCCGAACACTAAGTAATAATTGTGCATTCTCAGATTTGGTTGAAAATTTTTACCGATTTTGATCTTGCTTAAAACGAACCGTGTCGGCCATAGTGCTAATTTTTAAATGGTCATAAAACAAGTAAATGAGCAGCTCCGATTTCGCGGATTATATATTTGGAATCTCCGGACACTATATAACCTTTGTGCATTGTCAGATTTAGTTGACAGTTTAATCGATCTTGATCTTGCTTGAAGCGAACCGTGTACAAAGTACCTGTAGTTTTTAAAATTTTTGGTTTAATTTGAATTAAATCAATTTGAGTTTTTAAAAAATAAATATTTGTAAAAAATTTTCAAAAAACTTTAAAACAAAAATCGAACACCGCGAAGCCGGTGTTGGATTTTTGGGAGTTGTAAGTTCTGAGCTGCGGCCGAAGGCCGCCCACTTACTTTGACATTTATGTTGAATTACTGTGGCTAGCAAACTAGGTGTTGGATATTTTATAGAGTGATCCGCAGCCGAAGGCCGCCGCGAAGCCGGTGTTGGATTTTTGAGAGTTTTAAATCCTGAGCTTTGGGGATTATGTATGCTTTTTTATGGGGATATGGATTATGTCCGAAAATTTTCGGATTATGGATGGGGATTATGTCACGGCATCGTAAAAGTACTGTGACTAGTAAGCCAGGTATTGGATGCATTATAGACTGATCCGCGGTCGCCGCTGTTATTATATTTTATATAATAGTTGTTGTTAGTATTGTTGTTCTTAAAGTTGTTGTTGTTGTAGTTCTCCGTAAATAATTTTCATAAGAAGTTTTCATAAAACTTTTATTAATTAATATTTCTACATTCCGGTAAAAAATGGGTAAATAAAAAAAAAACTTCATACAACTGATATCTCATTTTAAAGCTTATGAATTGCGTTTTCCTATATTGCTAAAAAAAATGTATGCTACTAATACATTTTTTTGGAAAATTAACGTTTTTAAGAAAAAAAGGAGTCAAATTTTACAAAAATCATAATATCTCGAAAACTGTACAATAAGTTTAAAATGTTTATGCGACGATTTTATGCCTTATTTACTTACCTTTCATATGGTACCAATATTTTTGATATCTATGTTTACTGGGATTTCCAACTTATACTGATTTTTATAAAAGCTACATCCACAACTTCCGATAGCTATATCTCCGAAACTAGATCCGTCCGACCTTTGTTTTGCATATTTATTTTTTTATATATAGCGCTACTTTCCCCAAACCAAATAAAAAATTTGCATATTTATTTTGTATTTTTATAGCGCTACTTTCATCCAAAAAAATAAAAACTTTGGGGGATATGTACTACAGTAAACTTGTTCCCTTTTTTTAATACATTCTTTCTTATTTCGAACCAATTGAGAGGGCGTCCCATTTGATTTTCGTAAAAAAGTACACTTAAGAACCACCCTAATGTACATACTTCAATTTGTCACACTCGCTACTTGCGAGTATAAAAATTAAAATTTTCTATAGAAACCTTTCAAAGTTTCATTGATTGCTTAGTTTAACTATTGTGGAGGAGAAAATAATACAATGAATTTTAACAAAATTTTATTTTGTATGGCATTGGTATTGGCCGTATTTGCTCAACAAACTAATGCTGTACCTATACCATCTAAGGAATTTGCTGTTAAAGATACTAAACGGGTGGTATGGCTTAGTAGTTTTATTTTGGCGAAAATTTTATCTGCTTTTGGCTGAATACGTTATCAAAAATTTAACTATGCATGTGCATTATAAATCATAAACTAAAGGAAGCAAGCACAAATAAATTAACATATGCAAATCTGAAATCTTATGTTTTTTTTGCTTTTAATATGAAAAAATTTCAGCATATTTGAACAAAATCAAAAAAGACCTTTGTATATATGTATGTTCAAATCCCAGTTTAGGTGTTTAGCCCAGTCAAAATAGAAACATATTTAAGTCTGCTATAATTCGCATAGAGCTGACAATTGGTGCATGTCTTAAATCTATCTTAATCTCATATTATTAGAAATTAAATATCAAAAGTCCCCATCGATCTAACCTCTGCAAAAATTTTTATTCAACTGATTTTTATAACAACAAAAAAACAGACGTACTTTTCAATTTGTTTACATACATATGTACACTAGAGCGGTTCAAAAAAAACTTTTTGATTTTTTCACGATGTGTCAGCGGATTACAATAGCCCTATATGTCTGGACAAGCCCCATTATTAGGATTAAGATTAATATTGAAAACTGGATTAGCGCCATCTGTTTTAAGTGAACAACCCATTTTCAAAAATCTTGATTTAAAAAATGCTGCAAGTTGTAGAGGTTATAAAATTTTTCAACAAATTGGGTATGGTTTTCGGGAACCAATCGATCGGGGAATTCAAATCCGTGATTGGTTTTTCTTCTTCTTCTTCCTTCCTTACAAAAAAAAATTGGTAATTGACCGGACAATAGTAAAAAAGTACCGATTTTCCATTTTCTAGCTCCAACACCTCAAATATTATGTTACCGCCGATTCCATGGTACATCATTTTTAATGAACTGATATTCCTTTAAGTGAATGCCGAAACCGCATATCAATATCTTATTTTAAAACAAAGATATCTGCATTTTTCTAAATTAACAGACATGATTTTTTTCGAATCGGAATCGACAAATTTGCATATTAAGGTGATTCTAATTTTTTTTTTATTTAAAACAGTAACCATCAATCGGGGAATTCGAATTCGTGATTAGTTTTTCTTCTTCTTCTTCTTTTTTTCTTACAAAAAAATTCAAAATTGACCGGAAAAAAATTAAAAAATTCCGATGTTGTACTTTAAAGTTGCAAAATCACCCCATATCATTTTTAATGAACTTTTATTTGCTTAAGAGAATGTCGTAAGTTGCATATCATTTCCTAATTGCAAACCCGAGATATCTGCATTTTTCCAAATTAACAGAATTACCATAATTGAACTATTCTATAGATTTTTCTAAAATACGTCTTTTTCGCTTAGTACGGCAGTACTGTAGACGAAAAAGGGAATGCATTCGTGCAGAGCTCTAGTACATATGTATGTACATACTTAAATTTCTCTTGAAATACAGTTTAATAATGTGTGTTTAATGAATTTCTAAAACAACGCAATTATTATAACAAAAACAAACGTACGTACATTTCAATTTGTGTACATATGTATGTACATTAGGGTGGTCCTTAGGAAAAAAAATTGAGGATGCCCCCTCAATCAATTCGAAATAGGTTAAAAAAAATTTAAAAATTAATCTAAAATTTTTGTATTTAACCCATTTTTTTAAACTATTTTTTCTTGAGTGGCTTTTAATTTTAAAAAAAGTATCATTTGGATTTAGTATTCGAGATAAGTAGTCATGAGAAGTTCCGGATATAGCTTTTCTAAAAATCATTTTAAGTTGGAAACTCGTGAACAGATTTTACATATATGTATTGATGTCATATGGAAGATCATTTTACTGTCTATAAGATTGATGCATAAAAATTTGAAATGTGGGTTTTTTAAAAATTGTCACCATAACTAATTTTCTCTAAATATTGTTTTCATAACACTAGCTTACAGCCGAAAAGAACATTAAACACGATTATTCATTTCATATGTAAAATCGGCTGCTGATTCCGAAAGTCACATTATTATTTTTTCACGTTGTTTTCGAGATATCGGTCATTTTCGGTTTTCGGACCAAAAAAATGGCTCCACTTAATTACAAAATATCTCAAGAACTAATATTTACATATGTTTAAGCCAGAGCTTGAAATAAACTTTTATAAAAGTTTTTTTTAGGTAAAAGTAAACTTTAAACTTTTATTTTTGTGAAATAAAAGTAAAAGTTTCCTTAAAACTTTTATATCCGAAAATAAAAGTAAAAGTTTTTTAACTTTTATTTCAAAAAGTCAAAAAAAACTTTTAAAAAAAAACTTTGATTAATAAAAGTTTTTTTTAAAAGTTTTTTTGACTTTTATTAATAAAAGTTTTTTTTTAAAATTTTTATTTAACTTATATTTTTAACAGTCACATGCAAAGAGTTTTTTTTGACTTTTATTTTTCAAAAGGCGAAAATAAAAGTTTTTTTTTGTATGAAAGAACGAGGAAAATCCAAAAAAAATATCTTGGATCACTAAGCAAAAAATTTCAAAGGAGAAAACTTAGGATTATTGATAATAAAGTCCAAAGGAAAATACTTAAGATGTTTCTGAAAAGAAAGAAATTTATGATAATTATGCACTTATAATTTTTAGAAAAATTGTGCTTAACGCATCAATGGAAAAGGCCGAAAATGGATTTTGGGAGTACAGGGTAGGTTCCTGACCCTCCTAAAAGGGTTCTTTGGACCCATTTTTCGAAAAAAATTTTATTGCACGAATCGATGGGAAAAGGCCGAAAATGGATTTTGGAAGTGACAAGTGAGGTCCCCGACACTTCTAAATGGGATTTTTGGACCCATTTTTCGAAAAAAAATTTTACTGCACGAATCGATGGGAAAAGGCCGAAAATGGATTTTGGAAGTGACAAGTGAGGTCCCCGACCCTCCTAAATGGGATTTTTGAACCCATTTTTCGTAAAAATTTTATTGCACGAATCGATGGGAAAAGGCCGAAAATGGATTTTGGAAGTGACAAGTGAGGTCCCCGACCCTCCTAAATGGGATTTTTGGACCCATTTTTCGAAAAAAATGTTATTGCACGAATCGATGGGAAAATGCCGAAAATGGATTTTGGACGTGACAAGTGAGGTCCCCGACCCTCCTAAATGGTTTTTTTGGACTCATTTTTCGAAAAAAATTTTATTGCACGAATCGATTGGAAAAGGCCGAAAATGGATTTTGGAAGTGACAAGTAAGGTCCCCGACCCTCCTAAATGGGATTTTTGGACCCATTTTTCGAAAAAAATGTTATTGCACGAATCGATGGGAAAATGCCGAAAATGGATTTTGGACGTGACAAGTGAGGTCCCCGACCCTCCTAAAAGGGTTCTTTGGACCCATTTTTCGAAAAAAAATTTACTGCACGAATCGATGGGAAAATACCGAAAATGAATTTTAAAGGCGACAGGAGAAATCCACGACCTGTTTTGGACCCATTTTATGCAAACAATGTTGCAGCCAAAAATTTATGTTTTGAGGCAAAAAAATATATCAAAAGCATATTAAGGAAATATTTCTTTTCGAATATTTGAATTTTCAAAAGCACCGTTTACTGTGCTGCATCCTTTTTTCAAAATTTATGTTCAGCGTTTTGCTTTTTGTTTCGGTGAACTAAAATCCTAATAAATTGTCGCTTACAAATCAATTCTCAACAAAAAAAACTCAAGGAATTTGCGTAAGGGTCTGAACGGGTAATAAAAAATTTCATAAATGAAGGAGGCAATAAATTTTTATTTGTTTTTTTCTGTGATGCTTATTGGAAATAACTATCAAAATTTCCGAAATATTCAGAAATCGAAACTACCTATGTTTTATTCGGGCTACCTGCAAATAGAAGTTTTAAATCTATTCATTTCACCCACAAGTGTTTTTATTTACTAGTGTAGTCGTTTAACGATTGTATATATGTATGTACATGTGGAGTATACCTGTGTGAATCATTCTTTGTAAGTTTTTTTTCTCTGATACTCTAAGGTTTTCATTCCCAAAAAGATTTCACATTCTATACCTGTACATAAAATATTCAGTTCCTAAATCTATCATGCAGGTATGATGTTAAAATCAACAAATTGACTAAACTTAGCTCAACGCTACTCAATTGTCATCTACTTCACATCTTAAACACTTATTGTAATGCAATTTTTATTTAATTATACATGAAACGGTATGTCATAATATACACATACACTTCTTTTTTTTTGAATTTTAATTAAATTTATATATATACTTTAAGTTGTAAAAATGTTTCTTAAAATATATTCTTCGGCAAAACATCTTTTTTTCATTTGGTTTCTTTTATAGGTTATTCTTCAAGCAATCCTAACGCATATGAAACAGTTTAAACAACACCAGGACCTAACTTTCAACTAAAAATTAATATTTTCCGGAAAATCCGTTAAGGAGGTTCAGAGACCACCCCTTCACTTCCGAAATCCATTTTCGATTCGTGCGATAAAGTTTTTTTTCGAAAAATGGGTCCAAAAAACCCATTTAGGAGGGTCGGGGACCTTACTTGTCACTTCCAAAATCCATTTTCGGTCTTTTCCCATCGATTCGTGCAGTAAATTTTTTTCGAAAAATGGGTCCAAAAATCCCATTTCGGAGGATCGGGGACCTCACTTGTCACTTCCAAAATCCATTTTCAGCCTTTTCCCATCGATTCGCGCAATAAAATTTTTTTCGAAAAATGGGTCCAACAATCCCATTTAGGAGGGTCGGGGACCTCACTTGTCACTTCCAAAATCCATTTTCGGCCTTTTCCCATCGATTCGTGCAATAAAATTTTTTTTTCGAAAAATGGGTCCAAAAAACCCATTTAGGAGGGTCGGGGACCTCACTTGTCACTTCCATAATCCATTTTCGGCCTTTTCCCATCGATTCGTGCAATAAAATTTTTTTCGAAAAATGGGTCCAAAACACCTCTTTAGGAGGGTCGGGGACCTCCCTTGTACTCCCAAAATCCATTTTCGGTCTTTTCCCATTGATGCGTTAAGCACAATTTTTCTAAAAATTATAAGTGCATAATTATCATAAATTTCTTTCTTTTCAGAAACATCTTAAGTATTTTCCTTTGGACTTTATTATCAATAATCCTAAGTTTTCTCCTTTGAAATTTTTTGCTTAGTGATCCAAGATATTTTTTTTGGATTTTCCTCGTTCTTTCATACAAAAACAACTTTTATTTTCGCCTTTTGAAAAATAAAAGTCAAAAAAAACTCTTTGCATGTGACTGTTAAAAATATAAGTTAAAAAAAACTTTTAAAAAAAACTTTTATTAATAAAAGTCAAAAAAAACTTTTAACAAAAACTTTTATTAATAAAAGTTGTTTTTAAAAGTTTTTCAGAAAAACTCTTATGAAAAAGTTTTTAATAAAAGTTTTTTGAAAAAACTTTTATGTAAAAATTTTTTGAAAAAGTTTTTTGGAAAAACTTTTATTCAATAAAAGTTTTTGAAGAAAGCTTATAAAAACTTTTATAACAAAAAAGTTTTAAGAAACTTTTATTTTGAAAACTTTTTGAATAAAAGTATTAAAGTTTCAAGGTCTGGTTTAAACATACTATGTGTCACATTAAAACTAAGTAAATTTTCTATAAATGCTGTTCACATCACTTTTTGGTTGGCTTGTTAGTTTCGGCGAAATAAATTGATTTCTAAAATAAATATTTATTTTTATTATAATTAAACATTATGAACTTACAGTCATTTTAGCAAAGACCAATATTGTAAATTTTACTTATTGATCAATGCTATTTTTTATTCAACAAACATGACAAAGATAACAAATGGAACAATTTAACCTGGTAATTGGTGACATATGTTTCGGCTATTACCACATAGCCTCATCAGACCAGTTTTCTTTTTTCCAAAAAAAATAAAAAAAAGTCAAAATCAACTGAAAATTTATATAAGAAAAAAAATTTAAGAACCATTTTGTTCTTTTATATCTTAGTCGATATATTTATGAAGAATTTAAGATACTATTTAAGAAAATCGATGAAGTGATATAAAATTGAACGAAAAATTACCAAATTGCATTTTTGCCTATTTTTCCATTTTTTTTCTCAAAATTTGTATATTATGTATAATAATATATATATTAGGGTGGTTCTTAGGAAAAAAATTGGGGACGTCCTCTATAAAATTTTTGACTTTAACCCCTACGGACCCTATTTCGAAATGAAATTTGACCTAAGCCGCCATCTTTTTTTGAGTGGCTTTTAATTTTATGAAAGAATATATTAAAAAAAAGTTTCATTTGGATCTAGTTTTCGAGATATAGTCATGGGGAAGTTGCGGATACAGTTTTTCTAAAAATCATTTTAAGTTAGAAACTCCTGAACAGATTTTACATATGTATATTGATGTAGGATTGCCGATTTTTAGGTAAAAGAACACCCTTTTTATTGTTTAATTTTGTCTTTATTGAATTCACTTTTTGTTACACATTTTAGTTTTACTTATTTTTTAATTTAACAGCATTTAAGGCAGGGGTGCCCAATGATCATAGAATGAATGACCAACACTGGACGAAAAAGAAAAATGCTGGCCGCAAAATTAAAACACAATCTTTATTTGAGTTTTTTAATCAAGTTGATTCCCTTTATTTAAATTAATTCCTTTAAGTCCCTTTATTAAAATTAATTCCTTTAAGTCATATTCAATTCGAGTATTGGAGATTCTTAGCTCATTTTTTAAATTGTCGTCTGTTAATCTGCTTCTATAAATATGTTTAGTATATTTTAATCCAGAAAAAAAAACATTCACAGTTTTAAAAAAAATATTTCTTATGTTTGGATTATCAGTTTTAGTCAAATGAATTTTAAAGAAATGATTTTTATTTTCTGAAAATGTTGTCAAAATCCAATGCAAAACGTAAACAAAATAAAATTGAGTTGAACAATTTATGGACAGCTACGAAGCCACATTTTGCTCTCAAATTTTAATACGACAATTTAATACAACCTTTGTTTTTATTTCCATGATAATGTTGAAAAATATAGAAATTATAGAAATATTTTGAGTTTTGTAAAATAATTTCAATTCAATCCGTAAGACAAATGAAATTTTGTTTGAAGCAGGCGCTCAGAAAATAAAACAACATGAATATCATTTTTATTTTTCAGTTTGAACCGAAAAATGTACGTACTTGGTCAAGGGTGCTGTTGGGTCAAGCACTTTGAATTTAAATATTTTTCTTGATTTTCCTAATAATTAATAATAATTAATTTGCTATTTACTTTCTTTTACTAAATTTTGTTACTGAATTAACTACTTAAGTTTTCTATACCTATTGCTTAATTTTTTACTGAAATACTACTCTTTGCCTTAAACTAAACTTATCCTAAGTTGCATCTCTACCAACTCTACAAAATTGTCTCTCTCTTCTTGTAAAAATATGTTACATTATAAACTATTATAACTCAATAAAGTAGTACACGATTAGCCATTGATCCGTGCATTTTATTTTTCGCTCCTCCGGTTGTAGACCACTAAAGTTTAATTCGTTTAATTTTTATTTTAATTTGAAACACGCGCTCCATTTTCGTAGCAGTCCACTTTAATTTAATTTTAATTATTGAAATATTGACTGGCGGTCAAAAAAAAACTCTTTTGATCGTCCATTTTGGCGCCCATGTGGGGCAAAGTGTTCTAAATTTATAAAAAAATTAATTGCTTAATTGCTAAAAAATAAAAAAGTACGTATAAATGCCTTTTCATAAAATCATTCGTGTGGTCTACAAATTTCGTTCCATAGCGTTATTGTGACCTTAAACACATTTCAATAACTTTTTATAAGTCACGACCGCACAGTGGCTCCTTTTTCAAAAATTGATTGCTAAAATCAAATTTTCGATTTGTGATTTTCGAAACTTTTTTTTTATTTGACAGATAATTGACCAAAGGTTCTAAAACCGAAAACTTTTTTGATTTATGACAAGTATTTTGGTTTTTATATGCTCAAAGTTGGATAACTTTTTATCGTTCATTAAAATAGCATTTTTTTACATTTTTCGCAATACAGTAGACCCCGCTTAACTGATCTCTTAACGGCGGAAAAAATTTGGATCTACTAACCGGGGAATCAGTTAAGCGGGCCCCGCTTATTTGATCCAACGGATCAATTAAAAGAATCCCGGATAATTGATCGAATAAGTCAATTAAGCGAAGAAAAAAATAGATATGTATTTTACTGACCTTACCCAAAAGATTAATATTAGAACCAGAAAAAATTGAATAAATATCTTTGAGTTTTAATTTAAAGGTTTTATTTATTTTTTTAATTATAATCACATAAAAGAATAAAATAACTTTCTAAGTCAAAGGAACTTTAATTTAACTTAAGACACAATAAATAAAATTAACAATAAATTCAGGTATGTGTAGCTTTTCAT
This sequence comes from Tricholauxania praeusta, assembly GCA_949775025.1. Taxonomy (NCBI): domain Eukaryota; kingdom Metazoa; phylum Arthropoda; class Insecta; order Diptera; family Lauxaniidae; genus Tricholauxania; species Tricholauxania praeusta. Next base: position 77,154,369 of record OX459029.1, on the reverse strand, counting down.
CAAAAAATATGCATGTTTCCTTAAATTTTCTTAAAAAAATCGGTTATGGACGATTGCATTTCATTTTGCAGTCTATTAGTAAGAATTTCTCTCTCTATTTTCTCTAATTGATTGAAAAATTTATTTTGAGGAAGGAAATATGTGCGATGGGTTTGTATATTATGAAGTAGCTAGCTAACAGTTGGAACCCTATCAGTCGTGTCTTCCTCTTCTTCGCCTTCTTCTTCGGAAATTTCAGAAGTAGCAATGGTGCTAACGATTTCTTCATCTGTAAGATCCCCAAAGCAACTCCGAATCATCGCTAATCGTTACCCCAGTAGCACATTCCCCGTCCAAAATATGAATTTCTCCTTCTGTACAAGAGGAAATGAAATTTGCCTAGAAAAGCGGAGTCACAAAAGAAAAAAATAATAAAAGTGATTCTAGTCTTATGATGCTTATATGAACATAACATGCACCTTTCTGAAGTAATTCTGGATTAATTTGAAATTTTTAATTGAATTTTACAGTCAATTGCAGTAACCAATATTCATGTGAAATTTCACAAATCGGCTATAAACATGTTGGCATCTGAAATATGTTGTCCATCTTCTGTAGAAATTTTATGTTTGTGTGCACTTTGTCCAGATGATCCATTACAGCCCCACTTTGTTAACAAAGAAATATTATCTGGGAACGATTGTATTTCATGGTAGCTTTTACTTCTCAAAATTCGCTTAGCGGTATGATCTAGTAAATCTTGGAGTCTAACTTCAGCTGATGTTTCTGTCACCGTACAGTTACCAGGAACCGCTTCCTTTTTGACCAACTCTGGTGATGGCCAAAGCCCATTGTCAACCTCTTTCCATCGATTTTTTGCAAAAAAAAATTCGAAAATGGACCTAAATATAGCACTTTTAAGGATCGGTACCACTTCTAGTGATGGCCAATATCCTTTTTAGACCTCTTTTCATTGATTGAAGCAAAGTTTTTATGACCACCTCTGGTGATGTCATAAAAACACCACCCCATCGATTGGTGCAAAAAGATTCACAAAAATGAAAATCTGTTGAACACTTTTTTCAAAACAACGTAAAAAAATATTTTTTCCAAATTAATAGTTATTGACAACTAATAAATTATCTCTTATGCATAATAGTTATGACTCAACGTAAAAAAAAAAATAATAAAAATAAAATAAAATAATAAATTGAAAAATAATAGTTATTGACAACTAATAAAATATTTCTTATTCATAATAATTATGACTCAACGTAAAAAAAATCCATTGAAAAATAATAGTTATTGACAACTAATAAAATATTTCTTATTCATAATAATTATAAATCAATTTTTAAAAATAATTATTAAAATTGGGCAATTTTTTCAATCTGAAAAAAGAAAATAATAGTTATTTTGGGTCCCTGGTAAAAAGATATTAAGCAAACTTTACGTAAATAATGGATCAACAAAAAATCATCATTGATCTATTAATAATCAACAACGACAATGTTAGTATTTTTGCTATAGGACGTAATTCAGTTTTTCTTAATTTTAAATATTTTAAATTCTTTAATATCAGTCTATTTTAAATTAATTGTAAATTAGGAAAATAACTTATTCCCAACAAAAAAAAAAAATTTTTTTTGTAATGACATTTTTTTTTTTCTTGTAGCAAAATTAGTCAAATTATCCTGGGTAATATATAATTAGAAAATAATAGAAATAGAAATTGAGATGGGTGTAATTAAATTCAGACAAGAATCAGATTCGACCTTTCGAAATAAAATTTAAACAAGGAAGGATAAACACAAATGCCGACGCGCTATCACGAATACAATTAAATACAGAAATATTGGTGAATATGATACCAACTGAAGAAGATAAAAAAATTAATAAAGCATTGGTTATAACACGGGGAATTAAAAAGAAGCTAGCAAAAGATAATGAACTAGAGACATGCATATCTCAGAACGAGTCTGATCAACTTTTCACATGGGATTGCACATCTACACTCAAAAAAAAAAAGTGTTTGCCACAAATGATATAGATGGAACTACTTCAAGTGTTTGCGTGAAATAATAAAATGTTTGTCACAAAAACTTTTGATTTTACTTACAAAATAATAAAATTTTTTTTTGTCACAATAACTTTTGATTTTATTTACAAATTATTTATTAACATAACACAGAACACAGCCTGGCAACATCGTCATCGTTCTTTGCTCCCAAACACTTATAAACATTTGATATCGTATATGTACAATGCAAGTAACAAAAAAGTTATTTCGAATCAAAGCACTACAAAATATGAACATGAAAAGTTTATAAGTGATAAATCGTTTGTTGAAATGAATAAGTGTTTGATACAAAAGACAAGTGTTTGTCGAAACACTTCCATAAATTGGATTGTTTGACTGAAATATTTTGACTATTTGTCGTAAATAATTATATCATTTAGAAGCAACATTTTATGAAATGTTTTGTTAAAAGTAATTGAATCACTTGCCACAACTTAACATTTACTTGTGTCAAATACATTGGTTTTTCTTATATTGTCTACAAATACTTATAGTTTAAGACAAAAGTTAAGTGTTTGCTTGAAATAATAAGTGCTTATATTAAGCATTCGGTAATTTGCTACAAACGCTTTCTAAACAATCCTTTTTTGTTTTCTTTTGTTGGTTTTTATTTCTAGAATTTTCTAGCGGTAACCAAATTTCGCTGCAATATATATCATCCAGAACATTGTAATAAAAATGTATAGTGTAAGATAGCTTATTAGTTTTTGAAATAAAGAGTATTCCATAATTCTGAATTTTTTCCTTATTCTAAAAGTAAAAAAAAAAGTAAAAAAAAATAAAAAGAAGTTGTATCAGCGGAAAATCGAACTAGTGATCATACGCAAACTCTTTAACCACTATGCTACACAACTAGTCGAACGAATATATACTTTTTTTGTAGAAGACAACTATTGGAAAACTTTGAACGCTATTTTCTCGCTTCTCCTTGAGCATTCCCAGCAAACATTCTGACTCTTTTTAGAGTCAGATATGAATCATAATTCTGAGCCTATTCACTCATTATGAGTTCATAAAAGAGTTAGAAATGTGTGTATTTCCCTTCTTGGAAGGGCACACAAATATGAGTCAAAAATTAAACTTATATAAGAGTCTGAAATATGGAACTATTCTGAGTCAGAAAAATAAATGTTGTGAATCTTTTCGGAGACATATGTGACACATAATTCAAAGTTTTACGAGTCAAAATTTAGACTCATATTAGAGTCTGAAATGTAAAACTAATCTGACCCTAAAATTTAAATTTTTTGACTCTTTTCGGAGACATATATGACTCATAATTTAGAGTTTTACGAGCTTCAAAAAAACTATCTTCCATTAAACAAATAAACAAACTCTTTTCATTTTGATGGACAATATTGTCTATTATCTATCTAACTATCTATGGATGGCTTTTGGTTGATCAGAGTAAAGTTTCTGACTACTTTCCACCTGGGGATTGCCAGAGCGTTCTCTGAGCCAACCATTAGCAAGTTGACACACAGCCTCCCCGCGGCTCCATCTGGGTAGCTATCTCCGCATCCGCTGAGATAGTGAGCGAATGTGTGCAGCGTGTCCTCCATGGAAGTAAACTGGGTTGTGCGCAGGGTTTGGTACCCGCCACGTAAAAAAAACACTCCAATGAAGACTAAAAAAGCCTCGGATACAGAACCCCTCAACGTTGACGACCACTGCAAACGAAAATAGGACTATGATTTAAGGATATGTACCTGGAATATCCGGACCCTCAATAGGGAAGGTGCCTCTATCGAATTGGCGGATGCCCTCGAAAAAATTAAAGCTGACATCACCGCCATCCAGGAAATAAGATGGATAGGACAAGGTTGCTCTAAGCAAGCAAGTTGCGATATCTACTACAGCTGCCATGCGGAGAGGCGCGAATTGGGATGCGGATTCGTAGTAAGTAAGAGACTTCACCACCATATCTCCAGGTTCACACCTGTGAGCGAAAGGTTGGCTACGATCCGCGTCAAGGCTCGATTTTTTAACTTCAGCCTGATTTGTGCGCACGCCCCGACGGAGGAAAAGGACGATGCTATCAAAGATGCCTTCTATGCGAGACTCGAGGAAGTATACAACCGCTGCCCGGCCCATGACGTTAAAATTGTAATCGGAGATTTCAACGGAAAGGTCGGAAGAGAAGGTATATTTGGCCCCACTGTCGGTCAGTTCAGCCTTCACGAGACCACCTCAAACAACGGTCTACGGCTGATCGACTTCGCCGCGGGGCAAAACATGGTAGTAAGTAGCACCAGATTTCAACACCTCGATATCCACAAGGCCACCTGGCTGTCCCCTGATCAGAAAACACGCAACCAAATCGATCATGTTGTGATCGACGGAAGGCATGCTTCCAGCGTGCTAGATGTTCGTACTTTCCGGGGAGTAAATATTGACTCCGATCATTATCTTGTTGCAGCCAAGATACGCATGCGACTGTGCAATGCAAAGGATGTACGCTCTGGTACGCAACGAAAGCTGGACGTCGCTAAGCTGCAATCACATCGGACGGCCGAAGCCTATTCCGCTCGCCTCTCAGAACTGCTCCTTCAACCTGACTCTCTACCCGATTATGCCGGTGGACTTTGGGCGCATATATCCCGCTCCATGCGCTCTGCCGCTGAGGAAGACTTCCGCGAAGTCAATGGTATGACCAGGAGTGTCGCGAAGCTACTGCAGTGAAAAACGCCGCCTACAAAAGAACCCTGCAGTCAGCAGCAACGCGAGCCGTGCACGAAAACTACCGGGAAAAGAGAAAGGAAGAGAGGTGCCTTTTCAGACACAAGAAACGAGAGCAGGAAAGGCATGAGCGTGAGAAACTCGAATTGTTACGGGGCAGGAATGATGCTCGAAAATTTTACCAACAAGTCAAGCGTCTGACCCAAGGTTTCAAGCCCGGAGCATCTACCTGTAAAGATGAACATGGAAATCTGGTTACGGATACGCAGGGTACACTGAGATTATGGAGGGAACACTTTTCCAAGCTGCTTGCTGGCGATGACTCCACCAATCCCTCTTTTGGAGAAATTAACCCGATGCCACCAATCAACAACGATGGTGAGGACGTACCTCCACCTAGCCATGACGCGGTACGAGTTGTGATCCAACGACTGCAAACGCTGCAAAAACACACACTGATAAGATTATTCAATTGCAACGTCGCTTAACTCGAATCGTTAACACAAATAACTCTAACTTTAAAGTTCTAGATGTCAACACGATACATAAGATGACAAATATACTGGAGTTCTATGACGACCTAAGATTTCAGCAACCAATTCAGCACAGTGTTAACACAAGAAGGCGAGCTCAGGGACTTTTCGAAATTCCTGAAACGTTTAATTTTTATGGAAAAAGGCAACTAAGTTATGTCGTTCCAAACCTTCTAAATTCGTTACCAGCGCATCTTAAAAATATTCGCAATTTCAAAAATCGAAAAAAAAATTTTAAGAAGCATTTTTTAAGCATGATTTCAGCATTTTAAAAAAATATGTTTCATAAGAAAATTGTATTTAAAAAGAAAAAGTAGAATCATAAATTAAATTTTTCTTTTTTTATCTCTATCTCTCTTTTATATTTTTGAATTTAAAAAATTTAAAAAAAAAAAAAAAAAAAAGGAAACTATCACTGTACTCACTAGATTCATAAAAATGTTAGATTAATTTAATCACCTGCAGATAAGCACTAAGCTTCGCAGGTAGCCCACTTTTGTAAAAATAATGAATAATGAATAATAAACATGAATAATAAACATTAATAAACTTAAGAACAACAAAGCGGCTGGTGCCGATGGCCTGCCTGCTGAATTGTTCAAGACCGGCGGCGATGAGCTGATAGGGTGTATGCATCAACTCATCTGCAAAATATGGCTAGTAGAAAGCATGCCCGACGATTGGAATCTCAGTGTCCTTTGTCCTGTACTGAAGAAAGGTGACACGACAATCTGCGCTAACTACCGGGGAATCAGTCTTCTTGCCATCTCTTACAAGGTCCTGTCGACTGTACTGTGTGAAAGACTTAAGCCGTTTGCAAACACACTGATTGGGCCTTATCAGTGCGGCTTTAGACCTGGTAAGTCCACCATAAACCAGATCTTCACACTACTTGACGTAGGAAAAAACCCACGAAAAACAGATCGCCACCCATCATCTCTTTATCGATTTTAAAGCTGCTTTCGATAGCCCGATACGGGATTGCCTGTATGCCACCATGTCTGAGTTCGGTATACCTGCGAAGCTGGTGCGACTTTGCAGAATGACATTGAGCAACACAGCCAGCTCCGTCAGAGTAGGAAGGGACCTCTCCGAACCATTTGATACCGAACGAGGTTCCAGACAGGGCGATCCACTATCCTGCAACCTCTTCAACTTTGTGATAGAAGGGGTGTTGCGAAGAGCCAGTGTACATCGTAATGGCACTATTTTCTACAAAAGTGTCCAGCTCCTTGCATATGCCGATGATATTGATACCATTGGACGTTGTAAGCGAGATGTTACTGCTGCGTTCTCTGCTATCGAAAAAGAGTCAGCGAAAGTGGGTTTGACGGTGAACGAGGGCAAAACAAAGTATATGCTGTCCACAAACAGGGAGACGCGGCGTATTGGATCCTTTGTTACTGCGAACACCTATACTTTCGAAGTTGTCAAGGAATTCACCTATCTTGGCACCACCGTGAACACTCAAAACGATGTCAGCCTGGAGATAAAGCGAAGACTAACTCTTGCTAATAGGTGTTACTATGGTCTCAGTAAGCAATTGAGTAGTAGAGACCTCTCTCGCCCGACAAAACTGACACTCTACAAGACGCTCATCTTACCCGTGCTACTTTAGGGCGCAGAAGCATGGATTGTGTCGCAGACTGATGCAGCCACGTTTGGGGTGTTTGAGAGAAAAATTCTTCGCAAAATCTTCGGTCCTGTTCACGTCGGCAACGACTACCGTATTCGAATGAACCACGAACTGTACGAGCTCTACGCTGACATTGACATAGTCAAGCGCATCACTATCCAACGTCTGCGCTGGATGGGACATGTTGTGCGTATGGACGAAGAAGCTCCGGCGAAAAAGGTGTTTGATGCGGAAGCCGCTGGGCGACGACGAAGAGGAAGACCATGCGTCCGATAGAAAGACCAAGCCGAGGAAACCCTATCCACGCTTGGTGTGAATGATTGGAGAAGGCGCCCGCGAAGCAGAGGCGCCTGGAGAGAGCATTTGAGGTCGGCCGTAACCCGGTAACGGATTTTTATGGCCACCCAAGTAAGTAAGTAAGCACATATTGCGCCATCTGTTGTATTTTTATTGTCATTTCTCGTTTGCTGCATAGCTTTGTTAAATCGTCGGTTTAAGGAATTGCTATATGATGTAGCTTTATTATTTCGAATTTCGGGATTCCGCCACTTATTTTTCGAATAATGGTTGGACGTACTCTTCCGGTTGTAGAAATTTTTAATTTGTTTTAGTCGACTGAATGTTATTATTTAATTTGAAATTTTTAATCGAATTTTACAGTCAATTGCAGTAACCAATATTCATGTGAAATTTCACAAATCGGTTAATGCTTTATAAACAAACATGACAAAGACAACAAATGAAACAATTTAACCTGGTAATTGGTGACATATGTTTCGGCTATTACCACATATATACACATATTCTTATGTATATACACAGCCTCATCAGACAAAATTTTGGTTAATTTGTAATGCGATTCGAACCCCCGACCATTCCATGAATTATATGTGGACGGCCGCTCAAACACTTGAGCCACGGAGGTTCTGCTGAACGATATGTACAAAGTGCACATTCTGGATAGATTTTGGTTCAACTAACCACCAGGAATGTTTCGCCATATGCATTACATCCAAAACACTTATAGATTTTACAAATTTGTCTATACCTTGTTGTCTTTGTATCGCTGCAATCTGCTTTCGGATGATGGCTTGCCGATAATAAGCCTTAAAACATCGAATTATGCCTTGATCCAGCGGCTGTTTAAGTGAGTTCGTGTTAGGTGAAAAAAATTGAACGTTGAATTTTGGCATGTGGCGTTATCAACAAAAAGTATTATTTTTTGGCTTAGTGCTACCATGCCATTTTGAAATTATCTGCTCCTGCTGTATTTGCTGAAGATTCTTCTCCATGAAGTTTCCGAAAGACTATGCCCTCGCGCTTTTGCCAGCGCCATAGCCAGCCCAAAGAAGAATTAAAATCTTTATTGCAAATTGCTTCGCTTTTTCCATTAGAACGTTAGAGGAAATTGCAGCACCCGGAACTCGCATTTTGTCAAACCAAACTTATACCAAATAAATGAATATATACTCACCCTGACATACAGCAGTTTCCAATTTAATACAGACAAACAAATTTACATTGACACTTCAGCCAGTATTACCGCTAATTACTTTGTGATCAATGTTGCTTTTAACATCGTTGATCTCTTAAAAGGGGAATTTTAAATGTATTTTTCACTTGGGAAATATTTTGTCTGATTATTTAAGCGGGATAATCAATTAAGCGGTAATCATTTAACAGGGGATTTAGATGCATATTTCAAATGAGGAAAATTTCATTGTGGTTTTTTTTGGACCAGTTATCCGGGGAATTCAATTAACTGGGGATGTTTTAAGCGGGGTTCACTGTATTAAAAATGTAAAATTTCAAAAGTTTGAAAAAACATGGGAATTGGAAGTATGCTCTCTGAATTTATGGTATTTTAAAATAAATAATTTCCTCAAGATGTAGAAAAAAAATTTTAGTTAGTAATTTTCAAGAATTTTTTAATAATGGTCGTTTTAAGCATAGTTTTTTAAATTTACCTTGGCCTATAATCCACAAATCAATGTCAATCAAGGATTGGTGAATGGAAAATTATAGCTCACATATCTGCCAACAAAAATCACATAGGTCTTACCTGAATATAATTGCCCATTTAGAAGACGAAGAGGGAGACCATGCCTCCGTTGGATAGACCAAGCTGAGGAATCCCTAACCGCGCTTGGCATTAACGATTGGAGAAGGTGCGCGCAAAACAGAGGCACCTGGCGAGAGCTAATGAGGTCGGCCGTAACCTGACAACGGGTTGTTATGGCCATCTAAGTAAAGTAAGTAATTTAGAAGTTATAGTTACTTATGTGGTATGATATGCATAAAACTGAATTTGTTGTGTGATGACGATTTTCAGTCTATGATATTTTGACTTGAAAATTGTTAATCTGAATTTGACAGAATGTTTTTAGTGAATATAGACATCACTCGAAATAAACTAAAAATTGTAAATATGGACGTTACCACGCTCCTTTCTTAATTTATTCTTCCTATTTCCAAAACTATTTGATACAAATACAGTCAAACTTCCTTATAACGAACTTCTATGCAACGAAGTTCTCCCTACTACGAACTGAGTTCAAGTACACAGCTTTCTCGTTCTATTCTCAGTATATTTTGATTTTCTTACAGCGAATTTCCCTATAGCGAGATTTTCTTTAAAACGAAGAAATTTTGCTGCTGAAAATAAAATTTTTATACGTTTCTGATCTCCTTAATAGCCTGAACACAATTAGAGCGGTGGCAGTAAAGCGGCGACGAATATTCGCTGTCAAAAAAAAACGCGACGAAAAATCGTTTGAACAAACACAATTGCGGCGTACGATGAACGACGACAAATTTAGCTGTCATTTTGTTTACATTGTTAACACAGTAACATTATTTTTAATTTTTTATTTTTGTTGCATTTGGTTGTTAAGTTCATTTACTTTTGGAGTTAACAACCGAAAGCTGAAATATAATATTTAATTAAAAATTGGACGGTTGATGTGCTTAATTAACAAAATGTACAGACAAGCATAGCAATAAACATGATACCTGCAATACAATTTTGAATGCAATTTTTGTGCTTGCACTCAAAGTTCAGTAAACCAAAAGGTTTGATTTTTTGCTTGTCTTTGCGTTTGTACTTGGGGTTCACTGTGCCGAGTAATTTGGTGTTTGTTGTTGTAATGTTTTTGCCTTAGTAAGTAATTTATTAGTATATAAGTCAGCCGTTACAATAATTATAATGTGGAAGTTAATCTAATTTCGTGTTTTAATTCTAAACTACGAAGAGTCACAGTTCAAGTGCTGTTGGCTCACTTTTTCAATGTTTTAATCATAGACATTTTTTGGTGACCCCGACGTGATCCTTGCTGGTGTTCTACCTGACAGGATCACGCTTCAGTTAAAATGCGAAAGTTTTTAAACCGAGAAAAATTGCGAGTAAAAAAAATGTTCGTCGCGAATAAAACTCGTTAAAAAACATCACAAACTACGCTTTTCAGAAGGACGACAAGCAGCCTTGCTGAACAACTACGCATTTCAGAAGGACGACAAGCAGCCTTACTGGAATTTCAAAAATCTAACCAGTTTCAGAAGGATGACAAGCAGCCTTGCTAAAAAACTACGCATTTCAGAAGGACGACAAGCAGCCTTACTGGAAATTCAGAAAAAATCTAACCAGTGTCAGAAGGACGACAAGCAGCCTTGCTGAAAAAACTACGCATTTCAGAAGGACGACAAGCAGCCTTACTGGAAATTTAAAATCTAACCATTTTCAGAAGGACGACAAGCAGCCTTGCTAAAAAAAATCTACGCATTTCAGAAGGATGACAAGTAGCCTTGCTGAAAATTTAAAATACTACCAGCTTAATACGGTGACATATGGAATTCGAACTGCCCCATATTTGGCAACACGATGCCTAAATCAACTCGCTGACGAAAATCACGACCATTTCCCAATGGGTTCAGCATCTCTTGAATCCGATTTTTATGTGGATGATGGATTAATTGGAGCAAATACAATAAGAGAAACTTTAGACATCCAAGATCAGCTTATAACTATCCTCAGTAAGGCTGGAATGAAGCTTCGTAAATGGTGTGCAAATGATCCAAAACTGTTGCATGGCATTGAACCAGAAGTTCAGGAGGTTAACTTAAATTTTGACTCTGAAGAGAAACAATCCACCAAAACTTTAGGGCTGCTATGGCTACCGAAATCGGACCGATTCTGCATAAGAGCCAACATTCAAAACCGAGCAACCACAACTAAGCGGAGCATGACTTCAGATTTGGCACGTATTTTTGATCCTTTAGGACTTATTGGACCAGTGGTGATGACTGCAAAAATTCAGATACAGGGACGATATTGGGACGCTGAGCTGCCCCTTGAAGTTCAACGACTATCGTCACGATTTCAAAACGATCTAGCAGCGTTGGACAATGTCACAGTAGAGAGAAACGTACTCAGTAAACAAGGTCAACGAAACATACAATTCCTTTTTTTCGCTGATGCTTCAGAGAAGGCGTATGGTGCTGCTATATACATATATCAGGTCAGTGCTAAACGATAATAGCATTAAAGTGAACTTACTATGCTCAAAGTCACGAGTGGCGCCAATTAAGTCACAAACGATTCCACGACTAGAACTCTGCGTTGCACTTCTGGCATCTGAGTTAATGTCAAGGATAAAGCGTGACTTAAAATATCAAGATAAGGCAACTTTTTATTGGAGCGATTCACAAATAATATTATCCTGGATTAACAATCATCCAGGCACACTACCAGCATTTGTTGCTCATCGCATCATTAAAATTACTCAACTAACCAACACAGAACAATGGCGCCACGTCCCATCAAAGCAAAATCCAGCAGATATTCTGTCTAGGGGACTTAAACCATATGGCCGCTTTTTTTGTATCATCAAGAAAAGATGTGGCCAGCTCCCTTCAAAAGAGAATTATCAATCGAAAATATAAATGCAACAGTAGCTGTCTCAGCAAAATCAACAGGTTTTGACATGGAGGAATGTTGGATTTATTCAATAAATTCGAAAAATTCATTTCGATACGTGCAGCGAGTGGTCGGATATGTGCTACGGTTTACAAAAAATTCGAGGCGACAAAAGGACTCTCGACCAGAGTACACACAGCTCTCGCCAATGAAACTCGATACAGCCCTCAAGATTATTGTTCGTCAAATCCAGTCCTCCGATTTTCAGGACTTAAAAAAAATGCTGATAAAGAGCAAATTTGTACCAACATCAAATCATTTAATCTCATTAGCTCCATTCTTAGATGAAGAAGGAATAATCCGGGTTGGTGGGCGACTAAGTTCGTCAAAACAACAATTTGATGCAATTCATCAAATGATATTGCCAGGCAATGATCCACTCGTTAAATTATTGGTGGACAAGATACACAAAGAAAGTTACCATTGCGGTCCTCAAGCATTACTTGCATAAGTAAGACAGCGTTTTTGGCCCCTCAAGGCAAAAAGCCTAACAAGGGCCGTCGTTCAACGGTGCGTGAGATGCACGAGAGCCAAGCCTATTGTATATAACCAAGTTATGGGAAACTTACCAGCTCATCGCGTACAATCGGCTCGACCATTTCTGAATTCAGGCGTCGATTATTGTGGCCCATTTTGGGAACATTTTAAAACCAGAGGCAAACGACCTAAAAAAGCATACCTAGCAGTGTTTTGCTGTTTCGCAACAAAGGCAGTGCACCTAGAGCTAGTCACTGACTTAACTACCGACGCATTTCTGGGGGCATTAAAACGATTCATCGCAAGAAGAGGACACTGCAAGGCATTGTACTGCAATAATGCGACCAACTTCGTAGGAGCAAGGGACCAGCTTCTGGAACTTGATGACGTAATATACTCTCGAACAGCTAGAGAATCGATCATCGGAACATGCAGTGGAAAGGGAATAGAATTCCATTTTATTCCACCCAGGACACCACACTTTGGAGGCTTATGGGAAGCTGCAGTAAAATCAGCGAAACATTTATTGATAAAAAATGTATCAACAGCGTCGCTCACCTACGAAGAGCTTGAAACTGTTGTCATTGAACTCGAAGCTATTTTGAATTCCCGACCCCACATTCCCAATTCATCAGATGCAAATGATCTAAACGCCATCACTCCTGGCCACATTCTCATCGGTGAAGAGCTCACATCAAGCGTTGATGTGCATGCGGCAGATCCAAAAAGAAAATTACTTGACCGATGGCATCTAGTATCAGAGCTTAAACACAACTTTTGGCAGCGTTGGTCCAAGGAGTACCTTAATGAATTGCAGCAACGACATAAGTGGAAGGGCCCATTAAATGACATACAGCCCAACACAATGGTCATCATCAAGGAAGATAACCTCCCTGTATTGAAATGGCCATTGGGACGCATAATTAAGGTCTACAAGGGTGACGATGGGTTAGTGAGAGTCTGTGATGTCAAAACACAAAAAGGTATATTCAAAAGACCAGTTCACAGATTGGCCCCACTGTTTCCAGCAGAGGAAATTGATGATAACCACGCCGAGTCAACAATGGAAAACTCAACACAACAACCTAGTAATACCAGCAAAGAGGAAGAACATCATGAACAAGTGCAGGACCCTTCCAGGCAAACACCATTGTCATTTCTCATTAGCATTCCATTAACCCGCATAAGAAATTTATTGGCCAACGAATCAACTCCCAAAAAACGTTCTCGTTTTAATCCAGGATTGCTACTCACTATCCTTACATTAATGATGTTGCCACTTGCGCTATGCAGCCCAATCAACATTACAAAATTTGATAATAAACCTGGAATATATTTTGAAGAATTAAGCAATGTTAAGTTCGCTACTACCAACTGGAACATGGTGGTTTAATTTGATCATGAACCACTTCATCAAAAAATGAACCTGCTTGGTGATGGAACTTCAACGCTACAGAAGCTATGCGACAATTCTTCAGATGACTCACCGTGTAAGTTCTTACTAAACTTCTTTGACCACATTCAGAATGAGTTACAGTCAAAACTCAACCTTCTCTCTGTAAAGCGGCCAAAAAGAGGTGCCATTGATATCGTCGGAAATGTTGCGAACTCACTGTTTGTCATCCTTGATGAAAAGTACTCTACAAAAATGTCAGAAACAATTGAAGGTTTAAAGCAAAAGGACAAACATTTGGAGTTTCTTTTGAAAAATCAAACCTCGTTAATTGATTCTACGATCAACATTATCAAAGCAAACCAGCTAAACACTCAGGCCAAGTTTAATGAAATCGACACACGAATCAACCAATTATTGTATGGTAAATCACAAAACCAATCTCTGCAAGAACTTCTTGTGTCCCAAAACATAATCATTCTGTGAATTCAAATGTTCATTATGGTTTCCAACTTACTGTGGACTTACTCATCATTAACGGACATTCTCATCGACAGCCTCATGGAAAAATCAACCCACTGTTGATAACTCCACTTCAACTCAATGAAGAAATTTTAAAAATCAAGGCTCACCTTCCATCACACTTGCAGCTACCCATCCATCAAAACAACCTACTTGAGATATATAAACTCAGCAAAGTCAATGGAGTTGTCACAAAAACCCATGTGATATTTAGCATACAGCTTCCGCTAGCAGACCCGAAGGAATTTCAATTATTGCACCTTGTTCCAATCGCGGCAGCAATCAATGAATCACTTTCAGAAGTCAAATTATCCACAAGGTTTCTGGCAATCAGTCCACATCGCGATGAATTTGTTCCAATGTCGCAGAGGCAGCTCGACGCGTGCTTATCACTAAGTGACGAAGAGTTACTTTGTCAGAATGTGCAACCAACCTATCACAAAGCATCCACAGTCAACAAATGCGAGCTAGATTTGCTTAACAATCAAGCCTACCCGAAATGCGAGTTTTACAAACTGGTTGACAGAACAGTATGGCACCAGCTAAAACATTCTAATCATTGGATTTACGCCACCCTAAGCACTATTCAACTAAGCGCAGCATGCAAAAATGAAGTAGATCAGCTTGAGCTCGATAACAGCGGTTTGATACAACTTCGCGATGATTGCACCATCAAAAACGATCTAATAACCATAAAGGGTCGCACACAAATCGTCACTGCAATACACACAGTAAACGAAAAATTCAACATGCCACTTGGGTGGAGCAAACAGTATGCTACCAACAATATCAGCATCAAATTGTTTAAGCCCAACATACAAGATCTCGAGAAAATTCAAAGGCAGTTAGAACACATCAGTGAATCCGCTCTCCCAAATGATGTCATAACGACCAATACGCACAGCCTATTCATCAGCTATGTAGCCATTGCCCTGGTCATTGCTGCCATCTTGATAACAATGTACAGATTAAGGAATATCACAAAGACTGCACAAGCTGAGCCGGTCCCGTTACCACGGCAACGATACGCTGCCGTTGCTACAGTGTTAATTTTCAAAAATTAGACTTAATGTTAGAAGGTTTGAATTTGTCAATTCAAGGCCGGCAGCATGTTAGCACAGTAACATTATTTTTAATTTTTTATTTTTGTTGCATTTGGTTGTTAAGTTCATTTACTTTTGGAGTTAACAACCGAAAGCTGAAATATAATATTTAATTAAAAATTGGACGGTTGATGTGCTTAATTGACAAAATGTACAGACAAGCATAGCAATAAACATGATACCTGCAATACAATTTTGAATGCATTTTTTTGTGCTTGCACTCAAAGTTCAGTAAACCAAAAGGTTTGATTTTTTGCTTGTCTTTGCGTTTGTACTTGGGGTTCACTGTGCCGAGTAATTTGGTGTTTGTTGTTGTAATGTTTTTGCTTTAGTAAGTAATTTATTAGTATATAAGTCAGCCGTAACAAATTAATAAATCAATTATAATGTGGAAGTTAATCTAATTTCGTGTTCTAATTCTAAACTACGAAGAGTCACAGTTCAAGTGCTGTTGGCTCACTTTTTCAATGTTTTAATCATAGACATACATGAAAAAAGTTTTTATTAAATACAAAAGTGAAAAATTGTGACAAAGTAAAAAATTTTTTGGTGATTTTAGATTGTTGAAAAAAAAAAATGAATACTAGTACCCAAAGAATAGTTCAAATCATAAAAATTGTGGCCATAATGGACGCTATGTACAACATGTATGTTGAGGCGTGTAATCGCACAAAAAGGAGGTGGTGGGTGCGTCCTGTTAATTTGACCAAGAACGAGTTTGGTTTCTACGGAACGTGCTTTCTGGAACTCAAAATGAAGGACGAGGAACATTTTTTTAAGGCCACTAGGATGAGTGTTCCGAAGTTTTATAAACTTTTGTCCTTAATTAAAGAAAGGCTTCAACGCTTTTCGAGGAGAGCGCCAATAAGCGCAGAAAGTCGTTTGGCACTGACATTGATGTAAGTAACTCTAGTTCAATGTATATGGCAAAATATAAATGTGTCTAATTTCAGGTACTTATCGCAAGGATGCAGCCCACAATATCTTGCGTGGTCACACAAAATGGGAGTGTCCACGGTAAGGAAAATAGTTTATGATACCTGCACTGCCTTATGGACAGAACTGCATGATATTTACGTAGCTCAGCCTAATCAGTATGAGTGGAAAAAAATATCGGACAGGTTTGTTGTGAGATTGTAAGTTGTTGTTTTAAAATTTTTGTGCTCGTGAAGGTTTTACGTTAAAACGGGAATGCCACATTGCGTTGGTGCTGTTGATGGCAAACACATCAACATAGTTTGTCCAAAACAAAGTGGATCATTGTACTACAACTACAAAAAGAGGTATAGTATCGTTTTCATGGCAGCATGCGATTCCAACTATACATTTACTTTTGTTGACGTGGGTGCGCTGGGAAGCCATAGTGATGGCGGAGTTTTTTCGCGCAGTTCATTTGGCAAAATGATTTTAAAATGACACATAAATATTCCACCAGCTGATAACATTCCTGGTATTTGAAAATATTGTAAAAATGTACTGACCAAATTTGAAGTTAATTACTTGTTTCAATATTTTAGGAACAGATTACCGTTTCCAATATTATTTCGTTGGGGATAATGCATTCCCACTGAAGCAGAACTTGATGCGTCCATACCCTAGCCGAAATTGGTCTGAAAAAAGGAAAATTTCAACAAAAAGATGTCTAGTGCTCGTGTTCACATCGAAAATACGTTCGGCATATTGTCAAACAGGTGGAGAGTGTTGCATACTAACATTCACGCAGCACCAAAGAATGTCGACAAAATTGTTTTAGCAACAATTGTGCTGCATAATTATTTAATGCTTGACCATGATAGAGGCTACTTCAGTGAATAACTGGTGGACCATGTCCGAAATGGTGTTAATATTTCAGGGTCTTGGAGGGATTCAAACACTACCCTGACTTCATGCAGAGTTGGACAAGCAAATCGGTCATCTACGGATGCATTTCGGGACAGAGACACACTAGCCGACATATTGTTCAAAAATTAAAGTGAGTGTAAGAAATATTGAAAGTTTATATATTTGCTTTTGCTTATTCAAATTTAATTTTTCGTATAGCCTTTGGTCAACTAACTGAGTCAGAACTGCTGCCACATCGTATACAAATGTTCACATACCTATATGTGGGAGTTGAAATGCAAAAACACTTTTATGGGCACACAACGGTTAAGTATTCAAAACTGGCTTCGGTTAAACTTTAATCGCAAATATTATAATACCAAATATGTAAACTATTTTTATGTGAATGAATTTTAAAATTAAAACATTTTTACTATATTCAAAAATTATATTTTTGGCCATGGCGAAATCACAAGTCTAACAATATACATAAATATTTTTCTTAAACAAAACATAGTTTTTTCTTCAATGAAGTGAATACATTCAACATTATTAAAATTAAATTCAAAAGGCATATACAGTTGGAACAATTTGTGGATACTGTTTTTTTTTACGTTAGGTGACAATATGTACTTTGTATAGCAAAATTTAGTTTTTTATTTCGAATTGCTTACTTTTATTGTAATCAATTTAAAAGAAATTAGTTCAGGCGTTTTTTTGATACTTATGGATACTTATAAATCGCAATACACGCATGTTTTGATAAAACTATCAGTACTTGTTGTTTTTTTCAAAATTTTAAACTTAATGTAAAAATGTATCTAAGGAGTTATACCTAAAAAAAAGTATCGAAATTTAAATAATACCATATTAGTGGTCCATTTGCTTATTTTGTTTAAATTTAGCAATTTTCCCATATAAGAAAGCAACAGCTTCTGCTTCTATTTCAGATATTTCATCTTTAGATAAGTTTGCATCCGTTACCTTTTCTGCAAGGCCTTCAAAAATTAGAAATGTTTAATTTCGCTTTGGCGCTTCAGCGAGTTTGTTGACTGATGAAACACATTTGTCCATAGCATCAACAAAGGTTTTCCTAATTTCATCATCAGCACGTCGTTTAGTTGGCCTTCGGCTTGAACATGTTGGAATATTTGTGGATAAAGAAGATTGTAGGTCATCGTTATGTTCTGTCAATGTTTCATCCATCCATTGAGGTGGATGGACATCATCGACCATGGTGGAATTTGCTGGAAATGAATCCTCCTTGAAACATGCTTCATTTTCAGATTCAACATTTCCGATAGTTCTTTATAAAGAAAAAATAAAAAATTTATGTAGTTATGCGCACACTTTAAATTCATATTATAAGCACGTATTTGATTTAAAATCATTAAAATCGGCTGGATAGTTTCCGCGTGCATAAGAGACAGACAGACAGGCAAAAAATGAATTTTATATAATAGATAAGTATAAATAAATCACTTTCGTACTGACATTTTTTCGAAATGCAAGCTATGATAAGATTAAAGCCTTAGAGATGTATAGAGTATGTTAAAAGCAACTTCTGTCACCATGAGAAAGGACAGTTTAAATAGTGCATTTTTGAACTTTCGTTTTCATGCATTAGTTCTGTTTCGGTTGGTTTTTGCTAAAATTGTTTTTGCCACAAACGAAAATTAAATTGAAAATTAACTTGTACGTGGTACAATGAAGCAATTGAAATGGGCACCGCTCATTAAAAACAAGCATCTTTCAAATTATTTCTGTACCAAATTTCATCAAAATCGATTCATTAGTTTAGCAGTGTAACTGGTTTTTCCAAATATTTTGCTGAGAAATAAATCTACCTCCATACCAAATTTCATTAAAATCGGTATAGCAGCGGAACCGTGGACACTGCCATGCCCACTAAGAGATTACACAAATTTTAGTACCCTTCATTAGGGCTCAATCTATAACGCTACCAAACTTAATCGAAATCATTTCTTGAACTATATTTATGTATAGATATGGAAATTTAAGTTTTTGTCGCTATGGGGAGTACCACGCATACTTATCGTCACAATTCTTGGCACAGGTTTACCGTGGCTCACATGCTCCAATCTTTTTTTTTTGTTGTTTTACCCCCAAAAATGGAAATAAAAATAGCAAAAAAAATTTCAGATAAATCGTAATATATGCAAAATTATGGGTTAGATTTCAAAGATTTAATCACCCTTATTGTAGGCCATGAAATCATCTATATTATGACACCCATATTTTTGATATCCATTCAGGGGTTCCCAACTTATAAGGATTTTCACAAAAGCTATATCCGCAACTTCCGATGGCTATATATCCGAAATATGTGCTTAGAATAAAAAAGCACATAAGAAAAGTTTAATTTGATTCCCATTGGACAATGGGAGTCACGGTAAACATAAGCCCAATTCTTATTAGTGATAAGCCCCGAGCGTCTAAGGAATAAGATGTTTTTTTTTAAATGAAATACCTACGTTCTTGAGTCCTTACAACTTTCCAAGAAGGTTAACGCTTCCTCGTACTTCCATTTTTTCTCTAGTAGCGATGCGCCGCAGCCAGAAGCTAGCTTCTTAGCACGTTTACTTTTTTTGTACGTACGCCATTTGCAGCTGTCTGTTGAAAGTGAATTTTTATGTTAAAGGAATTGGAAACTAATAATGTACTTACAATTTGAATTTAACGCCTTCCCGATTTCTTCCCAAATCGTGTCTTATGGACGTTTCTGTAGTCCTTTGTCGAAAAATCATATAGGCACTTGTACTTCCGGACTTCTTCAATAAGTTCCTCGTTGTTCATTTTAAGATTTTGTAATTTTTTATTTCCTTTTTTTTTAATTAAGTTATTTAAGCAATTTCTTTTATTTTATTCTATTTAATGATTGTGCACAATTCGCATTTCAAACGTAAACAAAAGAATTGACACAAGCTAATTAGCTAATTAATTTCCAATTGGAAATGCAACACTGATCGGACGGTGAAATAGAATTAAATCTAAATCGACGGCGAATCGTCGCAGCTCAACAGTCGTACGCCGCAATTCTGTTCAATTTCACATGATCAAGTATGTTATAATTTTTGACAGCGAATATTCGTCGCCGCTCTAATTGTGTTCATGCTATAAAGCGAGTTTTTTTTAAAAAAATATTTTTCTGTTACGTATGTCAATAAAATTACATACATGCGGAGAAAAAAGAAAACATTTTAAGGGGATCTCCAAAATATGAAAAGAACAACAATCGAATAAAAGAAAGTTCCTTCACTATTAATGGTGACTATAGTTCGGTCAGTGTTCAGTGATTGAAGTGAAAATGTTGCAACGAAGTAGCCTTTCTCTCGAAAAAAGTTATTGATAGTAAAAAAAGTTGTAGAAGGCGTGACGTTTGATGAATTTCGAATCTTTCTGGAGAAAAGGAGCAACGTACCGACTAATGTGTATGCTTCTCTTAATGTATTAGAAGATTTTGTAGAAGGGAAAAAATAGAGGAGTGTAGTCCAAACCAATATTACTGACTTCTTTAAATAAATAATAGAAAAAAAAAATTATATCTATATAACGAATTTTCTATAGAACGAATTTTTTTTCTGGTCCCGTGCGTATTCGCTATATGGAAGTATGACTATAGATGCATATGTAAAGAGTACCTAGAAAACTTCTGTCCATATAATATGGGCTTTGCCCCACTTCCAAAACGCTTGATTTGTCACTTTTTTCAAATCATTTCACTCTTTTTAAGAAAATTCGCTTTTGTATAGCGAAATAGTAATACTTGCCTCAGATATTTATATCTAAGTTTTTAATGCAATTTAAAAATATCTAGTAATGTCAAATAGAATAAAGCTGTATTTATTGTATAGAATACAGGTAGATGCCCTTCTGATAACAGTGAACTCTAGTGCAGGCCAACTTTATAGACACCTGTTTTATTACGGTAGATATCATGCAAGGAATTTAGCTTATTAGGTAGTTCAATTTTTTCGCTGAACAAGTATTATGTTTGAGGTTTGTAACATTATATTTTGTACCTGTATTTGTATAAAAGTCAAATTTTAAGCCTCAATAACACAGTCTTTTCTGACTATTTAAAGTGTGAGCTACGCAAGTTTCCAAGGAAAATGAGTATATCTTATGAAAATTTGTTTGAGATATTTGCAAACAGCGAAAATGGAGATTTATTTGTGGTTGCGGTAAAAAACAAATACCCGAAACATATTAAGGATGAGCATACACAAAAGTTAAAAAACTTTTACTGCAACACAAAGAGATATTGAGTGTCATGTAATAGAACCAAAGCGAATTTTTATATAAAGTATGCAGACTTTCTTAAAAAGGACTTTGAGCTATCACTTGATGATATTCCTAGCACATCACAGGCCTCCAGAGCTTTAGCGCTTAGACGGTTCCAGTGCTTTAGCGCTTTTCCTAGATTTGAAGCTTTCAAAGGAAAAAACTTGAGAAATTCATTAAGAAGCCACAACGTAGATGTTTTTCCCAGCTACAAATTTGTATCAGAAGCTAAAAAGGAAGCGGTTCCTGGTAACTGTACGGTGACAGAAACATCAGCTGAAGTTAGACTCCAAGATTTACTAGATCATACCGCTAAGCGAATTTTGAGAATTAAAAGCTACCATGAAATGCAATCGTTCCCAGATAATATTTCTTTGTTAACAAAGTGGGGCTGTAATGGATCATCTTTACAAAGTGCATATAAACGTGGGTGGGTGGGTGGACACGACCGATGATGGCAAGTGTCATGTCAAGCCAAAGTAAAAAAAAATTAATTTAAGTCGTTTCACATAAAAGTTAGAAAAAACCACCCAGGGTTATGTAGGGCGAGATGGGTGAATGACTGACTTTGTATACAGATGCATTTAAAGTAAAAAAAAAATTTGTTTTTCTTTTCTTCAAAATTAAAGAAAGTCCTAAAGTTTCCAAGCAGCTATTGCGAATATGACAGTGTCTGCCATTCACTTATGTCGCCGCACATGATACCTGTGGTGATCTGCAAGGAATGTTACCGATAAAATTGTAATCCGGTTGGAAAGCGATGTCGTAATCTTGTCAAAAAAATGATTTTAGAATCCTGTGCGATAAACGCTTGTCTCTGGTTTAGTACTGCTGAGGTGCTGCTGTGCAACTTTTTATAAGGCGATTTAGGCAATGGCCATGAAAGCCTATCGTAGCGCGGTGAGCGTTCCGCCTAGGTTGTGCAGCAGTGCAAAATATTGTTTGGCAAATGGGTATCGCAAACTTAAGTCGTTTTGGCCAAAGCAAAGTACAAAAAAAAATTTAATTAAAAAATTAAAACGCACGCTTAAAGTCGACGTTCTAGCGTGGTAGTTTGGTATGGATAATGAATTTGAGAATGTCAAATACATTATTGCCAGTTTCAAAGTTTAGGATAAATGAAATGAACTATTAACAAAGTATTGCAATGGTTCGCAAGCTGTGCAACTTGTTCGGCAACTTAGAGCGGGCAACAAAAGTTGCAAGCGGATAAACACATGCGCAAAATTTTAGATAATAGAATTAGTGGTAAAAATGTTTGGTATGTCTATTTGTGTTTATGATATGTTTATGATATACACTATTTTCGTTCCAATTAAAATTAAGCCTATATAGGTATATGTTGTATTTATATATTTGTTTGATACGGTTTTCCTGTTGCTGGGAGAAAATTCTAGGCTTATATATTCCGAAGATCATAAATAAAATTTCAAAATTCAAGTAACTGTTGAGTCGAAAAGACCCACATAAAATCAGCAAGTGTTATTTCTTTTTAAAATAATTTTTAAATTAACTAAAGTACAGTTTATGAATTCCTTATAAACGTAAAGAAAGTGTTAAATTTTATTTAAATTGAGTGAGAAATTGTGCGGTGATTGGCAGGAGTTGTAGGCCGTATATCAAATTTTTAACAAAGATTCTATGGAAATCATCGGAAAGTTATACTGCAGTCTATAAATTATTCAGCAACAGGAAATAGTAAATAAAAAGTGATGTAAGTCCTTGTCCGTATTGTAGACAGATATATTTATACTAAATATTATTTATTTTGTATACTAACGACAGAGTGGCTGGCCAGTAAAATAAGAGAAAAAAAGGAGGCTACAATTGAGACGCCTAAGAAGTGCCAAGTAATTCACAGATAAGTTGGCCACTATCCATTTTGTATCATAATTTCTCTTATAATATCGTCCTGTATTATCCGTTTGATTCGTGCGTGAAAAAAAAAATGTTTAAGTTGTTTTGTTGGTGCGCCGACCGCGAAGAAAACCGAGTGCGTTAGCCCTGAAATTTCGGGTTCGATCAGTAAAGTTCATCGACACCAAGAAGTATAAAAAAATTGTTTGACATTGAAGGTCAAACCAAATGTTGTGTTGATGCACTGTGGGCCAGCAACGAACAAGTTTACTGCAGATTAAATGTTTGAAAAATTTAGTGCTAAATTAGTTTTTATGTTATTTGATTTTTATTTATTTTCAAACTTAATTTTATATTTGTTTAATCAAATTTTTGCTTAATTCGTAAAAAAAAAGAAGGAAAGGAAGAAAACCGAAGCGTTTTTCCCGATTACGTCGGGATTTTTAATTCGGGTTGCATTTTTTTATTAGGCCGCGTAAAACCGAAAGAGCTCTTAGGGTATTGCGAAACTTCGGCTTTAGTACCTATAATCGGAAATCATTTTTTTTCTATGATTGCATACAACGTTCGGGATTTTTCTTCAAATTCAAATTGATAGAATTAGCATATATTTGTATAATTATTTTAATCATCTTAATTTTTCTTATTTATCGTTTATACTTATTATCTTTATTTAATGTTTCACATTTTTTCTACATATTTTAGTTAATTTCATTTTTACAATTTTTAATTTTTTTTATATATTACAAAATTTAAATCTCCTCCATTTTTAAGTACTTTTATTGTGTCCATTTTGGTTTAAAGTTTTAAGATTTGTCTTCGTATGTGTTTCCCTCAATTTGCCTAAAAATTCAAATGTCCCGATAGAGTCTGCATTGATTTTAATAGTCCTAGAAATAAAAAAAAATATGTATGATTTTGTTTTAAATATAATGTATTGAAGAAAAAAAAAATTAATCTTTGGTAATTTGCTTATAATTCTCGGAGGGATAAGCTTTACTGACCGATGAGTGAGTGATTATGTAGGGTGATAGTGGCGACGAGGAAAATGTGGGTGTCGTGCGTGATAGCCTGAAACGACACAGGATGGGCGGGTGCTCACAGGAGTTCAAATCTATCTCCTGCCTTCATTTGGGTGAACAAAGTGCTTAGGAGAAGTCAAAAATATGTTTGAGTTTCACATTTTATTAATTTTGTTTCGATTTTTTTTGATGAATTTTAGTTTGCCTCTATATATAGATATTTTTTTTGATTTTTGCGGTTTTATTCTGATTTGTTTAGTTTATAATTTCTCTTTCGGTGAAAACCGTAAGTGAAATTTATTGTTACCCCTTCGACCCAACGCGGCGGGTTAAGAACCACCTGAATTCGCAAGTTAGCCGGTGCGGGCCGCGTTGGGTACGTTAGCCAAGGGTCTTATAACACATGTTTATGGCTTCAATAGCCCCACTTCGAATAAGGAGTGAAAATGCTGAACATTGGAAAAACCCTCGATCGATTTAAGTACGCAAAAGAACTTTCAGATCAAATAAGAGCACCATCAGCAATATAAAACAACAAATAAATGAACTTCAACCCACCATATTTGAAGTGATGACAAAAAAATTATAATTAGACACGAATTATTTTTAACAATGATTGACGGCAAAGTACTTAATGAGATAACTGGCACCAAATCTACTAGATCTTTTGCTATATGTAAGCGTACACAAAGATTTCCGAAGTAATGATGACTCCAACGATGAACACAATGATGAAAATGATGATAATCCAAACAACCAAAAGTTAAGAAAAAAAATAATACAAGATCAATTTCGAGAAAAACTGGGTATTATAGTAGATACTCCTTATCAAGGATTTGGTAACACAAATGACGGAAACACAGCAAGGCAATTTTTTGAGAGACCAGAAACAACTTCAGAAATAACGGGAGTCGATGAGGACGTGATAAAAAGATTACAAGTTATTTTAAACGTACTATCCTGTAGAGAACCCGTTCAAGTAGAAAAATTTTAAAAGTATACAAAGGAAACTGCAGACATATTAGAACATAAATACAGCCAAAAATTACTGACACCCTCTCTCTGTCCATAAGATCTTAGCTCATAGTGGACAAATTATCAATTATCAAGCCTTACCAATAGGAGAATTATCAGAAGAAGCCCAAGAGCCTAAAAACAAAGATTATAAAAAGTACAGATATAGCACTACATGTGAAATTTCACGTATTCGACAGAATGAGGACTTGTTCAATATACTTTCAGCATCTTCAGATCCTTTGATTTCATCACTTAAGGGCCAAATAGACGTTCATGCGTGCATGATAAATCAAATGATGATGCCATCATGATTTTGACACACACCATTCATGCACAATTGACAGTTATCATTCATGCACACATGAACACAGCCACTTGTGTCACCTTCTTTGTCAAAAAATCATTCAAACTGAGCTAAGTTCAGCACACACTATCATGCATGCATGATCCATCAAAAAAATATTAAAATATTTTAATATTGCCTTTTTTTAAAACTTTTCTAACCTTTGAGAAAGACAGTTTATAAATTATGTTAAGAGATAAAAAAATAAATGCATGTGAATGAATTAGTAAAAATTTTATTAAAAAAGTATTTAAAAAATGTTTAAATTATTAAAAGCTCATTAATTGAATAAAGCGCACTGTCATATCTACAGAAATTACCAACCAAAATCAAAAAACTTTACTCAAATATCTTTACCCGTTCAAAAGTTATGATTTTAGCAACGCGAAATCGCAAAAGGCGCCACTGTGCGCCGGTAATTTTATTCTGAAAAAAAATATATTGGAACGGTCATATACATATGTACATTAAGGTGGCCCCCGAGTGTATGGGAAAATTTCGATTCAGTGCGATTTTTGATCGATCCCCCTTGAAGTGTGCCAATAGATGAAAAACGATAAAATGTAAAGTTTCATATCAATACGAAGTGATTTAGAGGTCGCTCAAGCCGGCCAAAATTTCGAAACATATGATTTTCTTTGCTTCTAAGTTTGTTTAATCATAAAAATGAATACTAATGCATATTAAATAACATTTTTAACAAGCTAAAAATCATAAAAATCGGTTGACAAATAAAGAAGTTATGGCCATTTATATCATTAAAGAACCAAACATATTAATTTCTGTAAGAATATTTCATATTAATGTATCTTTCAAAAATAGGCTTGCACAAGAAAAGCAGGCATTGATATGTACGTTAGATTTTAAAATTTCAGATTTTTGGCGTCTCCTTTCAAGTTCGACTTACAGAGGTTATACTGTATCAAATAATAACATGCTTTATGTAGTTCTAATTTTATTTGAATGATTAATTTTAGAATTAGTATTTTCATCAGAAAGTGGAAATCATGGTGACACATACGTAGCTACAAATGAAAATGTATCTGGAAAATTGATCTATTACGAACAGAATTTACTCTAACAGTGCTTGAAGAAAACAATTTAAGAGATATATGTGCTTTTATTATCCATTTTATGTGAAGGCTTGGCTTAAATGTCCAATAGCATCATTAGCGCCATTCCAAGACTTGTGTCTTATCAAAAGAATTTTATAATTACAAATCATTTGACAAACAAATATCTGAAGCTGCAGTCAAAAAGTTTTCGAATCATTTATGGTACCTGTCAGACGAATGTGTTGCGCTAAATGTGTTTGATGAAAACGTTAACAATGAAATTAAAAGAGAAATATCTGAAAAGATAATGATTTTTAAAAATAGTAATGATGGAGGAGATGATAAAGATTGCGACGAGATATTGATATAATAGAAAATATGTTGCGTATACCTCTTAAACCAACGGAAATGGAAACATTTTTATATAAAGGGCTTCAGGAATTTGTTACCGTTAACACACATAAATTTTCTAATCGCTTTATAATTTCCACTAATTTTTTAAATGAAGAGCTTTCTAATTGGAACGTCAATGAGGCTTATAAAAAAGGAAATAATATAATTCATAATATAAATGTAGTAACTGATGCAGCAGAACGTGGAGTAAAATTAAATGAAGAATATAATAAAATTTTAACCAAAAAAGAACAATAAAAGCAATATTTATTGCAAGTGGTTACTGACTATCGGAAAAACTTCAAATCGCTTACTAAATCAGCCTTGACTTAAATACATATTAGTTTTGTATTATTTTTCCTTTTAAATTTTTTTATTGTAAAAAAATTTTTCTAAAAACAAAAATATTGATAGCTATTATCTTTATACTTACATTATAGAAATTAAAATGTTTTGTTTTTTAACTCTTGTGTCATACCTACTTTGTAAACCTTTAAGTCTACACTTGGATACGTTTGTACCCTAGTACATTTACATGAGGATGGGTCGAATTTTTCAGCAACAATCTTAAAATTCTATCAGAAACTATAGTGAAATTTGAAAATAATTTAAAATGGTATTGTTGTAGCAAGTGGATGCTGTGCAAGTAGTTAACCCCTTAGTTAACACTTTGCTGAATATTACCGGCACCAATGTTGTATCAAGTTTTTATCCTTGCGAGGGATAACACTTTGTTACTGGTTGAAACTGCACCTGCAAGTAGAATTTTAGGAATTACTGTCATGAGGGCTTGACGTACCTAGTGGTAGTAGCCGTCTCCAATCTAATTCACTTTAAAATAAAAAACTGGTGTTTCACTTTGCAAGTCAAGAAATCAACTAACTTTTATTTAAAAACTTAAATACCTTAACACTTCGTAAAATAAAAATTAAAACAATAATTACGTACTAAAATATTTCAAGGTAACTACAATAACAAAAACACTTATTCTACATACCGTGTGAAAATTGGCTTGCAAAAATCAATGACCCGAAATGACATCCGGTTGCACAATATGGATTTTACTTGGAGTTTTGTTGAAGTACGTGCTTTTAAATGCACGACGTGATCATTCTTGTTTCTGCTTAGCAAACAGAATTTACCTATTTAGGTGCACAACGTGGTCATTCTTGTTTCTGCTTAGCAAACAGAATTTACCCAACAACCACATCATCAACAAAACGACAACAGCCCGCGAGTATGCTACACTTTCGCAACGATATTTAATCATATTAATTATCCAATAGTAAAACAATAATGCTACCAAATATGTTAACGAATGATGTTAAGCATCATCCTAAAAGTATGTGAAATATATTACTTATGTTAATAACATATATTGAGCGGTTAAAAACCCACAACATTCCTTCCCTCTTGGGATAAGAAAAAATTATGGTTAAGAAATAACAATAATTTTTTCTTAATACCACATAATTGTGCGTTATTCTTTTTTTTTTTTTTTTTTTTTTTTTTTTTTACTAATTCATAATATTGATTATTAACTTTACTTTAGGTTTTTGTGTTAAGTATGAAAAATGTGATAAAAATACTTATTATTTTTTCGAAGATAATTTACTAAACAACCCTACCTAATTCATGGCCCTATTATTCTCCGTGCCCGCTTGTCCCCCCTGGTCGGAACATCTTGGCTTCGAATAATTTGTATGAACTTGACTGTTTTGGTTGAACGATGACTCTAGGGGCGACGCTACTGTTCTATCTGCTTTTGTAACCAGATTATCGGCTGTATAACATCTTCAGCTTGTCTCCCTTGGTTGGAAACGGCATACTTTGTTTATTAGACTAACTCCTCCACCAGGTTAAATTGTGTGCTGAGTTCAGGGAAAATGTCACTGTTTATCGGCCTTATATGTCTAGAAGTGACATATGGTCGGTTGCATGCAGTATTTGTGGCTATCTGCAATTCGGATTTTAGTTGATCTGGCTTATGCCACAGTTTTCTCTCGACAAGGGAGGCGTTATTTTGAAAGCTATTGCCCCCTCCCTTCCTTCCTTCTGCTTGGTTGTCTCTAGTAAAGATTGGCAACCACTTAATTTGTCATCATCGGATATTTCACTTATGTTGCATGAAATATCCCTCAGCTTAGCTTTACAAAGTTTATCTCGCGTCTTCTCAATGATATGATTGCTCATGTTGCTTTAGGTTACTAAGCAAATAGTCAGTATGCGGTACTCGTCCCCTTGAATCAATAATTTATACTTGACATCCAACGTATCTGCCTCGTCTACTGCTATACTGCTACAGTATAGGACCATGATAATAATGAAATTGTCTATTACATACTTTTTGTGGAAAATTTTTACTGTATTTGTTAAAACAAAATCAAAATCTATTCTTTAATTTAACATAATTTATTACGATACAAATCTCTATTTGTCAATGCATATCTTACCTATTCCTTTAATTAATTGTAAATGATATATATGTTTTTGCATTTATTTATAATGCATAAAAATATATACGCATACGGCATTTACTCCGTGTTTTTTTTTATATTTTATTCAATATATTCTACTTGTTGGCTTTGTGTACCAAAATAGTATGATATAATTTTAATTTACGCAATTAACCAAAAATCATTATGTCAATAACTTTAAAATTTAAGCAAGTCGTTGAACTGACTTGTTTGCTTAGTTTACGATATATGTGAAGCTTACATCGTATTTAAATTCAAAAAGTTTTAATTACATCTATATATGTATATACATACGTGTTAAAACGTTTCTATACAAATATATATTTTCTCAATCTATAGAAATTACTAATTTATTATCCTTATCTAAGGTCTTTTAATAGAACAAAAAGTTTTGCTCTGTCCATAAACAATTTAAAAAAAAAAAATTTTATCTTATTATTTTTTTTTTTTTTCAAATTGCTTTCTTTCAAATTTAGTTTCTTCTTAATTTGAAACCAAAATTTATTTTATATATGTATATGCATTTTTTGTATGCATGCAAATATATATTTCGCATGGCTTGCAATTTTGTTTTAATAATTCTAGCCAAAGTAACTATTTTTCGTCATGTCTTTGGTTGTCAACATGATATAATATGACCTTCAATTATGGAATTTCAGCTTTTGGGATTTGTTAAGCTAGATGGTATGTATTCGTTTTTCCTTTTGTCAACGTTGCTCCTTTTCGTTTTGATTTGTTGCATTATGCAAAATAAAGCAATGTTATTATTCTTAGATACAAAGCTGATTTCAGGTTGCATATATTTTTGGTTCGCATTTGCATTGTTAGAGTTTTCCCTTAATTGATTTTTCAAATTTGCCTACTTTCAAACTGTTGGGGTAGGTCAGTTCTACGCGATCGCGTGTGCTTTCTGCAGCACATTTTGGCTCAAATTGCTTCGCTAATCCACATGTATTTCTAGGTATTTAGATTTTGTTATTTTGTATTTAATTTTGCTCTGTTGGCTATTTTTTATTGTAACTTAAGTTGGTTCATTAATTAATTTAAGTAAATTATTGTGCAACCTCTTTTTCTTGCCTTTTATTACAACTTCTGTTGTAACAGGCCCCTTGACTCCTAAAACTTCAAATGGCCCTACCCATATGGGAGAAAATTTGTTTTTCCTAGTTTGATTTTTCATCAAAACTTTATCCCCTTGTTTAAATTTAACGGGGTCATATTGTTTTTTAAAAAATTCTTTCGCCTTTTCTTGGTTTTTCCTAACTAACTCATGAGTTCTTTGAATTTGAAATTTTAATACTTTTGATTGGTCCTCCGCGTTGTATAGCGGTGAACATTTTCGTTTCAAATTCGTAGGCAATTCAAAGTCGAAACCGTACAAAGTACGAAACGGAGTTTGCTTAGTAGAAGTATGTGTTGTATTATTATGCACATGCATGGCTGCTGTCAGCCATTGGTCCCAATTTGAACCATCTTCTTTAGCAAAACTTCGCAAGTACTCTGCAAGCGGTCTGTGGCTTCTTTCCAAAGAACCATTAGCCTGCGGATGATATGGTGTTATGTGCAACTTCTTAATTCCCAGCATCTTACAAGTGTCTGAAAACAATTTCGCAATGGGATATTGTACCTGGCAATGATTTCGTCATAAAATTTCTTCGAGACCGTACTTGCTTCTGCATCGGGCATTGCAGCACACGCCATATATTTCGAAAAATCATCTTGAAATGTCAATATGTATTTGTTTCCTGATATAGTTTCAGGTAATGGGCCGACTATGTCCATGTAAACTTTATCAAAAGGTCGATTTGGTGTGTCAGTCAAAACCATAGGCATTTTTGTGAGTCTTGAACTCTTGTTTGTCTGACATTTTGTACATTTTTTAATGTACTCTTTAACATCTTTTTGCATTCCTGGCCATCTGTACTGCTTCATTATTCTTAGAAGAGTTTTTACTGCACCTTGATGCCCGCCTAATGGTGTACTATGAAAATCCCTTAATATTATTTCTATTTCCTTTGGGTCCTTCAATACAATCACCTTTTCTTTTTGGCTGATGTCAATCACCGTGTCTTTGTCCACCTCATTTGAAATATTCAATTTTTCATTTCCAGAACTTTTAGATCTTGATCTAGTTTGTACCACTGTTATTTGTTTATCTGTTTGTGGTAATCTACTCAAAGCGTCTGCGTTTAAGTTTCTTTTCCCAGGCTTGTAAATTATTTCAAAATCATGTTCTGACAGTTTGTGTCGGAAGCGTGCCAAGCGTGACGTTTGATCCTTAAGGTTGGATATACCACGTAATGGTTGATGATCGGTATATATTTTGAAATGTCTGCCAAGCAAATATGCTCTAAAATTTTTCGTTGCCCACACTATAGCGAGAAATTCTTTTTCAATGGTTGAATACCTCTTCTCGGTATCGCTTAGTGCTCTACTGGCAAATGCTATTGGATTATCTTCACCGACTTCTCCTTGAAATATAATTGCACCAATTGCATCATTACTGGCATCCGTAGTTAACAAAAATTCCTTGGAAAAATCTGGATATATCAATATGGGAGGTGACATTATCGCCTTTTTTAAGTCCTCAAAGGATTTTTGGCACTCATTTGACCAAATGAACTTATCATCTTTTCTCAATAACTTGTTTATTGGCAATGCTAGTCGTGCCGTGTCCTTAATGAATTTTCGGTAATAATTCACCAGACCTAGAAATGCCTGTACATCTTTTTTGTTTTTAGGCACTGGTATGTTTTGTACACATTTCACCTTATCTGGATCTGGTAGGGCTCCATGTTCTGAACATTTATGTCCTAAATAAACCACTTCGCGACTCAAAAAATTGCATTTTTTCGTGTTTAGCTTTAGATTATGTTGTCCTAATACTGTGAACACTTTACGTAGCCTTTCTTCATGCTCACGTAAGTTTTTCCCGTATATGACAATGTCATCTAAATATACAAAACATTCTAGACCTTGGAGTCCTGTTAAAATATGGTTCATAATTCTTTGAAAAGTTGCTGGGGCTCCGGTTAGACCAAATGGCATTCTGTTAAACTCAAAATGTCCTAACTCCGTACTAAATGCTGTTTTTGCCTTGTCATCGTCATTCACCAATACTTGGTGGTAACCACTCGCTAATCCAAAGTGGAAAAATATCTACTGTGTCCTAATTGATCTAAAATTTCATCAATTCGTGGAATGGGAAAAACTTGTTGGATAGTAGCTTCATTCAATTTTCTGAAGTCTATAACTAATCTCCATTTTTTCTCGCCATCTTTACCACTTTTCTTAGGAACAAGTAACAATGGTGAATTCCAAGGTGAGGTGCTAGGCGAAATTATCCCTTCATCCAAAAGTTCTTCTACCTGCCTATTAATTTCCATTTTATGCGAATGGGGTAGTCTATACTGTTTTTGATTTATTGAAGGTTGCCCCGCCAAAGTAGGGATATCGTGCTTCAAAACTGGAGTATATGATAAGCAATCACCTTCCAACAAAAATATGTCATGGAAAGATGCACATATATTTTCCATAGAAGCCTTTTCTTCTCTGCTAATGTGTGGATCTAAATTAATAGATTCAAATAGTTTGCCTAATCTTTCCCTCACATTTTGTTCAGTTATAGTGTTTATTCCGGTATTTGTATTTATTTTGAATTTATTGCAATTTGAAAATACCGGTCTGAACTTTTTATCAATAATAAATTTGTCATCTGACCAATTTAAAACTGGCACATAAACTATGCCATATTTCACTTTTGTTAGGGTTTCTCCTAAGTAAACTCCTTGTGAAAGTTCTTGTTTGTGTATAACAACTTCTTTTAATGTTGTTTTAACAAATAATGGTACTATTTTTACAGTTCGAGCTTCGACTGCTGTTTCTGTATTGCATAGTACTTTATTTAAGTCATTCATCGGCTTTAGCGTGAATGCTATTATTTTCTGTCGTTCTTTGTTTAAAAACGTTAGATTTTTATCTATTGCATTTATGATAGTTTGGTTCCACAAATTGTCTCTACCAATTATTCCATCAGCTGGTATTCCATGATCTAGTGACACTATGTGTAACTTCAAACTAAGATCTTGGTACTGATTGTGCTGAATAGTGGTAGTACCTAATGTGGTAACCTGTCCACCAAATGCTCCACTTAAATCTTTTGCATTATTCATATCTAATCCTGGGAAATGCAGCATTGCACTTTCTTTGACCAAACTTGTATCGGCACCGGAGTCTACCAACAAAATAAGTTTTCCATATTTAGCACCTTCACAGGGCACTTCTATGAACACATCATTTTGTTTTGCTTGGTAAAAATTCTCGTTATGCCTGCCATACAAAATATGTCTCCCAGTTACGATATTTTTCGTGTTGGCTTTTAATAATTTCTTTGAAATTAATTGTATGGGCTTAGTCAGTAGTAATTTTGAACATACTGACTGTATTCTACCCCATGAAGCCAAACAAGTTAAATATAATACATTAAAAACCAAACAGACTACTAATAGTATTGTATGTAGAAATTTGATTCCAAATTGCATAGCGGGGGATGCCTCAACTACAGTTTTCTGTGTATGATTTATCTTCTCTGCATTGCATTGTTTTAATTTGTATTGTAAAATATTATTGTTTTTACTTTTAGTGTTTAACGTATCATTTGCACTTTGATGTGGCTGATTTACTGTTGAAACCTTTTTTGTAACTTTAGATGTAGTTAACGTATCAGTTGCACTTTGATGTGACTGATTTACTGTTACTACTTTATCTAAATCCTTTTTTGAAATTTTATTTGTTTTATATGCAGTAGTTAACGTATCAACAGCACATTTTTGTGGTTGATTTACTGTAACTACTTTATTTGGCCTTGATTTGCTAAGATTTTTGGGGTCCCAGACTATTGGCCGATCTTGGGCCCCTCTTAGTTTCCCTGTGACTTTTCAAAGTCTTTTTTGGCAAAACAATTTTCTATTGCATGCCCAACCCTTTTACACCAGCGGCATTTATTCAATGTCCGTTGGCCGCTCTGCTCGCGTCGAAAATTTGATTTTCTATTTTGGTCAGTCTCTCTTGTTCTTGTGTCCGTTTTATTTACTGAGCACTTTTTACTGGTCTCATGACCATATTCTGAACATTTCTCACAAAAAGGTGTGTTTTTTCTGACAAAACATTCATCTCTTGTGTGTCCCTTTTTGTTGCAGAATGAACAAGTTATATCTGGCCTTCTTATTGCTTTAGCGCTTTTCCTAGATTTGAAGCTTTCAAAGGAAAAAACTTGAGAAATTCATTAAGAAGCCACAACGTAGATGTTTTTCCCAGCTACAAAGTTGTATCAGAAGCTAAAAAGGAAGCGGTTCCTGGTAACTGTACGGTGACAGAAACATCAGCTGAAGTTAGAAGTTTTGTTGATCGAATAAACTTCGCGTTTTAACTTTCGGAACTTTATTGATAACTATCTTACAAAAATTTGATTCTTATATACTAATTTCTTATGCTAAAAGAGTGCGTACATGTTTTACATACACATGTACGAATATAATTCTTAAAGCTAAGGAAAAGCATACTCAGCGAAAATGCGTACATGTTTCTTATTCACATGTACGTATTTTCCCATGACTTAAGAATATGGAGAAATGCACACATGTTTCACTTACACATGCGTGGAATTCTTGTGGCTTAAAAAGTAAGTATGTGTAATTTACTCAGAGAAAGAGAGTAAGAATGCGTGCATGTTTCACATACACATGTACGTATTATTTGAGAAATGTGTTATTTATAACTTAAATTTACTCGGAGAAAGAGAATAAGAATGCGTACATGTTTCACATACACATGTACGTATTATTCGAGAATTAAATTTACCCTGAGAAAGTAACTGAAAGAAATAACAAAGAGAGCCAACAAAAACAAGCAGCTTTAGCGAAAGCATTTCGTTCTGTGTGTTTTTGTTTGGTTTTTGCGTTGACGCAATATTTAAACTAGTGATCTACATTGTTGCAGTCTTCCGCTTACGAAATGCAATAAAATGCAACAACGTTGTTATTTCTTGAAGTGGGTGAATTTAATTGTTTATTAATTGCATTGCGACATTGTTGCAAGATTTTGTTTTGACTAAAATATGAAATGCAATAAAGTGCAACAATGTTTTAAAATATTTTAAGTGGGTGAATTTAATTATATTTCGACATAGTTGCAAGTTTTGTAAACTATGGAAAAGTTTGGTAAGTGCTGAACTGCAACAATGTCTTGAACTTAAAATAACAAAAGTTAAATGATGTATATTGGAGCGGTCTTTTGTACAGGGGCGGATTCTATAACTCGCCCACCGTTAGTCTGAGGCTCCGACGAAGATTGCGATTCAATCATGTAAGTTTTGTTACGTCGGAATTTAAAGAAGACAAAAATTAACGCAAGTATTGCAATGTTTATGAAAATGCCCGGAAAATTTACAATTGAAGTCTTAAGTAAATTTTGAGTGAACGTCTTTTTAATAAATTCTCTAGTATTTTCAAATGTATTAATGCGTAAATCATGTAAATTATTTTCAGTTTCTTTGCTCTTTTCCTTAATTTGTATAACTGTATATGGTAAAATATTATTTTCTGTAACTTTAATAAATTTGTTACGAAAAGTTACATTTCCTATTGTTACTTCACAATTTCCAAACTTAATTAAACTATCTTTATATAATTTTATAATATTATTATTACAATTTTGAATTAGTTTCCTTTCATTGAAATTTTTTATAATAATCAGTCCATCCGATATTTCTTTAATATTTTCTACTGTATCTACTACCATTTCACAATTTGCTTCTTTTGATTTAATTATTTGACTGACACAATCATCTTGTACAGTTTTCAAATTTACTTTTAGATTATTTTTTACATTATTGTAATATAAAGTCTTTTCCTCATCTATGATAAATAAACTTTCCTTTAGCAAGATTGATTTGTTGTTTAAATTTGAAATTGGTTCAATTATAATATTCGAGAATTTCTTTGCTGAGTAGTTCGGTACCATGACTATTATTGTAATTAAATTGCCATAATATGCCACTGTTATTTTTATATCTTTTAGAGCTTCTATCTGTGATACTAGTTCTAATTCTGTATTTGACCAGTTTTTATGCTAATATATCCATTATTTTCGTTGATATTTTGTACGTCGATGTACTGTGCGATTGTTATTACTGGAATAACTATCCGTAAAATAATTTGTAACATGGGCTTCATTTTCCTGTCAAAAAGAAAACAATTAATTGGCATTAGTTTCGTGTTTTCGTTTTCGTTTGATGTGTGATTTGTAGTATTTTTGTCCATTTCTCGTTGTTATAAGGTTCTCATCAAGAGGCTGCGCAATTATTTTTTTAAATCGTGAATAATTTTTTCCTCCTCTAACTTGTTTTAGTAATACAGGTCCTGTCCTTACATCTACATCTTCTCGATTTTGATTTAATTTAGTTTTTATTAATTATAGTTTCTTTCTTTTTTATAATGTTTTCTCTAATCAAGTGATATTCATCTTGTTTTATGGATCCGTTTATGAAGTCCACCGGTTTTCGTCCCGTCGTAGAGTGTATTGTGTTATTATAATAATTAATAATTCTGTACATTTTTTCCTCTATAGTTTCCATATCCCGGTTTGGATCGTGTTTCAACAACCTTATGTGTTCATTTATTGTGTTGTGTAAACGTTCTACATCTGAATTTGAGGTGTGGTTTCCACTGGATGTAAAATGTATTTCGATATTATTTTCCTTAAGGAATTCCTGTAGTGGGATGGCTTTGAATCTTAGTTCATTGTCAACTATTATTTTTTTTATTCGCCCTACATTGCTAAGATACTGCATCACCGCTTTCTTAAACTCTGTCCATGATCTAGCTGTAATTTTTATTGCTTGAGCATGTTTTGAAAATTTGTCAATGATAGTCAAGAACAATGTTTTATTCAAAGTATAAAAAACATCCATGTGTACTATTTCTCTAGGTTCTTCTGGGGTTTCTGTTATTTGAAATTTTTGTTTTATTGGATTCCTTTCATACTTTTCTTGGCTACATATTTCGCAATTGTTAATGTACTTAGTTATTCTGTCCCTCAAATTAGGATGATAAAGTTTTTCCTTAAGTTCGAGAAAATTTTCATTTATTCCCCGATGATTATTTCTTAAATGTTCCTCTTTTATTACATCAGCTAGTTTGTTTTCATCTGTAATATCAGTTAATAATTTCTTACATCGAACTATTTGATATTTATTCTTGAAGTCTGCATTAACTGTTTCAAGAAATGTTTTATAGAATGATTCATCCTCGATATAAATCGCAGTGGTTTTGTTTTGCTCAAAATGACTTTGTATTAGTGTTTTTACAGTTGGTCTATCAAGAATTTGCGTCAAAACCATTTGTCTGTTGGACTTAAAAACTGTAATTCTTTTAATCTTTAAGGATCCAGAGTTTACTTTTTTTATGATTACTTGTCTTTTATAGAAGTTCAATGGATTAATAACCTGTTTTATGTATGAATCCTCAATTTCGTTGTGGTTTAATATTACGCGTGATAGAGCGTCTGCATTGCCATTTTTAACTCCTTTTCTGTACTTGATTTCATAATCAAATTCAAAGATTTTGAGTCTCCATCTTACCAATTTCGAGTTTGGTTCCTTTATGTTAAATAACCAAGTCAACGGCCTATGATCCGTTTCTATTAGAAATTTGCGTCCAAAAAGGTAAGGGCGGAAATACTGTGTTGCCCAAACTATGGCTAATAATTCTTTTTCAATTGTGCTATAATTTTGCTCATGATTATTTAACGTTTTGCTTGCATAGCACAAAGGGTGTCCTTCTTGTGACAATATTGCTCCTAGAGCGACGTTACTAGCATCCGTTTGTAATACGAATTGTTTTTTAAAATCTGGATATTTTAGTATTGGGTCATTTGTTAAGAGTTGTTTTAACGTCTTGAAACTATCAATATACTCTTGATCGTTTACATTAACTTTAGCACCCTGCTTTAAATACTTGGTCATTGGCTTTGCAATTTTAGAATAGTCCCTGATGAATTTTCTATAGTACCCTGTTAGGCCTATAAATTGCTTTATCTCTTTAGGAGTTTTTGGTAAAGGAAATTTTTGTACACTACTGACTTTTTCAGGATTAGGTTTTATACCATCCCCTGTGACTATATGCCCAAGAAATTCAGTTTCATGTTTCATAAATTCAGATTTGTCTATCTGAACCTTCAGATTCACATCCTTAAGCCTTTGTAAAATTTTCGTCAGTGACTCCACATGCTCCTGTAGAGATGTTGAAAATATTATTATGTCATCA
The DNA here is from genome assembly GCA_949775025.1 of Tricholauxania praeusta. NCBI lineage: Eukaryota > Metazoa > Arthropoda > Insecta > Diptera > Lauxaniidae > Tricholauxania > Tricholauxania praeusta. The sequence continues at coordinate 77,115,382 of OX459029.1, read as the reverse complement.
AGATACACTAAGCATATCTTGTTAATATAATCAGATAAAATATTATTCATCAATCGTTGAAACGTTGCCGGGGCTGTCTTCAACCCAAATGGCATTCTCAAAAACTCGTAGTGTCCGTTTTCAACACTAGACGCAGTTTTTGGTATGTCATTTTTGGCAACTTCTATCTGATGAAACCCTTTAGCGAGATCTAAAGTGGTGAAATATTGGCACCTTCCTAATTTTTCCAGGATTTCATCCATATTTGGAATAGGGTATTTGTCATCTATAGTGACTTCATTTAGCTTGCGATAATCTATTACAAGTCTCCATTTGCATTGCCCGCTAGCATCCAATTTTTTTGATACGACCCAGACTGGTGCTGAATAGGGTGACTTACTTGGACGTATGATACCACTGTCAAGCATCTCCCGAATTTGTTTTTGTACTTCATTCTTATGAATGTACGGATATCGGTAATTCTTCACAGCAATCGGTGCATGTTCGATCGTACGAATTTCATGCTTTATTGCATTAGTGAATGTTAAGTCCGATTTTTCATCATAAAATATTTTACTAAATCTTTTGATAATAGGTATTAATTTACCCTCTTCTTCCTTGTTTAAATGAGTTTTTCTAATTTTTCCTAAGACAGAATTTTGTACCTGATCCCCATAGCTTTCTGAAATGTAAAAATTTTCATTCGTGACCTGCGTTATATTTTTTAACTTGAATTGTATTTGCTGTTCCTCGTCAACATTTGCTTTAACAACAACGTTTGTTGCTAAATTATTCACTACCTCATGAACTCCCTCAATAATTTCAAATTTTTTATTTTCCGTTATTTTATTGGGAATGTGTACCAGACCATCCTTTTGATCTACAGGTATATTTACCTCATAGTACCCCTTCTCAGTGAAATAATGATATCGCTCATCTGTGATTTGAAACTTTATTGGAGTTACCAATTCCCCAATATGTAAACTATCATTTCCATAATCAATCTTGGCTTTAATAAGTCTCAATATGTTGTTACCTATTAGTCCATGATACTGATCGTGAAATTTGCAAACATAGAAAACAACTCTTTGATCTTGTGGCAATGGTCCCCCCAATTCCGCAAACAAAGGTATCTGTACCTTTTCTTTAATATTAACGTTATTTTGTAACGTTTTAATGTTCACGCTTTCGGTTGGTACCATCCACTTGGGATCGCAAATACCAGGATTTATAATAGAATGGGTTGCACCCGTATCGATTATAAATCTTAAGTCATTAGTTTTAGACTTAACCGTTATATAGGGTAAGTTTCGTGTGAGGCTAAAATTTCCAGCTTTTTCAAACTTTTCCCCGCTGGATTCATGTGTATTGACATCCATTGGTTCTGGCCTATCATTTGCCCTACTTGTCCCTGAGTGATCTTTATTTCTATGCGCAGAATTCTGATTTTCCTGTTGGTTATTATAATTTCTATTGTATCTACCTGATTGGTAGGAGTTATTCTTATTATATTTATTGCCACCGTTGGCACGATAATTACTTCGAGCCTGTCCCGAATTCTCTACCTTTGAAGTTTTATCTTGAGGTTGAGTTTTTCCGTTCCCATAGGCATACCCAGCCTCCAAAAGTATATTTATTGCCTTTTCCAGTGACTCTGGTTCACGGCAAAATAGTATTGACCTCATTGGTTCTGGGACCTTTGTCTTAAAAGTTTGTAGGCCTGTTTTTATATTCAAATCCATCGTTCTTTGAATTTCGTCATCGCCCACTGCTTCTCCCATATAGAATGCGGTTTTCGCATTGAGTCTTCTAAGGACATATTTTATGTCATTGTAGAAGCTCATACAATTTGTCTTAAAGGTCAACCCCCTAAGCTCGTTATAAAGATCATCTACCGATTTTCTATCGGAAAAATTTTCCTGTAAAATTTTTTTAATCTGATCCCATGATGTAGCTTGTCCACTAATTTCAACTGCCTCCTTTGCTTTGCCCTTCAGTTTAGATTTAATCAAGTCTGAGAACAAACCCTGTGCCAATTCATCATACTGCCTAAGTGTTGGCAAAATCCTGTCTACAAGCCCCATAAAGGTTTGTAGTTCCCCAAGATTGCCATTGTATTCTGGTAATCGTTCCAGATACTTCAATGGATCAACTACTAGTTGTAGAGCCATGATTGGGCTTGGAGTAGGTGTATATATATTCTGATCCTGTAACCCCAAAGTAACTCCTAAACGGTTTATTGCTTGCCCAAGTTGCTCTAAACTTTGGCCCATCTACTCAAGAAACAAACTTAGAATTAAAAAATTCACTTTTTTCCTTTTGACGTGGAAAAAAAAACTTCGCGTAAAGGAAAAGTTAACTTTCCAAACGAAAACGAGAAAACTTCGCGAAAAGAAAACGCGATCAACGCTCAAAAGAAAGTTTTCCTATGAAATGAGGAAAAGACTTCGCAAAAAAAAAAAAAAAAAAAAAAAAAGAACAAAGGAAACAAAAACAAAAAAAAATATTCTTATCTTAATGATAACTTATTATACACTTTGACTCACAATTTTTTATTCTGCCACTGCGTCCTTCTTAATTTGTTCTTCCTCCTTCTTTTGCTTCTTCTCTGCTACCGTTGTCTTTGCTACCGTTGTCGATTTCTTTTTTAAAATTCTTTTATATTGCTCGGTAAAATCTACGGTGTCCTCGCTGTCGGACAGTACTACTTTCTTTCCAAAAATTTGCTGTTCTATTAAATCCTGTTCACTCATTTGTATGTTGATGCTGACCCTCATCCAACTCGTTGAGGGGTGTGGGACTCTAGAAATGAGCCTTTTCACTTTTAACACTTATTTTCGCAAGATGCGACTATTGACTCCTGTCAATATATTTTTTTTTCGCTAGGTGCGGTTGTCAGAATAATATTGGCTCTTACCAATATATGTTCCTGTTGTGGTTCTGGATTCCCGATAAAGGTGCTAAAAACCAACGATGATATTATTGACTCCTGTCAATAATATTTCTCCCAAGAAAAGTTGTCTGGATTCCTTGCTCATGCAAGGGTTTTAGACGTGGTGTAAGGTAACTCTTGTTGGTTTCCTTTCAAAAAACTTCAGCAATGGAGTTCCACTCCAGTTCCTTTGAAAATTTTTTCACTGTTCACTTTTCACTAAAAAAAACTTTAGCAATGGAGTTCCACTCCAGCTCCTTTGAAAATTTTTTTTACTGTTCACTTTTCACTGTTTCACTTTTACTGAGGAGATTCGCCCAAGAATCCCATCCTCGTCGCCAGTTTTGTTGATCGAATAAACTTCGCGTTTTAACTTTCGGAACTTTATTGATAACTATCTTACAAAAATTTGATTCTTATATACTAATTTCTTATGCTAAAAGAGTGCGTACATGTTTTACATACACATGTACGAATATAATTCTTAAAGCTAAGGAAAAGCATACTCAGCGAAAATGCGTACATGTTTCTTATTCACATGTACGTATTTTCCCATGACTTAAGAATATGGAGAAATGCACACATGTTTCACTTACACATGCGTGGAATTCTTGTGGCTTAAAAAGTAAGTATGTGTAATTTACTCAGAGAAAGAGAGTAAGAATGCGTACATGTTTCACATACACATGTACGTATTATTTGAGAAATGTGTTATTTATAACTTAAATTTACTCGGAGAAAGAGAATAAGAATGCGTACATGTTTCACATACACATGTACGTATTATTCGAGAATGGCTTAAATTTACCCATGGTGTAATAACCAAGGTGGAGTAATTAGGGAGAGCCTCGATTTTCAATCATCTGTCATCCTATTTGCTGTAGTTTTGACATTCATAACATTTTAATTGCCCATTCAGAAAACTTAAGCGCTTTGAGAAATTGCAGCGCTTAGGCGTAAGATCTTGAACATTTTCTGAACGATAGCTGCAAACTACATTGAATCTTAAAAATTTAGTCGATGTGGTTGTTATTGCAAAAACAAAAAAGACTTATTGCTATCATATTGAAGCCTGCTACATTATTTAGCGTAGTTTTTTGTTCGCATCAGAATTTTGAAACTCAACACAAATACCTCTCAGCAAAAAGTTGCTTAAAGCGCTTCAAAAATACTGAAGTTGCTGAACGGGCCAATTAATCAAAACACCGAAGTGTAAAAAAAAATTACGAAAAGAGACAATGAAGGACAAGAAACCCATACTTTTGAGAATTTCGTTTTTAAGTACGCCACCTTGGTTATTACACCATGAATTTACCCTGAGAAAGTAACTGAAAGAAAGAACAAAGAGAGCCAACAAAAACAAGCAGCTTTAGCGAAAGCATTTCGTTCTGTGTGTTTTTGTTTGGTTTTTGTGTTGACGCAATATTTAAACTAGTGATCTACATTGTTGCAGTCTTCCGCTTACGAAATGCAATAAACTGCAACAACGTTGTTATTTCTTGAAGTGCGTGAATTTAATTGTTTATTAATTGCATTGCGACATTATTGCAAGATTTTGTTTTGACTAAAATATGAAATGCAATAAAGTGCAACAATGTTTTAAAATATTTTAAGTGGGTGAATTTAATTATATTTCGACATAGTTGCAAGTTTTGTAAACTATGGAAAAGTTTGGTAAGTGCTGAACTGCAACAATGTCTTGAACTTAAAATAACAAAAGTTAAATGATGTATATTGGAGCGGTCTTTTGTACAGGGGCGGATTCTATAACTGTTAGACTCCAAGATTTACTAGATCATACCGCTAAGCGAATTTTGAGAATTAAAAGCTACCATGAAATGCAATCGTTCCCAGATAATATTTCTTTGTTAACAAAGTGGGGCTGTAATGGATCATCTTTACAAAGTGCATATAAACGTGGGTGGGTGGGTGGACACGACCGATGATGGCAAGTGTCATGTCAAGCCAAAGTAAAAAAAAATTAATTTAAGTCGTTTCACATAAAAGTTAGAAAAAACCACCCAGGGTTATGTAGGGCGAGATGGGTGAATGACTGACTTTGTATACAGATGCATTTAAAGTAAAAAAAAAAAAAAAAAATTTGTTTTTCTTTTCTTCAAAATTAAAGAAAGTCCTAAAGTTTCCAAGCAGCTATTGCGAATATGACAGTGTCTGCCATTCACTTGTGTCGCCGCACATGATACCTGTGGTGATCTGCAAGAAATGTTACCGATAAAATTGTAATCCGGTTGGAAAGCGATGTCGTAATCTTGTCAAAAAAATGATTTTAGAATCCTGTGCGATAAACGCTTGTCTCTGGTTTAGTACTGCTGAGGTGCTGCTGTGCAACTTTTTATAAGGCGATTTAGGCAATGGCCATGAAAGCCTATCGTAGCGCGGTGAGCGTTCCGCCTAGGTTGTGCAGCAGTGCAAAATATTGTTTGGCAAATGGGTATCGCAAACTTAAGTCGTTTTGGCCAAAGCAAAGTACAAAAAAAAATTTAATTAAAAAATTAAAACGCACGCTTAAAGTCGACGTTCTAGCGTGGTAGTTTGGTATGGATAATGAATTTGAGAATGTCAAATACATTATTGCCAGTTTCAAAGTTTAGGATAAATGAAATGAACTATTAACAAAGTATTGCAATGGTTCGCAAACTGTGCAACTTGTTCGGCAACTTAGAGCGGGCAACAAAAGTTGCAAGCGGATAAACACATGCGCAAAATTTTAGATAATAGTATTAGTGGTAAAAATGTTTGGTATGTCTATTTGTGTTTATGATATGTTTATGATATACACTATTTTCGTTCCAATTAAAATTAAGCCTATATAGGTATATGTTGTATTTATATATTTGTTTGATACGGTTTTCCTGTTGCTGGGAGAAAATTCTAGGCTTATATATTCCGAAGATCATAAATAAAATTTCAAAATTCAAGTAACTGTTGAGTCGAAAAGACCCACATAAAATCAGCAAGTGTTATTTCTTTTTAAAATAATTTTTAAATTAACTAAAGTACAGTTTATGAATTCCTTATAAACGTAAAGAAAGTGTTAAATTTTATTTAAATTGAGTGAGAAATTGTGCGGTGATTGGCAGGAGTTGTAGGCCGTATATCAAATTTTTAACAAAGATTCTATGGAAATCATCGGAAAGTTATACTGCAGTCTATAAATTATTCAGCAACAGGAAATAGTAAATAAAAAGTGATGTAAGTCCTTGTCCGTATTGTAGACAGATATATTTATACTAAATATTATTTATTTTGTATACTAACGACAGAGTGGCTGGCCAGTAAAATAAGAGAAAAAAAGGAGGCTACAATTGAGACGCCTAAGAAGTGCCAAGTAATTCACAGATAAGTTGGCCACTATCCATTTTGTATCATAATTTCTCTTATAATATCGTCCTGTATTATCCGTTTGATTCGTGCGTGAAAAAAAAAATGTTTAAGTTGTTTTGTTGGTGCGCCGACCGCGAAGAAAACCGAGTGCGTTAGCCCTGAAATTTCGGGTTCGATCAGTAAAGTTCATCGACACCAAGAAGTATAAAAAAATTGTTTGACATTGAAGGTCAAACCAAATGTTGTGTTGATGCACTGTGGGCCAGCAACGAACAAGTTTACTGCAGATTAAATGTTTGAAAAATTTAGTGCTAAATTAGTTTTTATGTTATTTGATTTTTATTTATTTTCAAACTTAATTTTATATTTGTTTAATCAAATTTTTGCTTAATTCGTAAAAAAAAAGAAGGAAAGGAAGAAAACCGAAGCGTTTTTCCCGATTACGTCGGGATTTTTAATTCGGGTTGCATTTTTTTATTAGGCCGCGTAAAACCGAAAGAGCTCTTAGGGTATTGCGAAACTTCGGCTTTAGTACCTATAATCGGAAATCATTTTTTTTCTATGATTGCATACAACGTTCGGGATTTTTCTTCAAATTCAAATTGATAGAATTAGCATATATTTGTATAATTATTTTAATCATCTTAATTTTTCTTATTTATCGTTTATACTTATTATCTTTATTTAATGTTTCACATTTTTTCTACATATTTTAGTTAATTTCATTTTTACAATTTTTAATTTTTTTATATATTACAAAATTTAAATCTCCTCCATTTTTAAGTACTTTTATTGTGTCCATTTTGGTTTAAAGTTTTAAGATTTGTCTTCGTATGTGTTTCCCTCAATTTGCCTAAAAATTTAAATGTCCCGATAGAGTCTGCATTGATTTTAATAGTCCTAGAAATAAAAAAAAATATGTATGATTTTGTTTTAAATATAATGTATTGAAGAAAAAAAAAATTAATCTTTGGTAATTTGCTTATAATTCTCGGAGGGATAAGCTTTACTGACCGATGAGTGAGTGATTATGTAGGGTGATAGTGGCGACGAGGAAAATGTGGGTGTCGTGCGTGATAGCCTGAAACGACACAGGATGGGCGGGTGCTCACAGGAGTTCAAATCTATCTCCTGCCTTCATTTGGGTGAACAAAGTGCTTAGGAGAAGTCAAAAATATGTTTGAGTTTCACATTTTATTAATTTTGTTTCGATTTTTTTTGATGAATTTTAGTTTGCCTCTATATATAGATATTTTTTTTGATTTTTGCGGTTTTATTCTGATTTGTTTAGTTTATAATTTCTCTTTCGGTGAAAACCGTAAGTGAAATTTATTGTTACCCCCTTCGACCCAACGCGGCGGGTTAAGAACCACCTGAATTCGCAAGTTAGCCGGTGCGGGCCGCGTTGGGTACGTTAGCCAAGGGTCTTATAACACATGTTTATGGCTTCAATAGCCCCACTTCGAATAAGGAGTGAAAATGCTGAACATTGGAAAAACCCTCGATCGATTTAAGTACGCAAAAGAACTTTCAGATCAAATAAGAGCACCATCAGCAATATAGAACAACAAATAAATGAACTTCAACCCACCATATTTGAAGTGATGACAAAAAAATTATAATTAGACACGAATTATTTTTAACAATGATTGACGGCAAAGTACTTAATGAGATAACTGGCACCAAATCTACTAGATCTTTTGCTATATGTAAGCGTTCACAAAGATTTCCGAAGTAATGATGACTCCAACGATGAACACAATGATGAAAATGATGATAATCCAAACAACCAAAAGTTAAGAAAAAAAATAATACAAGATCAATTTCGAGAAAAACTGGGTATTATAGTAGATACTCCTTATCAAGGATTTGGTAACACAAATGACGGAAACACAGCAAGGCAATTTTTTGAGAGACCAGAAACAACTTCAGAAATAACGGGAGTCGATGAGGACGTGATAAAAAGATTACAAGTTATTTTAAACGTACTATCCTGTAGAGAACCCGTTCAAGTAGAAAAATTTTAAAAGTATCCAAAGGAAACTGCAGACATATTAGAACATAAATACAGCCAAAAATTACTGACACCCTCTCTCTGTCCATAAGATCTTAGCTCATAGTGGACAAATTATCAATTATCAAGCCTTACCAATAGGAGAATTATCAGAAGAAGCCCAAGAGCCTAAAAACAAAGATTATAAAAAGTACAGATATAGCACTACATGTGAAATTTCACGTATTCGAAAGAATGAGGACTTGTTCAATATACTTTCAGCATCTTCAGATCCTTTGATTTCATCACTTAAGGGCCAAATAGACGTTCATGCGTGCACGATAAATCAAATGATGATGCCATCATGATTTTGACACACACCATTCATGCACAATTGACAGTTATCATTCATGCACACATGAACACAGCCACTTGTGTCACCTTCTTTGTCAAAAAATCATTCAAACTGAGCTAAGTTCAGCACACACTATCATGCATGCATGATCCATCAAAAAAATATTAAAATATTTTAATATTGCTCATGCGCATGACCAATCAGTTAATCACCCACCTACACGGTCAGTTTGCATGAACAATCACTTGATTCATCATGCACGCATGAACGTCTATTTGGCCCTTTAGGCTAGGGCTACCAGATGACCTGCTTGCAAAAGTAGCACATTTGTAAAATTTAAGAATTTTCAAAAAACACAAAAAATTTCGTAATTTTTACAACAAAAGTATAGTAATTAGCAAAAAAAAAAAAAAAAAGTCCCCATTTCCACTTTCCCATAGGCACTAATAAAAAAACATCATTATTGCATGTTTTTTTTTATTTATTTACATTGTTTTCATATAAAACATTTTTTGTAAAATTTTGTTTATCGACCAAAAAAAAAAAGGTCGTAACTTTGAAAGTAGTGAAAAGTAGCGCATTTCAACCAAAAGTAGTACATTTGGAGTGAAAAGTAGCAAAGCCTTGCAAAAGTAGCACTTTTGCTACTTTAGTATGCCATCTTTAGGCACGTTAGGTCACGAAAAGAACTGACTGATAAATTCTGTAGTACTGTTTTAAGTTTCTTAGATATCCAAAATAATGATGATATTTTTACAGAATTATAGATTGTTGTTGATTTTTTAAAGAAATTACGTAATTTATTACTGTAAGCCTTTTTTTAAAACTTTTCTAACCTTTGAGAAAGACAGTTTATAAATTATGTTAAGAGATAAAAAAATAAATGCATATGAATGAATTAGTAAAAATTTTATTAAAAAAGTATTTAAAAAATGTTTAAATTATTAAAAGCTCATTAATTGAATAAAGCGCACTGTCATATCTACAGAAATTACCAACCAAAATCAAAAAACTTTACTCAAATATCTTTACCCGTTCAAAAGTTATGATTTTAGCAACGCGAAATCGCAAAAGGCGCCACTGTGCGCCGGTAATTTTTTTCTGAAAAAAAATATATATCATATACATATGTACATTAAGGTGGCCCCCGAGTGTATGGGAAAATTTCGATTCAGTACGATTTTTGATCGATCCCCCTTGAAGTGTACCAATAAAACGATAAAATGTAAAGTTTCATATCAATACGAAGTGATTTAGAGGTCGCTCAAGCCAGCCAAAATTTCGAAACATATGATTTTTTTTGCTTCTAAGTTTGTTAAATCATAAAAATGAATACTTATGCATATTAAATAATTTATTACCTTTTTAACAAGCTAAAAATCATAAAAATCGGTTGACAAATAAAGAAGTTATGGCCATTTATATCATTAAAGAACCAAACATTTTAATTTCTGTAAGAATATTTCATATTAATGTATCTTTCAAAAATAGGCTTGCACAAGAAAAGCAGGCATTGATATGTACGTTAGATTTTAAAATTTCAGATTTTTGGCGTCTCCTTTCAAGTTCGACTTACAGAGGTTATACTGTATCAAATAATAACATGCTTTATGTAGTTCTAATTTTATTTGAATGATTAATTTTAGAATTAGTATTTTCATCAGAAAGTGGAAATCATGGTGACACATACGTAGCTACAAATGAAAATGTATCTGGAAAATTGATCTATTACGAACAGAATTTACTCTAACAGTGCTTGAAGAAAACAATTTAAGAGATATATGTGCTTTTATTATCCATTTTATGTGAAGGCTTGGCTTAAATGTCCAATAGCATCATTAGCGCCATTCCAAGACTTGTGTCTTATCAAAAGAATTTTATAATTACAAATCATTTGACAAACAAATATCTGAAGCTGCAGTCAAAAAGTTTTCGAATCATTTATGGTACCTGTCAGACGAATGTGTTGCGCTAAATGTGTTTGATGAAAACGTTAACAATGAAATTAAAAGAGAAATATCTGAAAAGATAATGATTTTTAAAAATAGTAATGATGGAGGAGATGATAAAGATTGCGACGAGATATTGATATAATAGAAAATATGTTGCGTATACCTCTTAAACCAACGGAAATGGAAACATTTTTATATAAAGGGCTTCAGGAATTTGTTACCGTTAACACACATAAATTTTCTAATCGCTTTATAATTTCCACTAATTTTTTAAATGAAGAGCTTTCTAATTGGAACGTCAATGAGGCTTATAAAAAAGGAAATAATATAATTCATAATATAAATGTAGTAACTGATGCAGCAGAACGTGGAGTAAAATTAAATGAAGAATATAATAAAATTTTAACCAAAAAAGAACAATAAAAGCAATATTTATTGCAAGTGGTTACTGACTATCGGAAAAACTTCAAATCGCTTACTAAATCAGCCTTGACTTAAATACATATTAGTTTTGTATTATTTTTCCTTTTAAATTTTTTTATTGTAAAAAAATTTTTCTAAAAACAAAAATATTGATAGCTATTATCTTTATACTTACATTATAGAAATTAAAATGTTTTGTTTTTTAACTCTTGTGTCAATACCTACTTTGTAAACCTTTAAGTCTACACTTGGATACGTTTGTACCCTAGTACATTTACATGAGGATGGGTCGAATTTTTCAGCAACAATCTTAAAATTCTATCAGAAACTATAGTGAAATTTGAAAATAATTTAAAATGGTATGTAAAACAAAAGTTAAAATATGTATCAATAATGCTGATATTTTGCATGTTGGCATTTGAAACATTCATATTGATGTCGGCTTCATCAATCCACTTAACTGGCTTATGGCAATCAAAACAGTTCTGCCGAGTTTTCCATTTGACCTTGTCTTGGTCCCCACACGAGCAGCTCATGTAACTTATGAAACGGAAAAGATGCCAAAATCGTAGCAAGGACATTGTGGCTCGAGAATTGGTAAAATGTCTGATTGCCATAACTCCTTCGATGATTGAAAACAGCACTGCATGACCCTAGCCACAACCAGTGATGGCATTTTAGGTACATTTGTACTGTTTTCGGTACATTTGCGTCGTGAAAATTTGTCGTCATTACATTCGGTACACTTGGCCCATTTTCAGTACTTTCGGTGCATTTCGAACTGTACCGGACTGTCTATGTGAGTGGCTGACAAGCCTATAGTATCGCAATTCAAGCTTTCCGGATATAACTGTTTTAATTTTGAATTTCTCAGTCGTTATTAAAGTTTTTGAAGGTTGCTGAGACAATTTCCACATTCTTACACGTTTAATAAGTTTTTCGCAATCAAGTTAATTTTTTTTTCTTAAAAAAGAGTTAAAAATGCTTTAGGGTACAAATGTATCTAAGTGTAGATCAACGTAGTAAATTTATAAAATGCACGCCCACACCCCAGTGGATGTAGGTACACACTTCTATATTATTGCATTATATTTAAGATACTCTCGTGGAGGATAACCTAAAATATGAAAATGCTGGGAGCATGAGAAATATAGGAAATTTCTATATCCAAGCGTAGACACAAGGGTTAATAATATAAATGACCATAACTTCTTTATTTATCATCCGATATCCATGATTTTTAGCTGGTTGGAAAGGTAATCGATAATATGTCTAAATATTTACTTTTTTTTTCAATATTGGTTTAATATACTTCAAGGGTGGGTAAAAGGAAAAAAATGAAAAAAAAAAACATTTTTCGATATTTCGACTGCGTTGAGCGACCTCTAAATCACTTCGGATTAATCTAAAACTCACATTTTATCGTTTTTCATATATTCGCACATTTTTAGGGGGATCGATTTAAGAAAACGACACTTTTGAAAATAAGGGACACCTTAATGTACATACGTACATATTGTACTCTTATAAAAACAATTTGCACTTTCCATCGGGATAACTGCGTCTTCTACGCAAGTTTACCACTGTCGCTCACAAGCCGAGCTTACTTTGAGCATTTCTGATCATAACATCGTTCTCGCGCTTTAATCTTCGTTGCTGCCAGCGGCGCTGCTAATAATACATACGCTACGACAGCGTTGCCATTAACCCGAAAAATATTATGTCACGACGACTTCAAAATTATGTCAGTGACATAATTCTCTAGCGAGAATAAAAAAAATAAAAAAAGTAAACTAAAACTCCTTTATACACACTTATTTTGATCTGTCCAATAATTTAAGTAATAAAAAAATATACTGAATCCTTGTAAGTCATAACCAGAGAGACAGGAAATATGCAAAATAAAACACGTTTTAAGCGCATAGAATATGCTTCAAAAAACATCAAAATATGCACTTTAATATGCACGAAAAATAGCTTGAAAATTTCATGAGGACTAGTTCCTGCACGAAAAAATATGTGAAAAAAATCCAAAACTGTGTTATCAGTTGGTTTTTTATATTTGAACATACAAAAACTTAAGATATTACATTCCCACAAGACTCAAATTTGCATAAACTATTAAATGTTGCTTCAAATTCTCGAATAAAAAATTGTATCGCTTTTCAATCAGTGGTGCGTTTAAAAAACGAGCTAGGAGAATACTGTTCACAAAACGGGCTTTTTGAAGTAGTATCATCGTAAAGAATTTGATGGATATAAAAGATTACAGATAATCACGCTTTCAAATGTATTACTGATATCCGCACGATTTAGAGTAGCCAACTTTTTGCGCACATTTTCAAGAACTCTTACGCTTTCTTTGAGCCCTAAGCCAGGAGTTTCTTAGTTTAAAATCGAATCAACTATTAGTATTAAAAAATTACATTTAATGTAGCTTATCTCAGCTTTTAAGCTTGTAGATCGCGGCAGTCCTTTTGTTGTTCGTATGGCTTCAGCATCATTTTCACTGAGATCTTTAACAGCTGCCTATACGTCTTTAAAATTGCTTCTGTAATAAACTGCTGCTTCTAGCCAAGTGCCCCATCGAGTAATAATTGGAGATGGTGGCAGAGGTGTGTTTGGAAATGTAAGCTTAAAAGCTGCCATCGAGAACCCCAAAAATTTAATTTTTATATGAGTTTCTAATGAAAATGCGTAAATATGCAAAAATATGCAAATTAACCCAAAATATGCTCTAAAGTACCAAATATGCAAAATGCATATAGTAACGTTGTTAAAAGAAACACTTCGTTCGCTTGTCTTCTAACGACTCAAATTAGTTTTATTATACATAACTTAATCTAGTCTTAAAATTAGGAGAGAAGCTTAAAATGCTTCTGCTCTTCATAAAGGTATACATAACTTAAAGTATGTAAACATAACTATATTTAAATTATATGTGACACTTAAGGTATGTTTACATAACTATACTTAATTTATATATAACAATATACAATATTCAAATATGCATATATAACATCTCTGGTCATAACATAATAAAATTTATTTATTTTAAACATAACAGAAACATATGTAAATAGAAGGTAAATGCCTAAAAGAGGGGACCGTCGGTCGGAGAGAGGAGGGAGTGTTGATGATCTTGGACAATACTATAAGTGTTTGGAGGTGGAGGCGCGGGGTGGAAGTAAAAAATCGAATATTTCTCCAATTGAAAATTTGAATGAAAAATAAATTCTATACGAAACAAAATTTGAAATATTTTGGAAGATATCAGGAATGACTTCCGATGTACGCTATAACAGCAATATACATATACAAGTTTTTCATAGATAACTTTCGGTCTTCCGTATCGAAAACAAATTTCCAACAGCTTAAATGCATTTTTTTCACAGCTCAACGCTTTAAAAAAAGCTCGTGAAAAGGCTGAACAGCTTAGACCCTCAAAAAAACAATTACATCGCAAAATAACGGAACCGAATCGTTTTTGTTACTTTGATTTTGACGTTTCATTCGAGCAAAACATCAAACAAAAACGCATTCCATTGAGGTTGCAATTTGTGACCGAACATTTTAGAATACTTTTTTTTGTCTTAGCATAATAAGATAAGAGCTCTTTTGCGAAACCCAATTATTTGAACTAAAATTATGTCACATATTTCATTGACCATTTTAAATTATGGCACCTTTTATGTCAGCATAATTCTTTTTTAAACTATGTCACCACCAAAAAATTTATGTCACAAGTGACATCAATTATGTCACGGTGGCAAGACTGCGCTACGACCGTGCTGCTTATATTCGCTTACGTTGCAATTGCTGCTGCGTTTTTCGACTTTTGACTTGTTGGGTCTCTCAATATTCTTTTATTTTTCGCTGCGCTTGTTCACATTTTTTTTCTTGTCGCTCCACCATGGCAGATGCACTAAAGCAGTGGTCGGCAGAGCGCAAATATCAAATATTTTCTTACTCTCAAAAGAGAGAGAAATGACAAAAGCACCAATTACTGTAAAAAATGCATTTACGTTTTGCTGTTTACGCAACATATGATTTCTCATTTTAGGGGTTGAATTTTAGTTATAAAATGCCTTTTTATATGAAATTTATTTACCATCCATAAAACTCACTTGTAGATTAAACGTTGTGTATTGCCAACAAAAATTTTTGTGGAAAAACTATTTATTTTGCCATTTGATTTTAAACATTTTTGCAGTGCATTAACGAAATGAGCAGCTCATTTTGTAGTTTGCTTACTCTCGCTTATTCTCTTCCTTTGCTCGCGAGCATATGGGGCGCCGACCACTGATCTAAAGCATTTTATTATATACGAAAATTCGATATTTTATGTTACGTACTTTTGCTGCAATGACAGCTGCTATTCACTATGGTATGCTATTTTAGAAACTTCTTACCACTTTTTGAAGGCTTGCATTACAATGCCCGACGAAAATAAGCTTCTCTATAGGATATTGTTTTGTTGTTATTGCCGTTTTACTGATCTCACGTTTCATGAGCTTCCATACTTTTTCTATTGGGCTCAGGTCTGGCGAATTGCCAGACCAATCCAACACAGTGATGTTTTTATCAGCTAAAAGCTGCCTAACGGTTTTTGCTTTAAAGTTAGGAGCTTCATCGTGCATACAAATTGGTTCCTCTCCATCATCACATAATTTACAGATCTGAGGCTAGAGTCGATCTTCTAAGATTTTCTTGTACTGGTCTTGTTTCATAGTACCTTGCACAATTTGTAGACGACCAGTAACTCTTAAATTCATCACAGACGATACCATGATAGATGTAGGATGCTTTACCGTCAAAACAATACAGTCAGGATGCGTTTCCAGGCCTTCTTCCTACAAAGTGGGATTTATCAGTTATGACTAGGGCAAACAAATTTAAGCACAAAAAAATGTATTTCAAGCGGTTAAATAACCTCTAAAAAATTACAAAATATCACAAAATTATACTCGCAAAAAGTGAAATACATAATATATGTACTCGTATTAGTGTGTTTTTTTCAAACTTTAGGACAGGGATTTTGTTTATTTTTTCCTATGTTATAGCTTGAGGAATAAAAATAATTGTCCCAACATTTGAGCTTCCTAGCTCTAACCTGAAAACTGCGCGGACAGAGTTTATGTCTAATTCCGTTGAAATTTAACGAAAAAACCGACTTACTAAAACGTAGAAAAAGTCTACTTTAGGTGTCAAGATATAGCGATTTGGGTTTTTTAGTTGAATGGGGGTCGCCACCCACTGTTGTAAAACCACGCCCACATTTTTCGTGTGACTAAAAATGCGGAAAAAATACACCCGAAGGAGGTATTTTAATTTTTTTTTTTAAATTTGCGGTGCTGTGTGCCTATATAATAGAATCGTATTTGAAGAAAATTCTCCCAAAATTTCAGCTTCCTAGATCAAACCTACGAACCGCGCAATCACTTTGTTTTTTAGTACAATTCGTATGAAAAACGAAAAAGCAAAACAACGAAAATCAGAAAATTTACTAAAACGCAAAAAAAAATCTGTTTTTCGTTGTTTTGTTTTTTCGTTTTTCATACGAATATTACTGATCTAGAAAGCTGAAATTTTGGGAGAATTTTCTTCAAACCCGATTCTATTATATAGGCACACAGAGTCCTTGTTACTTTTATACTTTTATTCAGAGTTTTTCTGAAAAACTTTTAAAAAACTTTTATTAATAAAAGAGGTGTTTCGGACCCATTTTTCGAAAGAAATTTTACTGCACGAATCGATGGGAAAAGGCTGAAAATGGATATTGGAAGTGACAAGTGAGGTCCCCGACCCTCCTAAATGGGATTTTTGGACCCATTTTTCGAAAAAAATTTGTTTGCACGAATCGATGGGAAAAGTTCGAAAATGGATTTTGGAAGTGACAAGTGAGGTCCCCGACCCTCCTAAATGGGTTTTTTGCACCCATTTTTCGAAAACACTTTATCGCACGAATCGATGGGAAAAGGCCGAAAAGGTCTGTTTGTTAACTGAAAATTTGTACGAATTTGTACAAATTTGTAACAATTTTTACTGGATTGTGTTTGTTAACAAAAAATATCCAGTAACGAGAGAGGCAGTGAGAGAATAAAGTGACAATTTGTTGCGAGAGGGCCTGCTAGTTTTTACTGGATAAAGTTTTACCAACAAACATTTTTCAAAAAGAAAAACATATGATTTTGACAATTGTCAATATTTTTTCATAAATAAAAAAGCAAATTGTTTTGAAAAACTTAAATATTTTTTTTCACTTGTCAGTTTGTACGAATTTTTACTGTATTGTGTTTGTTTACTTTTATGAAAATTTTTTTCTCTGTGAGCAAATACTTTCTTCCCAACGGGAAACGGAAGCGCGTTCAAAGTGCATCGGTTGCGCTTCAAGGGAAGCAGAAGCTGCTTCCAATGCGCTTCTCACTGCTTATCTTTTTTAACATACGATGTCATTGCGGCGATGCGCATCTTTGGAAGCATATGTGATGCGCTTCCTTGGATGTTGAGTAGAAGCACATCTTTGGAAACACATGAAATATGCTTCCTTGGATGATGAGTAGAAGCATATTAAGCTTGAATTGAAAAAAAAAAAATATTTCTTTAAATCTGTCTCCTCCGATCAGATTCGAACCTAGGCCTCCCGTGTCATGCTACTCTCTTACTGTTTTGTAATGCGCACATCTTAACCAACTGAGCCACCCTTATTATTAATGTGAAGTAGACTAAAACTCCAAAAGTCTTCTCTCAAAATGAATTGTTGAGTTTTTGATTTCTATAGTTGCCATTTGATAATTCAAATAATATACTTTTAGAAGCTTAACTATAACAACAAGCTTGGCTGATTTCGTTAAATTTTACGTAACAGAACGAATGCCTAGGTTCGAGTCCCAGTGGACGCGGGATAAAAAAAGTTTTTTTTTAAATTAAATTGAATTACAAATTCAATGCATCCGAAGAAGCACATCTGACGTGCTCCTCTTGGAAGCTGCTTCCAAATTTCCCGTTGGGTTACTCTCTAAAATTTCTTTACTGGATAATTGTTACTGGGAAAGTAAACAAACACACTTAATTTCACATTTTATCATTTTCCTCATGAACTATCAATTTTCAATACAAATCGCACTTAGTAAAAAATTCTTAAAATTAGTCACAAGTATTAAAAAAGATATTTTTTTTGCAATGTGACATTTTTAAGAAGAAACAAAAAATTGCTACAATAAAAAAAAATATTTTTACTCAATTTAAGGTTCAGACACAATTGAAGTGCATTAAGCAGGTTGATTCAATAATGTTTCATGCACATCAAATGTATTGAAAACAATTATTTTGCAGATTTTGTACTTAAATATGTCATATAAAAGAATATTTATTATATAAAATATTTTTCTGATCCCGAAAATCCCGGGATTGTCTCTTTGTAATCCCGGGATTACTTTAGCCTATATTTAGAGCAAATCCCGGGATCCCGGGATTGTCACCCCTAGTGCATACTAAGGGTGGTTCCATAAAAAAGTATTTTTTTAAATAGAATTTTAACGCAGACTGCACATCGAAAATACACCACGGTTGAGGTGAAGCGATGCGCACAGGGTAATGCTAGTCTATTATATAAAACTCATTTTTTGTCTGTCTGTCCGTCGGTCTGTCCGTCTGTCTGTCTCTTATGCACGCGGAAACTATCCAGCCGATTTTTATGAAATTTTTACAGAATGTTAGTATCGATCGGGCGGGTGTCATAGGCTGTAAAACTTTTATTTAGGGTGCATATTAAGGGTGGCCCTCATACACAAATATATTCAAAATAGCGATTTCTCAAAGACAGGCAAATCGATTCTTATGAAATTTACACAGTATGGCTTTTATGTTAAGGGGCACAGATTGGATGGCAAAAATTTTAGTAAGGGTGCGTACTTAGGGTGGCCCTCATACAAGTATATTTTTAAATATCATTTTCACGAAGACAAATAAATCGATTCACACCGAATTTACACTACGTATCTCTAATGTTAAGAAGCATAGCTTAGGCCACAAAACTTTTATTTAGGGTGGCCCTCATACACAAATATTTTAAAAATAGCATTTTCTCAAAGACTGCTTAATCGATTCTCCTGGAATTTACATTAATGGATTTTATAGTAAGAGGCAGAGACTGGATTGTAACAATTTTATTTAAAGTGCAAAATTAGGGTGGCCCTCATACACAATTATTTTTAAATATCATTTTCACGAAGACAGGTTAATCGATTCACACCGAATTTACACCATGTAGCTCTTATATTAAGAGTCATACATAAGGCTTCAACACTTTAATTTAGGGTGGCCCTTATACAACAATTTTTTTTTTATCATTTTCTCAAAGACCGCAAAATCGATTCTCATGGAATTTACACCATATGGCTTTTATATAAAGAGGCAAAGATAAGATCGTAAAAATTTTATTTGAAGTTCAAACTTAGGGTGGCCCTCTACAAAATTTTTTTAAATATCATTTTCACGATAACATGTTTAACGATTTACACCACGTAGCTCTTATGCTAAGAGGCATAGCTAAGGATACAAAACTTTTATTTAGGGTGGCCCTCACACAAAAATATTTTTTAAATATCATTTTCTCGAAGACCGCCAAATCGATTCTCATGGAATTTACACCACATGGCTTCTGTATTAAGAGGCACAGATAAGGTCAAAAAAAAATTATTCAGGGTGCATACTTAGGGTGACCCTCATACAAAAATATTTTTAAATATCATTTTCACGAAGACAGGTTAGTCCATTCACTCCGAAGTTACACCACGTAGCTCTTATAATGAGTGTTTTTTTTAGAGGTTTGTTTTTCGAATAGAGATAAAACTGGCATTTTATGGTCAAATCTGGCAACTCTAATGTCATTTATGTTCAGTTTGGTTTGCCATTTCATCATGAACAGGTTGACAAAAGAACAACGCTTGCAAATCGTGCAAATTTATTTCGAAAATAATGGTTCAGTTCGCGAAGTTTACCGCAAGCTCCGTCCATTTTATGGTCGACATAATCGTCCATCAGAGCAATTAATTCGGTTAACCATGGGTCGTTTTTGCACTACGTTTACTCTATGTGATAATACGCATCCGCAGAGACGTCGAACAGTGCGCACCGAAGAAACAATTGCCGCTGTAGAGCAAAATGTTGAAGAGGACCCGAATGAATCGATTCGCCACCGTGCACAGCAATTGGAGTCCATCAACTTTATGGAAGATTTTGCGCAAAGATCTTGGCTTGCGACCTTACAAGATCCAGCTTGTGCAAGAATTAAAGCCGCGAGACCATGCAATGCGTCGTGTTTTGGTGTATGGGCCGAAAATGAGATTGATCTCGATGCTGATTTTCATCGCAAAATTTTGTTCAGTGATGAGGCTCATTTTTGGTTGAATGGCTACGTCAACAAGCAAAATTGCCGCATTTGGAGTGAAGAGAATCCACATGAGACCCTTGAGACGCCATTACATCCACAAAAACTGACTGTTTGGTGTGCTCTATGGGCTGGTGGAGTCATTGGGCCATACTTCTTCCGAAATAATGCTGGAGAGTCAGTTACCGTTAATGGAGACCGGTATAGAGCCATGATAACCGACTATTTTGTTCCCGAATTGGATAGCATGAATGTGGATGAGTTGTGGTTCCAACAAGACAGCGCTACATGCTACACAGCGCACGTCACAATCAATTTATTGAAGGAAACATTCGATGAGCGCATAATTTCGCGGAATGGACCTGTCAATTGGCCACCAAGATCGTGTGATTTGACACCATTGGATTATTTTCTTTGGGGATATGTGAAGTCGCTCGTCTACGCCAACAAACCAGAAACGTTAGGGGACTTGGAAGCCAACATTCGTGGCGTTATTGCCGACATACGGCCCAATATGCTCGAAAAAGTGGTTCAAAATTGGACCTGTAGAATTGGCTTTATTCGAGCCAGCCGCGGCGGCCACATGCCCGAAATCATATTTAAACATTAATGGCATAAAATTATCCTTCCAATAAAGCCAAATTGATGGACATTAAAACGATTTTCTTGTGTTTTATTTCAATTCGAAGCTCTATAGCTCTAAAAAAACACCCTGTATAATAATAAAAGTATATAATAATATAATATAATTTTAAATTAACTTTTATATTTCATTACGAAATTTTTTAATTTTTTGGATTCTTAATACGCCAAATTTTTAGTTTTACTAAATTCATCAATCGGATGGATTGGCTTTTGGTTGATCAGAGTAAAGTTTCTGATTGCTTTCCACCTGGGGATTGCCAGAGCGATCTCTGAGCCAACCATTAGCAAGTTGACACACAGCCTCCCCGCGGCTCCATCTGGGTAGCTATCTCCGCATCCGCTGAGATAGTGAGCGAATGTGTGCAGCGTGTCCTCCCTGGAAGTAAACTGGGTTGTGCGCAGGGTTTGGTACCCGCCACGTAAAAATAACACTCCAATGAAGACTAAAAAAGCCTCGGACAATGAACCCCTCAACGTTGACGACCACTGCAAACGAAAAAAGGACTATGATTTAAGGATATGCACCTGGAATATCCGGACCCTCAATAGGGAAGGTGCCTCTATCGAATTGGCGGATGCCCTCGGAAAAATTAAGGCTGACATCACCGCCATCCAGGAAATAAGATGGATAGGACAAGGTTGCTCTAAGCAAGCAAGTTGCGATATCTACTACAGCTGCCATGCGGAGAGGCGCGAATTGGGATGCGGATTCGTAGTAAGCAAGAGACTTCGCCACCATATCTCCAGGTTCACACCTGTGAGCGAAAGGTTGGCTACGATCCGCGTCAAGGCTCGATTTTTCAACATCAGCTTGATTTGCGCGCACGCCCCGACGGAGGAAAAGGACGATGCAGTCAAAGATGCCTTCTATGCGAGAGTCGAGGAAGTATACGACCGCTGCCCGGCTCATGACGTTAAAATTGTACTCGGGGATTTCAACGGAAAGGTCGGAAGAGAAAGTATATTTGGCCCCACTTTCGGTCAGTTCAGCCTTCACGAGACCACCTCAAACAACGGTCTACGGCTGATCGACTTCGCCGCGGCGCGAAACATGGTAGTAAGTAGCACCAGATTTCAACACCTCGATATCCACAAGGCCACCTGGCTGTCCCCTGATCAGAAAACACGCAACCAAATCGATCATGTTGTGATCGACGGAAGGCATGCTTCGAGCGTGCTAGATGTTCGTACGTTCCGGGGAGTCAATATTGACTCCGATCATTATCTTGTTGCAGCCAAGATACGCATGCGGCTGTGCAATGCAAAGGATGTACGCTCTGGTACGCAACGAAAGCTGGACGTCGCTAAGCTGCAATCACATCGGACGGCCGAAGCCTATTCCGCTCGCCTCTCAGAACTGCTCCTTCAACCTGACTCTCTACCCGATGATGCCGGTGGACTTTGGGCGCATATATCCCGCTCCATGCGCTCTGCCGCTGAGGAAATCATTGGTTTCCGACGCCCACTTCCGCGAAATCAATGGTATGACCAGGAGTGTCGCGAAGCTACTGCAGTGAAAAGCGCCGCCTACAAAAGAACCCTGCAGTCAGCAGCAACGCGAGCCGTGCACGAAAACTACCGGGAAAAGAGAAAGGATGAGAGGCGCCTTTTCAGACGCAAGAAACGAGAGCAGGAAAGGCACGAGCGTGAGAAACTCGAAGTGTTACGGGGCAGGAATGATGCTCGAAAATTTTACCAACAAGTCAAGCGTCTGACCCAAGGTTTCAAGCCCGGAGCATCTACCTGTAAAGATGAACATGGAAATCTGGTTACGGATACGCAGGGTACACTGAGATTATGGAGGGAACACTTTTCCAAGCTGCTTGCTGGCGATGACTCCACCAATCCCGCCTTTGGAGAAATTAACCCGATACCACCAATCAACGACGATGGTGTGGACGTACCACCACCTAGCCATGACGCGGTACGAGTTGTGATCCAACGACTTAAGAACAACAAAGCGGCTGGTGCCGATGGCCTGCCAGCTGAATTGTTCAAGACCGGCGGCGATGAGCTGATAGGGTGTATGCATCAACTCATCTGCAAAATATGGCTAGTTGAAAGCATGCCCGACGATTGGAATCTCAGTGTCCTTTGTCCTGTACTGAAGAAAGGTGACCCGACAATCTGCGCTAACTACCGGGGAATCAGTCTTCTTGCCATCTCTTACAAGGTCCTGTCGACTGTACTGTGTGAAAGACTTAAGCCGTTTGCCAACACACTGATTGGGCCTTATCAGTGCGGCTTTAGACCTGGTAAGTCCACCGTAGACCAGATCTTCACACTACGTCAAATCCTGGAAAAAACCCACGAAAAGCAGATCGATACCCATCATCTCTTTATCGATTTTAAAGCAGCTTTCGATAGCCCGATACGGGATTGCCTGTATGCCACCATTTCTGAGTTCCGTATACCTGCGAAGCTGGTGCGGCTTTGCAGAATGACGTTGAGCAACACAGCCAGCTCCGTCAGAGTAGGAAGGGACCTCTCCGAACTATTTGATACCGAACGAGGTTTCAGACAGGGCGATCCATTATCCTGCAACCTCTTCAACTTTGTGATGGAAGGGGTGTTGCGAAGAGCCAGTGTACATCGTAATTTCACTATTTTCTACAAAAGTGTCCAGCTCCTTGCATATGCCGATGATATTGATATCATTGGACGTTGTAAGCGAGATGTTACTGCTGCGTTCTCTGCTATCGAAAAAGAGTCAGCGAAAGTGGGTTTGACGGTGAACGAGGGCAAAACAAAGTATATGCTGTCCACAAACAGGGAGACGCGGCGTATTGGATCCTTTGTTACTGCGAACAACTATACTTTCGAAGTTGTCAAGGAATTCACCTATCTTGGCACCGCCGTGAACACTCAAAACGATGTCAGCCTGGAGATAAAGCGAAGACTAACTCTTGCTAATAGGTGTTACTATGGTCTCAGTAAGCAATTGAGTAGTAGAGACCTCTCTCGCCCGACAAAACTGACACTCTACAAGACGCTCATCTTACCCGTGCTACTTTACGGCGCAGAAGCATGGGTTGTGTCGCAGACTGATGCAGCCACGCTTGGGGTGTTTGAGAGAAAAATTCTTCGCAAAATCTTCGGTCCTGTTCACGTCGGCGACGACTACCGTATTCGAATGAACCACGAACTGTACGAGCTCTACGCTGACATTGACATAGTCAAGCGCATCACTATTCAACGTCTGCGCTGGCTGGGACATGTTGTGCGTATGGACGAAGAAGCTCCGGCGAAAAAGGTGTTTGATGCGGAAGCCGCTGGGCGACGACGAAGAGGAAGACCATGCCTCCGACCAAGACCAAGACCAAGCCGAGGAAGCCCTATCCACGCTTGGTGTGAATGATTGGAGAAGGCGTGCGCAAAGCAGAGGCGCCTGGAGAGAGCTTTTGAGGTCGGCCGTAACCCGGTAACGGGTTGTTATGGCCACCCAAGTAAGTAAGTAAGTAATAAATTCATCAAACCAATATGTTTATGGACCGAGCCATCTGATGAATCACAAATTGTTAACCAAACTGGTGTGGTTGTCGGTTGGGGAACTGATGAAAGCAACAGTGTATCAATCGCGCCGAAAAAAGCCTGTGTAGAAATAATTTCTCAAGAGCATTGTTTGCGATCATCAATTGCGTTTAATGCATTAACATCAAAACGCACTCTGTGTGCTGGAAAACGTGATGGCTCTGGGCCCTGTAACGGGGACTCCGGTGGTGGCCTCCTACTGCACAGAAATGGAACATGGATCGTGAGTGGTGTTGTTTCCTTGGGATTAACTGATCAAGATCGTTGCGATTTACGGGATTATACAGTATATTGCGATGTAGCAAAACAGATATCATGGATACAAAATCACATCAGACAACAAGAGCCTGCAGTAACAGGCTCTCTCGAAGTTATTTGTGGAATATCAAACACAAAATCTCGCATTGAACACCCTTGGCATGCTGCTGTTTTTGTAATATATTTCACTAATGAGCTTTTCCTTTGCACTGGGACGATTGTTTCTTCACAAAGTATTTTGCTACCTGCCGGTTGCTCTTCTATAAGAAAACTTTCATTACGTAGCATAAGAGTTTATCTCGAACGTTACGATCTCGGAAATATTAACGAAGAAGGAGTTGTGTCTCGCGAAGTTGAAGCTGCAGTATATTACAGTACATCAGTCCATGTTAATAGCATAACATTGCTACAAATGAAGGATCTTGTCGGGTATGTTGCAACTACATGCCAAGTGAAACACTTTCTCACACAAATATTTATTTTTAGTTTCACACAATATATAAAACCGATTTGTCTATAGAGTTAACCTCGTGATCATTCACAAACTCGGGGACAATCTGTGACTTTATCGGGTTGGGAGTATATTGATGTACGCAAAGAAACTTCGACGGTGCCCAAGTTAGTGGAAGTAAATATTGCTTCTTTAGAGCAATGCAAATTACCTCGTAGTGAAAATTTGATTGGCCGTATTCTAATGATGAATCGAAAAGGACGTTGGTTGCTTCTCGGTGAATGTAAATATTTTCGTAATAGTGATAATTTCTGTATAATTATATATGACGATATGGCAGAAGAGATGTCATGGATTCAAAGGAACATGTTATCATAAAGGAGTTCAAGTAGTTAGTCAAAATGTTAACTTTGGTGGTCGGAACACTGGAAAAAATAAAAGTGATCATAGTACGGTTTTTCGTTTTGAAGTTCAAGGTTCAGGTTTTTCAAGTGATAATTGAACTTCAGCCATTTTAGCAGCGATCGACATTTAAGTAAAATTTTACAAGTTGATACAATGCTTTATTTATTAAATAAACTTTGACAACAAAGGAAAAAGAGAACAACTCTAGAAAATAGACACATGTTTCGATTCTGAAAACCTCATCAGTATTCTTACGTCAGCACTCAAATTACACCCGCTTTATTAATGTAAATCTAACGAAAAGCTAATTTTTTATTTTAAGCAAATGTGGGAAATTTTTTTTTTTAATTAAAAATTAACTTTTCGTTAGATTTACATTAGTAAACACTGCATATGCACATTCTGTCTTCAACTTTCTTTTAGGATTCTAAATTGGCTCAGCTACAGCTTCGTGTGAAAACATTGTATTTTTTACGATAATTTATGGTACGATCTAACGGAAACATTGATTCAGCGTCAATTTCTCCCATCAAAGAAGCAACAAAACGAATAAGATTGCATCTTTCGTAAGATGCATTCTGCTTCAAATCTTGAGTCAGCATCATATGTGCAGTCTTGACTTATTTCAAGTAGGTTGCTATAAAGTCTACCTGCATTGTAACGAAATGGACAAATTGACTCATCTCGGTTTTTCCAGCAAGGTGTTCTTAGTGGTTTTGAAGATAAATTTTTACCCACGCGGTGTAAGAAAACTGCCCAACGCTGCGTCGAACCGATCAGAGAGTTATAAGCTCTCTGTATCAACTCAAAAAATTTCATCAATTTTCGATCATTTGCACTCGGTTATTACAACTAGGTTTAAGGTATGTGCATAGCAAGACATACTAAGTCTACAATATTTCATATTCGACCTGTTATCGAAGCACTGGCCGCTCATGTTTGTAAGAAGTGTTTTGTTCTTTTCTATTTCATTTAATATTGAGTCGGTTACTTCCAACGTGTGAGCTCACATTGGCACTCAAGTTGCGCAACTATTTTGTCGCTGTCAGTTAAAGTTTCTTAGCCGATATCTCTGAAATGTGAAAGACAGTAGAACTGTTCAAATTTTCAATACGTTAATACTGAGTTGCATTTAAATCGCAATATACATAATATATTTTTAATTTTTTAAATTTGGCGCCCCATGAGAGTGACGTCCTGGGCAACTGCCCTCCTCTGCCGCCGGTCCTGACTATAGTAAAGCAACATCAATCAAATGTTCGCCACAAGACCTTCTACAGAAATCAATCCTTTTGAGGTAAGTTCTGATGATCTTTTTTGTACAGTTCGAGCTGTAACTAGTCGATAATTTAAAAAATTTTGGTTTAAACTGCACGATACTTAGTGGATTGTTAACGAAATCACAAAATCTTGGGAAAGTGACATCGGAAACTACGTATACTAGGGGCACTATTTTAATTATTCTGGCACAACGAGTAAAGCGAAAGTGATCTGAATCTGTTAAGCTAAAAAAAGGTACATAAAAATTTACGCTACACGGGTGCGGCGGTAAAAAAAGAGGAGGATTTTAAAATAGAAAACCAGTATTTTTTCATTGTTTTACGAAAATTTTTAAATTTCTTCTTAAAATTTTTATAAATAAGAAAAAAAAAGATTTAAAAAAACTAACCGCGAATTCAAATTTCTCTACTGAAAACAACCCACCACCATTCTTGAAAGCCATCTTATTTTTCAAAAGCAGACAGCTTTGCACAGGTGGCGCTTGTTCAGTATTCAATATCAATGAAAATCCTTCTAGGAGCCATCGATTAATTACATGAGGAGAGAGGGGGTCCGGCAAAATCTAACCAAATCTCACCAATCAATCAATGGAAATTGGACTTCAACCTTTTAATGCAGAGAATATACATTATTATAGCTACTGCGCTTACGTCATGCAGGTTTTAACTCAAATCAACCTATATATGTCAATGAAAATCTGACCAAAGCAAATTACTCTATACTAAAGTCAGCTTTACAATTAAAAAGAAAACAACAACTGACTGTTGTTTTCTCTATTCATGGTATTGTGTATGTGAAGAGGAAGGAGGGTGATAGCTCCACACGCGTTGAGAGCATAAGCCACTTGCACGACCTTGTTGGTACCCAGCTCTCCAGCAACAGTAACAACATATACATATAACTTTCGTCATAACGACCGACGTACCAACAACTCCGATGGAGATCCTACTTTTCGCAACGATTAACACCATAGCATCAACTTTTTCTCAAATATTTCTTATTTCTAATATTTTTTTGTTTTATTTTTGCTTAAATATTTTTTCCATTTCTGTCTCCTTTTTTGTTAAAATCTACTATTTAATTATTATTGCAACAATTATTGCTAACTACAAATCTTTGCACGCGTTGTCAAAATTAATTTGTGTAGATTATTCTGCCCTCTTTAAATAACGCTACGGTACATTCCAAAGACAGCGCACATAACTTAATTCGCATACTCTGCAAACAGAAGGATGGCTTAAAAATTTGCCATATTAATGCACAAAGCTTAGTCAACAAAATTGACGAGCTTAGGTATATCTTTGAGGGTTCAGGTGTAGACGTTCTATGTGTGACTGAAACATGGTTTAATGAATTTATGAAGGATGCCTTGTTTAAACTGAGTGGTTTTAAAATATTTCGAAGGGGTAGGAAAAGTGTCGGAGGTGGCGCAGCGATCTTCGTGAGAGATGGTATTGGGTGTAAAATTCTGTGTAGATCTCCACCTGGTGATGATATTGAATATGTTTTTGTTACTATCGATAACGGCAGTCAAAAATTGCTTATTGGCTGTGTTTACAGACCAAATCGCGCTGTCAATATTACACCATTTCTTAAAACTATCGAAAGTATGATTCTGCCGTTTTCAAACATAATCATCGCCGGTGATTTTAACAGCAATATCTTAAATGAAACTCATTTGACCTCTAGTATGGAAACGTTGGGGCTGCTTCCGGTAAATTCAACCACACCCACTCACTACACAAATACTGTGAATGCTCTCCTCGATATATTTTAACCAATTATTATATCTTAACCAACTGAGCCACCCTTATTATTAATGTGAAGTAGACTAAAACTCCAAAAGTCTTCTCTCAAAATGAATTGTTGAGTTTTTGATTTCTATAGTTGCCATTTGATAATTCAAATAATATACTTTTAGAAGCTTAACTATAACAACAAGCTTGGCTGATTTCGTTAAATTTTACGTAACAGAACGAATGCCTAGGTTCGAGTCCCAGTGGACGCGGGATAAAAAAAGTTTTTTTTTAAATTAAATTGAATTACAAATTCAATGCATCCGAAGAAGCACATCTGACGTGCTCCTCTTGGAAGCTGCTTCCAAATTTCCCGTTGGGTTACTCTCTAAAATTTCTTTACTGGATAATTGTTACTGGGAAAGTAAACAAACACACTTAATTTCACATTTTATCATTTTCCTCATGAACTATCAATTTTCAATACAAATCGCACTTAGTAAAAAATTCTTAAAATTAGTCACAAGTATTAAAAAAGATATTTTTTTTGCAATGTGACATTTTTAAGAAGAAACAAAAAATTGCTACAATAAAAAAAAATATTTTTACTCAATTTAAGGTTCAGACACAATTGAAGTGCATTAAGCAGGTTGATGCAATAATGTTTCATGCACATCAAATGTATTGAAAACAATTATTTTGCAGATTTTGTACTTAAATATGTCATATAAAAGAATATTTATTATATAAAATATTTTTCTGATCCCGAAAATCCCGGGATTGTCTCTTTGTAATCCCGGGATTACTTTAGCCTATATTTAGAGCAAATCCCGGGATCCCGGGATTGTCACCCCTAGTGCATACTAAGGGTGGTTCCATAAAAAAGTATTTTTTTAAATAGAATTTTAACGCAGACTGCACATCGAAAATACACCACGGTTGAGGTGAAGCGATGCGCACAGGGTAATGCTAGTCTATTATATAAAACTCATTTTTTGTCTGTCTGTCCGTCGGTCTGTCCGTCTGTCTGTCTCTTATGCACGCGGAAACTATCCAGCCGATTTTTATGAAATTTTTACAGAATGTTAGTATCGATCGGGCGGGTGTCATAGGCTGTAAAACTTTTATTTAGGGTGCATATTAAGGGTGGCCCTCATACACAAATATATTCAAAATAGCGATTTCTCAAAGACAGGCAAATCGATTCTTATGAAATTTACACAGTATGGCTTTTATGTTAAGGGGCACAGATTGGATGGCAAAAATTTTAGTAAGGGTGCGTACTTAGGGTGGCCCTCATACAAGTATATTTTTAAATATCATTTTCACGAAGACAAATAAATCGATTCACACCGAATTTACACTACGTATCTCTAATGTTAAGAAGCATAGCTTAGGCCACAAAACTTTTATTTAGGGTGGCCCTCATACACAAATATTTTAAAAATAGCATTTTCTCAAAGACTGCTTAATCGATTCTCCTGGAATTTACATTAATGGATTTTATAGTAAGAGGCAGAGACTGGATTGTAACAATTTTATTTAAAGTGCAAAATTAGGGTGGCCCTCATACACAATTATTTTTAAATATCATTTTCACGAAGACAGGTTAATCGATTCACACCGAATTTACACCATGTAGCTCTTATATTAAGAGTCATACATAAGGCTTCAACACTTTAATTTAGGGTGGCCCTTATACAACAATTTTTTTTTTATCATTTTCTCAAAGACCGCAAAATCGATTCTCATGGAATTTACACCATATGGCTTTTATATAAAGAGGCAAAGATAAGATCGTAAAAATTTTATTTGAAGTTCAAACTTAGGGTGGCCCTCTACAAAATTTTTTTAAATATCATTTTCACGATAACATGTTTAACGATTTACACCACGTAGCTCTTATGCTAAGAGGCATAGCTAAGGATACAAAACTTTTATTTAGGGTGGCCCTCACACAAAAATATTTTTTAAATATCATTTTCTCGAAGACCGCCAAATCGATTCTCATGGAATTTACACCACATGGCTTCTGTATTAAGAGGCACAGATAAGGTCAAAAAAAAATTATTCAGGGTGCATACTTAGGGTGACCCTCATACAAAAATATTTTTAAATATCATTTTCACGAAGACAGGTTAGTCCATTCACTCCGAAGTTACACCACGTAGCTCTTATAATGAGTGTTTTTTTTAGAGGTTTGTTTTTCGAATAGAGATAAAACTGGCATTTTATGGTCAAATCTGGCAACTCTAATGTCATTTATGTTCAGTTTGGTTTGCCATTTCATCATGAACAGGTTGACAAAAGAACAACGCTTGCAAATCGTGCAAATTTATTTCGAAAATAATGGTTCAGTTCGCGAAGTTTACCGCAAGCTCCGTCCATTTTATGGTCGACATAATCGTCCATCAGAGCAATTAATTCGGTTAACCATGGGTCGTTTTCGCACTACGTTTACTCTATGTGATAATACGCATCCGCAGAGACGTCGAACAGTGCGCACCGAAGAAACAATTGCCGCTGTAGAGCAAAATGTTGAAGAGGACCCGAATGAATCGATTCGCCACCGTGCACAGCAATTGGAGCTTTGTCCATCAACTTTATGGAAGATTTTGCGCAAAGATCTTGGCTTGCGACCTTACAAGATCCAGCTTGTGCAAGAATTAAAGCCGCGAGACCATGCAATGCGTCGTGTTTTGGTGTATGGGCCGAAAATGAGATTGATCTCGATGCTGATTTTCATCGCAAAATTTTGTTCAGTGATGAGGCTCATTTTTGGTTGAATGGCTACGTCAACAAGCAAAATTGCCGCATTTGGAGTGAAGAGAATCCACATGAGACCCTTGAGACGCCATTACATCCACAAAAACTGACTGTTTGGTGTGCTCTATGGGCTGGTGGAGTCATTGGGCCATACTTCTTCCGAAATAATGCTGGAGAGTCAGTTACCGTTAATGGAGACCGGTATAGAGCCATGATAACCGACTATTTTGTTCCCGAATTGGATAGCATGAATGTGGATGAGTTGTGGTTCCAACAAGACAGCGCTACATGCTACACAGCGCACGTCACAATCAATTTATTGAAGGAAACATTCGATGAGCGCATAATTTCGCGGAATGGACCTGTCAATTGGCCACCAAGATCGTGTGATTTGACACCATTGGATTATTTTCTTTGGGGATATGTGAAGTCGCTCGTCTACGCCAACAAACCAGAAACGTTAGGGGACTTGGAAGCCAACATTCGTGGCGTTATTGCCGACATACGGCCCAATATGCTCGAAAAAGTGGTTCAAAATTGGACCTGTAGAATTGGCTTTATTCGAGCCAGCCGCGGCGGCCACATGCCCGAAATCATATTTAAACATTAATGGCATAAAATTATCCTTCCAATAAAGCCAAATTGATGGACATTAAAACGATTTTCTTGTGTTTTATTTCAATTCGAAGCTCTATAGCTCTAAAAAAACACCCTGTATAATAATAAAAGTATATAATAATATAATATAATTTTAAATTAACTTTTATATTTCATTACGAAATTTTTTAATTTTTTGGATTCTTAATACGCCAAATTTTTAGTTTTACTAAATTCATCAATCGGATGGATTGGCTTTTGGTTGATCAGAGTAAAGTTTCTGATTGCTTTCCACCTGGGGATTGCCAGAGCGATCTCTGAGCCAACCATTAGCAAGTTGACACACAGCCTCCCCGCGGCTCCATCTGGGTAGCTATCTCCGCATCCGCTGAGATAGTGAGCGAATGTGTGCAGCGTGTCCTCCCTGGAAGTAAACTGGGTTGTGCGCAGGGTTTGGTACCCGCCACGTAAAAAAAACACTCCAATGAAGACTAAAAAAGCCTCGGACAATGAACCCCTCAACGTTGACGACCACTGCAAACGAAAAAAGGACTATGATTTAAGGATATGCACCTGGAATATCCGGACCCTCAATAGGGAAGGTGCCTCTATCGAATTGGCGGATGCCCTCGGAAAAATTAAGGCTGACATCACCGCCATCCAGGAAATAAGATGGATAGGACAAGGTTGCTCTAAGCAAGCAAGTTGCGATATCTACTACAGCTGCCATGCGGAGAGGCGCGAATTGGGATGCGGATTCGTAGTAAGCAAGAGACTTCGCCACCATATCTCCAGGTTCACACCTGTGAGCGAAAGGTTGGCTACGATCCGCGTCAAGGCTCGATTTTTCAACATCAGCTTGATTTGCGCGCACGCCCCGACGGAGGAAAAGGACGATGCAGTCAAAGATGCCTTCTATGCGAGAGTCGAGGAAGTATACGACCGCTGCCCGGCTCATGACGTTAAAATTGTACTCGGGGATTTCAACGGAAAGGTCGGAAGAGAAAGTATATTTGGCCCCACTTTCGGTCAGTTCAGCCTTCACGAGACCACCTCAAACAACGGTCTACGGCTGATCGACTTCGCCGCGGCGCGAAACATGGTAGTAAGTAGCACCAGATTTCAACACCTCGATATCCACAAGGCCACCTGGCTGTCCCCTGATCAGAAAACACGCAACCAAATCGATCATGTTGTGATCGACGGAAGGCATGCTTCGAGCGTGCTAGATGTTCGTACGTTCCGGGGAGTCAATATTGACTCCGATCATTATCTTGTTGCAGCCAAGATACGCATGCGGCTGTGCAATGCAAAGGATGTACGCTCTGGTACGCAACGAAAGCTGGACGTCGCTAAGCTGCAATCACATCGGACGGCCGAAGCCTATTCCGCTCGCCTCTCAGAACTGCTCCTTCAACCTGACTCTCTACCCGATGATGCCGGTGGACTTTGGGCGCATATATCCCGCTCCATGCGCTCTGCCGCTGAGGAAATCATTGGTTTCCGACGCCCACTTCCGCGAAATCAATGGTATGACCAGGAGTGTCGCGAAGCTACTGCAGTGAAAAGCGCCGCCTACAAAAGAACCCTGCAGTCAGCAGCAACGCGAGCCGTGCACGAAAACTACCGGGAAAAGAGAAAGGATGAGAGGCGCCTTTTCAGACGCAAGAAACGAGAGCAGGAAAGGCACGAGCGTGAGAAACTCGAAGTGTTACGGAGCAGGAATGATGCTCGAAAATTTTACCAACAAGTCAAGCGTCTGACCCAAGGTTTCAAGCCCGGAGCATCTACCTGTAAAGATGAACATGGAAATCTGGTTACGGATACGCAGGGTACACTGAGATTATGGAGGGAACACTTTTCCAAGCTGCTTGCTGGCGATGACTCCACCAATCCCGCCTTTGGAGAAATTAACCCGATACCACCAATCAACGACGATGGTGTGGACGTACCACCACCTAGCCATGACGCGGTACGAGTTGTGATCCAACGACTTAAGAACAACAAAGCGGCTGGTGCCGATGGCCTGCCAGCTGAATTGTTCAAGACCGGCGGCGATGAGCTGATAGGGTGTATGCATCAACTCATCTGCAAAATATGGCTAGTTGAAAGCATGCCCGACGATTGGAATCTCAGTGTCCTTTGTCCTGTACTGAAGAAAGGTGACCCGACAATCTGCGCTAACTACCGGGGAATCAGTCTTCTTGCCATCTCTTACAAGGTCCTGTCGACTGTACTGTGTGAAAGACTTAAGCCGTTTGCCAACACACTGATTGGGCCTTATCAGTGCGGCTTTAGACCTGGTAAGTCCACCGTAGACCAGATCTTCACACTACGTCAAATCCTGGAAAAAACCCACGAAAAGCAGATCGATACCCATCATCTCTTTATCGATTTTAAAGCAGCTTTCGATAGCCCGATACGGGATTGCCTGTATGCCACCATTTCTGAGTTCCGTATACCTGCGAAGCTGGTGCGGCTTTGCAGAATGACGTTGAGCAACACAGCCAGCTCCGTCAGAGTAGGAAGGGACCTCTCCGAACTATTTGATACCGAACGAGGTTTCAGACAGGGCGATCCATTATCCTGCAACCTCTTCAACTTTGTGATGGAAGGGGTGTTGCGAAGAGCCAGTGTACATCGTAATTTCACTATTTTCTACAAAAGTGTCCAGCTCCTTGCATATGCCGATGATATTGATATCATTGGACGTTGTAAGCGAGATGTTACTGCTGCGTTCTCTGCTATCGAAAAAGAGTCAGCGAAAGTGGGTTTGACGGTGAACGAGGGCAAAACAAAGTATATGCTGTCCACAAACAGGGAGACGCGGCGTATTGGATCCTTTGTTACTGCGAACAACTATACTTTCGAAGTTGTCAAGGAATTCACCTATCTTGGCACCGCCGTGAACACTCAAAACGATGTCAGCCTGGAGATAAAGCGAAGACTAACTCTTGCTAATAGGTGTTACTATGGTCTCAGTAAGCAATTGAGTAGTAGAGACCTCTCTCGCCCGACAAAACTGACACTCTACAAGACGCTCATCTTACCCGTGCTACTTTACGGCGCAGAAGCATGGGTTGTGTCGCAGACTGATGCAGCCACGCTTGGGGTGTTTGAGAGAAAAATTCTTCGCAAAATCTTCGGTCCTGTTCACGTCGGCGACGACTACCGTATTCGAATGAACCACGAACTGTACGAGCTCTACGCTGACATTGACATAGTCAAGCGCATCACTATTCAACGTCTGCGCTGGCTGGGACATGTTGTGCGTATGGACGAAGAAGCTCCGGCGAAAAAGGTGTTTGATGCGGAAGCCGCTGGGCGACGACGAAGAGGAAGACCATGCCTCCGACCAAGACCAAGACCAAGCCGAGGAAGCCCTATCCACGCTTGGTGTGAATGATTGGAGAAGGCGTGCGCAAAGCAGAGGCGCCTGGAGAGAGCTTTTGAGGTCGGCCGTAACCCGGTAACGGGTTGTTATGGCCACCCAAGTAAGTAAGTAAGTAATAAATTCATCAAACCAATATGTTTATGGACCGAGCCATCTGATGAATCACAAATTGTTAACCAAACTGGTGTGGTTGTCGGTTGGGGAACTGATGAAAGCAACAGTGTATCAATCGCGCCGAAAAAAGCCTGTGTAGAAATAATTTCTCAAGAGCATTGTTTGCGATCATCAATTGCGTTTAATGCATTAACATCAAAACGCACTCTGTGTGCTGGAAAACGTGATGGCTCTGGGCCCTGTAACGGGGACTCCGGTGGTGGCCTCCTACTGCACAGAAATGGAACATGGATCGTGAGTGGTGTTGTTTCCTTGGGATTAACTGATCAAGATCGTTGCGATTTACGGGATTATACAGTATATTGCGATGTAGCAAAACAGATATCATGGATACAAAATCACATCAGACAACAAGAGCCTGCAGTAACAGGCTCTCTCGAAGTTATTTGTGGAATATCAAACACAAAATCTCGCATTGAACACCCTTGGCATGCTGCTGTTTTTGTAATATATTTCACTAATGAGCTTTTCCTTTGCACTGGGACGATTGTTTCTTCACAAAGTATTTTGCTACCTGCCGGTTGCTCTTCTATAAGAAAACTTTCATTACGTAGCATAAGAGTTTATCTCGAACGTTACGATCTCGGAAATATTAACGAAGAAGGAGTTGTGTCTCGCGAAGTTGAAGCTGCAGTATATTACAGTACATCAGTCCATGTTAATAGCATAACATTGCTACAAATGAAGGATCTTGTCGGGTATGTTGCAACTACATGCCAAGTGAAACACTTTCTCACACAAATATTTATTTTTAGTTTCACACAATATATAAAACCGATTTGTCTATAGAGTTAACCTCGTGATCATTCACAAACTCGGGGACAATCTGTGACTTTATCGGGTTGGGAGTATATTGATGTACGCAAAGAAACTTCGACGGTGCCCAAGTTAGTGGAAGTAAATATTGCTTCTTTAGAGCAATGCAAATTACCTCGTAGTGAAAATTTGATTGGCCGTATTCTAATGATGAATCGAAAAGGACGTTGGTTGCTTCTCGGTGAATGTAAATATTTTCGTAATAGTGATAATTTCTGTATAATTATATATGACGATATGGCAGAAGAGATGTCATGGATTCAAAGGAACATGTTATCATAAAGGAGTTCAAGTAGTTAGTCAAAATGTTAACTTTGGTGGTCGGAACACTGGAAAAAATAAAAGTGATCATAGTACGGTTTTTCGTTTTGAAGTTCAAGGTTCAGGTTTTTCAAGTGATAATTGAACTTCAGCCATTTTAGCAGCGATCGACATTTAAGTAAAATTTTACAAGTTGATACAATGCTTTATTTATTAAATAAACTTTGACAACAAAGGAAAAAGAGAACAACTCTAGAAAATAGACACATGTTTCGATTCTGAAAACCTCATCAGTATTCTTACGTCAGCACTCAAATTACACCCGCTTTATTAATGTAAATCTAACGAAAAGCTAATTTTTTATTTTAAGCAAATGTGGGAAATTTTTTTTTTTAATTAAAAATTAACTTTTCGTTAGATTTACATTAGTAAACACTGCATATGCACATTCTGTCTTCAACTTTCTTTTAGGATTCTAAATTGGCTCAGCTACAGCTTCATGTGAAAACATTGTTTTTTTTACGATAATTTATGGTACGATCTAACGGAAACATTGATTCAGCGTCAATTTCTCCCATCAAAGAAGCAACAAAACGAATAAGATTGCATCTTTCGTAAGATGCATTCTGCTTCAAATCTTGAGTCAGCATCATATGTGCAGTCTTGACTTATTTCAAGTAGGTTGCTATAAAGTCTACCTGCATTGTAACGAAATGGACAAATTGACTCATCTCGGTTTTTCCAGCAAGGTGTTCTTAGTGGTTTTGAAGATAAATTTTTACCCACGCGGCGTAAGAAAACTGCCCAACGCTGCGTCGAACCGATCAGAGAGTTATAAGCTCTCTGTATCAACTCAAAAAATTTCATCAATTTTCGATCATTTGCACTCGGTTATTACAACTAGGTTTAAGGTATGTGCATAGCAAGACATACTAAGTCTACAATATTTCATATTCGACCTGTTATCGAAGCACTGGCCGCTCATGTTTGTAAGAAGTGTTTTGTTCTTTTCTATTTCATTTAATATTGAGTCGGTTACTTCCAACGTGTGAGCTCACATTGGCACTCAAGTTGCGCAACTATTTTGTCGCTGTCAGTTAAAGTTTCTTAGCCGATATCTCTGAAATGTGAAAGACAGTAGAACTGTTCAAATTTTCAATACGTTAATACTGAGTTGCATTTAAATCGCAATATACATAATATATTTTTAATTTTTTAAATTTGGCGCCCCATGAGAGTGACGTCCTGGGCAACTGCCCTCCTCTGCCGCCGGTCCTGACTATAGTAAAGCAACATCAATCAAATGTTCGCCACAAGACCTTCTACAGAAATCAATCCTTTTGAGGTAAGTTCTGATGATCTTTTTTGTACAGTTCGAGCTGTAACTAGTCGATAATTTAAAAAATTTTGGTTTAAACTGCACGATACTTAGTGGATTGTTAACGAAATCACAAAATCTTGGGAAAGTGACATCGGAAACTACGTATACTAGGGGCACTATTTTAATTATTCTGGCACAACGAGTAAAGCGAAAGTGATCTGAATCTGTTAAGCTAAAAAAAGGTACATAAAAATTTACGCTACACGGGTGCGGCGGTAAAAAAAGAGGAGGATTTTGCAATTTTAAAATAGAAAACCAGTATTTTTTCATTGTTTTACGAAAATTTTTAAATTTCTTCTTAAAATTTTTATAAATAAGAAAAAAAAAGATTTAAAAAAACTAACCGCGAATTCAAATTTCTCTACTGAAAACAACCCACCACCATTCTTGAAAGCCATCTTATTTTTCAAAAGCAGACAGCTTTGCACAGGTGGCGCTTGTTCAGTATTCAATATCAATGAAAATCCTTCTAGGAGCCATCGATTAATTACATGAGGAGAGAGGGGGTCCGGCAAAATCTAACCAAATCTCACCAATCAATCAATGGAAATTGGACTTCAACCTTTTAATGCAGAGAATATACATTATTATAGCTACTGCGCTTACGTCATGCAGGTTTTAACTCAAATCAACCTATATATGTCAATGAAAATCTGACCAAAGCAAATTACTCTATACTAAAGTCAGCTTTACAATTAAAAAGAAAACAACAACTGACTGTTGTTTTCTCTATTCATGGTATTGTGTATGTGAAGAGGAAGGAGGGTGATAGCTCCACACGCGTTGAGAGCATAAGCCACTTGCACGACCTTGTTGGTACCCAGCTCTCCAGCAACAGTAACAACATATACATATAACTTTCGTCATAACGACCGACGTACCAACAACTCCGATGGAGATCCTACTTTTCGCAACGATTAACACCATAGCATCAACTTTTTCTCAAATATTTCTTATTTCTAATATTTTTTTGTTTTATTTTTGCTTAAATATTTTTTCCATTTCTGTCTCCTTTTTTGTTAAAATCTACTATTTAATTATTATTGCAACAATTATTGCTAACTACAAATCTTTGCACGCGTTGTCAAAATTAATTTGTGTAGATTATTCTGCCCTCTTTAAATAACGCTACGGTACATTCCAAAGACAGCGCACATAACTTAATTCGCATACTCTGCAAACAGAAGGATGGCTTAAAAATTTGCCATATTAATGCACAAAGCTTAGTCAACAAAATTGACGAGCTTAGGTATATCTTTGAGGGTTCAGGTGTAGACGTTCTATGTGTGACTGAAACATGGTTTAATGAATTTATGAAGGATGCCTTGTTTAAACTGAGTGGTTTTAAAATATTTCGAAGGGGTAGGAAAAGTGTCGGAGGTGGCGCAGCGATCTTCGTGAGAGATGGTATTGGGTGTAAAATTCTGTGTAGATCTCCACCTGGTGATGATATTGAATATGTTTTTGTTACTATCGATAACGGCAGTCAAAAATTGCTTATTGGCTGTGTTTACAGACCAAATCGCGCTGTCAATATTACACCATTTCTTAAAACTATCGAAAGTATGATTCTGCCGTTTTCAAACATAATCATCGCCGGTGATTTTAACAGCAATATCTTAAATGAAACTCATTTGACCTCTAGTATGGAAACGTTGGGGCTGCTTCCGGTAAATTCAACCACACCCACTCACTACACAAATACTGTGAATGCTCTCCTCGATATATTTTTTTTGAAATGCTGAAACAAAGATCCTGCTGTATGACCAAATATCAGCCCCTTTTTTTTCAAAGCATGACGTTATTTTTCTGATTTTTGATTATCAGACTTGTTTTCCATCGCAGTTTTTTAGTTTTCGAGATTTCAAAAATATTAATTACTGTTTACTGGAACATTCTGTTGATAACGTAGACAGGAGCTTTGTTTATAGTACGGCTTCAGTTGATGAGCAAATTAATTTCTTTGAAAGTACTGTAAATTAGCTATTTAATGAATATGTTCCACGAAAAAGTAGGCGGATAAAACATCAGCAACGTCCCTGGTTTTGCATTCAAATCAAGCAGCTTATAGTATAACGTGATAGCGCATATAATAGGTGGAAGCGATACAAAACCCCTGAATTGTACAATGAATTTAAAACCATTCGAAAGACTGTTGTAAAACAGATTAAATTAGCGAAATTGAATTACTTCAATCAAAAGTTTTGTACAGCTGTAGGAAGCAAACAAAAGTGGAAAGAAATTCGCAATATTGGTATCGGAAAGAGTAAGTCGAGTGCTACCGAAGTGATCGAAGTAAACAGCTTAAACAAAAACTGGATTTGATGGAATACATCCAGCCTTCTTAAAAATTATGCTTCCGAAGATACTCCCATACGTTAAACACATATTTAACACAGCAATAACTACTAGAACTTTTCCTGCTAGCTGGAAAAGAGCCAAAATAATTCCTATACCTAAGTGCTCTAGCGAGCACCGCCCAATTGCAATTTTACCCTTTGTATCCAAAGCCTTTGAACGCATCCTACACAAACAAATTAACAAGTTTATTTTTGAAAATAGCTTATTAACTAAGGGGCCGTTCATAAATTACGTAAGACGTTTAGGGGGGGGGGGGGGTCGGCGGATTCTTACTACATCTTACGAGAGGGGGAGGGGGGGTGAATGATCATCTTACGTAAGATTTAAAATGCGTATTCATACATTAAAGTTGTATTAACGCATCGTCATTTGTGACAGTAATGAAATATATTTGAATTTTCGACAGTCACGAAAGATTCAGAAATATCGATTACAATTGATTTAAGTAATCGACTCTAACTTCTCTTCTGTTTATGTAATGAAATATATGTATGTTGTTTACACGCAGGGTCGACTTGTAACACCGTTTCACAAGTTTGCTATTATTCAGGCATTTACACGCAGATACGTCGACTTTGAAATTTTGTTGATGTTGTCCCGGTTCTTTACCACCCACTTGCACTTGTTCTCTTCAACAAGAAGATTCGCTTTCGATTCCTTCTTCAACAGGAGACCAAAACCGCAATCGGTTTTGTCCTCTATTTCTTCGCTTAGCGTTAAATTACGATTGGTCAAAAGTACATAAACAACTCAAAATCATGCCTTACGATTTTTTTGTCCTTCACTTGCAAACGTCTTAGCTGATCGAGTTTGTAATATTTGTGACCAGTACTTTGCCTCGAAAAAAGCTACTGTAATGCACAAAAAACTACATGGAAAAGACTGTAGTCGCACTCACATGATTCAACCAGTATCAATTTTGAAACGTGGGCAGGGGAAAAGCCTTTGCATTTTAAAACAATCGGAGATTTGTCAAGTTGCAGAGTGGCATGACGACGAGGATATTGATGTTACAGGGTTTGAATGTGAATCAGAAAATTGAACAGACGAATCGGGTGTGCCAATTGTAGGTTCACTATCAGACTGGTTGAAAAGCGCATGGACTAACGATGACTTACGATGACTTTTTTTATTCATCTTGAAAAACAAATGTGTAGTTTTTAATTTCGTAATATTTATTTAATATGTAACATATGTATATTAAAATTAAATATAGTAATATAGTACATCACATGAAAAATACAATTTATGACTAGTTTCACCTTAATTATGAATCTTACGTAAGATTTCGGAAGGGGGGGGGGGAGGGGGTAGTGAGAATCTTACTAAATCTTACTCGGGGGAGGGGGGGGGGTCAAAAAGTCATGAAATTGTCTTACGTAATTTATGAACGGCCCCTAATCGACAGTCAGGTTTTAGAAAAAATCGCAGTTGTATCACGGCATTGGTTGACGTTATTGAGGACATACGAACTGCCCTTGATGACAATGCAGTAACTTTTTTGGTTCTATTGGATCACTCAAAGGTCTTTGATACGGTCGATCACTCAGTTTTACAAACAAAACTAGCTAAAGTGTTTAACTCACTAAATCAGCTGTTAATCTTGTAGATTCTTATCTTTCCCATAGATACCAAGCTGTTTGCTCAGGTGGCTTAGTGTCTAATTTTATCTCAATTACCAGAGGGGTGCCCCAAGGTTCTATACTTGGGCCGCTATTGTTCTCATTGTATATAAATGATCTTCCGGATGTGTTGAATCACTGTGCAATTCATATGTATGCTGACGATGTGCAGTTATATGCAAGTTGTAGTCGCAATGAAATTCAGAATTGCGTCATGAATTTGAATACCAACCTTAATAACATTAACGACTGGGCTTTCCGTAATGGCTTGTGTTTAAACCCAAAAAAAATCAAAATGCCTTGTGATATCCAAAAAAATAATAGATTATTCTACAGTCCCTAAACTAGCTATTACTAATTCAGAAATTGATTTTGAAGACAAGGTAAAAAACCTAGGTATTACTTTTAACCGTACATTAACTTGGAACACTCACATAAGCATCATCATCGGGAGGGTCTATGGCATGTTACGCGTATTGTGGACAACGCAATACTTCACCCCATTAAACATCAGAATACTTTTAGCAAAAACTTATCTTGTTCCCACCTTACTGTACGGATGTGAGATCTTTGCTTATTGCGACCATTCTTGCAAACAAAAATTAAATGTTGTATTTAATAATATTACAAGATACGTTTTCAGACTGCGACGCAGAGACCATGTTTCACAACACGTCAATAAACTATATGGTATGACTTTCGAAAATATACTTAAATTTCGGACACTTGTTTTTCTACATAAAGTTATAAATACAAAGAAGCCATCCTATCTGTTTGAAAGGATAGCTTTTTCAAGATCAAATCGAGCTAAAATGTTAGTCCGAACGGCAATTTTTAATTTTTTCAATACGTCTTTGGAACGCGCTCCCTTCGCGCTTAAAAGATTTAAACAACGCTGTGCAATTTAAGAATCAACTTTCTCAGTACCTTTCATTGTTGCAAAATTAGCTTAAGATTATTTTATTTTATTTTATTTTATTATTATTAATGTTAGATCGTGTTTTCTTTTTAAAATTAGTTTAGTTTATAGCCTTATACTAATATATTTGTTAGTTTAATAATGCGGATAGTAATGTATTCATGAAACTAGTACAGTTACTTAAGATTTTGATCTTGTTGTGCTAGTTGGTTCAACTTCTTTTAAAAATAAATAAATAATGAAAATAATAGCAGATTACACTTAAAAATTATGAGGCAAGTCTCACGGAAGGGCGCTGGGGGTTCCGTCTGAGCTCACAAATCTCACCAAGAGGAGGGGGGACCTAAAAAACAAGTTGTAACAGTGCAAGATAAGTTGTAACAATGCTTAACAGTGTTTGAACCTACCCCATTCCTCTGATGATACTTGCTCCATCACCGTTTCTTACGGATAAAATACTTTAATGAAAAACGCAACGATAATTCAAAAATAATTTAAAGTAAAGCATATAAGAAGTTTGTGGTTTCTTTCACAACGCCGGAGATTAAACTAAGCCAAAGCTGGGCGATAAAGATTCCTATTACCACATGATTATAGTAACAGTAATCCTCAAAAACAAAGAATAATCGATTACAATTAAAGTAATCGTTCATCGAACGATTCGACTCTTTCAAAATTACGATTGCTTACATCGCAATTAAAGTTCATTCGATGAACGATTAATTAAATTGTAGTTCCGTTTTGTTTTTTGCATAAGGATAACTATAATCATTGCAAAGGATTAGTTTTATTAAATATTAGTAAAAATCGCTGTTATTTAGTTTATAAATTGTATTTCAATAAGAAATAACAATTTTACAACTTAGTTATGCTATTATTTCATTTTATTAATTATAGTCTATGAATAAAAAGATCATTACAGACTAGCAAAAAATAATAAATTTTTAAGATTTTCTTTTGTCAAATAAAAAAATTCAATTGAAACTCTGTTTATTGGTTCATTCCGAGAATAATTTGTTCTATGAACTTTTACATGAAAAACACAAAAATTACGCAGGTGTCTTGCCGGCACGTTAAAATTAATAATTTCTTATAGACAACTACAGCCAACATTACCATTTATAAGATCGTAAAGAAACATAATGGATTGAATCAAACGTCTAATTTCTAGCGATTTTAAGTTCAACCATAAACAGCGATCGCTATACGTAGGAATTGGTTCAGTAAAATTTAAAGATCGTAAAGCAAATTTGAGGAATATTTTTTTTGAATGCCTTCGATACAAACAGAATGGACAGTTTTGTAAAAATTAAAAAACCTTATTTTGATTTTGCTTATTGTTTTAAAAAACTTTTATTTTTATTTATTTATTAAAAACACAATTGGATGCATTTCGACCAGCCTGCTGGTCATCTTCTGCAACACGAATGAATGATTTTTTTTTTCATTCGTGTTGCAGAAGATGACCAGCAGGCTGGTCGAAATGCATCCAATTGTGTTTTTAATAAATAAATAAAAATAAAAGTTTTTTAAAACAATAAGCAAAATCAAAATAAGGTTTTTTAATTTTTAAAAAAAAAGGAAAGATTTTGCGGCTGGTTCGTGTATAAATAAAAAGAATGGACAGTGTAAAATGGGTTCCAAATAAAAGCAACATATGAGGCGCCCGGTTGCAAAACCGGCCAAGTCCCTTTTTCATACTTTTAGAAAAACAACGAAAAAGGTTTATATTGATTTATGTTCATCGAAAAATTAAAACGTATTTCCCACGAAATAATAGCTCATAAAATTTCTTCCTCAAAGCACGTCAGATCACACTTTTCGAGTTTTATTTGCGTACGTTTTTGAGAAAACAATTTTGGACTTGGCCGGTTATGATACC
Organism: Tricholauxania praeusta; assembly: GCA_949775025.1. Classification (NCBI taxonomy): domain Eukaryota; kingdom Metazoa; phylum Arthropoda; class Insecta; order Diptera; family Lauxaniidae; genus Tricholauxania; species Tricholauxania praeusta. The sequence goes on along the minus strand of OX459029.1, from coordinate 77,070,532 downwards.
AATGTAATGGACTTGGCCGGTTTTGACATAGTAATTATCAATAGTAATTATCAAATTTTGTTTGAAAAAAAGTGGACTTTGGCGATTTTGATTACAAGGCGTTAGACCGCTTTTGAATGCAAGTTCATAGACTTGGCCGGTTTTGAAATGCATCAAAATAAATTTAAAAAATGTAATATATCTGTCAAAAAATTTATTTTAATCTAAAATTATAGTTGAAAGATAAAGCATGGTCTAGATTTTGATATATGAGAATATCTGAGAATATTTTTTGGACTTGGCCGGTTTTGCAACTGGGCGCCTCATATTCTAATCTAGACCCTACAAAAGAAGTGTACGAAACCCTCAATGCATAGGAATCACTAAAATTTGAACTATTTTGCCTAAGGGAAGCAAGTACAGAGTATACTTAAGGGATAATAAAATTGAAATGTTCCACAAGAGAAAAACCCGTCTCAAACATAACTCCTAAATCCAAAATTTTTTTTTTGCTCACTAATCTGACACCATCAGCATAATAAGCAGTTAGAAAATTACTTACAGACTTAAAAGAGGAAACATGAGAGCATTTAGCGATATTAAGAGACAGACAGTTCATTTTAAACCAATCCTTAACTCTAGTGAAGTCATTTTGTAAAAGCTGAATATCATTATTGCATCTAATTTGCTTGAAGATCTTCCGCATATAAGTAGTTGAAATTTTAAGTGAAAAAAGCAACTACTAATATCATTGATATAAACGATGAAAAAAGCGGCCCAAGAAAGCTTCTTGTGGCACCCCTGAAAGAGCAATGAAGGACAATGATTTGATGTCATTTATCTCAACCAAGGAGCTCCTGCCCTCGAGGTATGATATAATCCAACTAAGAAAACCAGAATTAAACCCTAGTTTCGCCAATTTCGCAATTTGATGTGAGATATTATCAAAAACTTTTGTAATATTCGTGTAAATAGTATCAACATTTAAACATCTTTCAAAAGAGCCGATACAATAATTCGAAAAGACACCAAGGCTTGTCACTGTTGAGCGCCCAGCAACAAAACCATGTTGAAAAGGGCTGATATAATATTTTAGAGCAAAGTATGATTTAACTTTGACAACGCTTACAAATACTTTCGAGACAGTCGACAATTTAGAGATGGCTTTAAAATTTGACACATCATTTCTTTTACCACCTGTATGAATGGGTTTCCACTTGGTAATAAAAACACTCGTTTTCAATGACTTATTAAAAAGCAGAGTCAATGGATAAATCAAAGATTTGCAACATTTTTTTAAAAGAAATCTACATCAAATTTTGAAACATTTTTTAAACTTGAAATTCCTACTTGCACATCTTCAACACTAACTGATTCTGTGCCAAAGTCGAAAGTGGATTGAATATTATCAAGTAAAGCGGTATCAAAAGCTGAAAGATCAGTACGAAAATTAGAAAATTTGCAAAAAAGTTAACTGTATCAAAAACACAATGATACGCTTTACTTCCCCAGAATACTGCAGTGGGCATTTGCGATGTATTTTTCCTTGAATTCGTAAAGTACCAAAAAGATTTTGGTCAAGTAGAAATATTTTGTTCAACTCGCAGGATATATTGTTTGTATAGAAACTTATCAAGGAAATTGAACTAAATTATTTGTGGCAGTAAATAGTTTATAAGACTTTATAAAATCCAAGTTTTTCAACTTTTTCAGACCTTTTGTGTACCAAGGTAATTTATGTAAGTTTGTTCGCAAAATCAGAATATTATTCTTACAATAATTTTGAATTGAGTTTACAAATAAATCGAAACAAGTAGATGTGTCTTTTCCGTCAAACAGCGAATTCCAATCAGTAGCAACAAAAATATTATTTAAAGGTGCAAAAGTGCACAGTTTTAGATTGTATCTAAAACAACAATTTGTCAAGCTTGATATAGAATTTACTAATTTTTGCAAAATCGTTTTCACAATAGGAATCGATGAGATTATTTTCATGCTACAGATTTATATTTGAAGGCATTAGAGAAACACTATTTGACAAAATAGACCAATCAACTATGCTTAGGCTGAAATCGCAAAGAATACAAACTTGATTATTAAAATTAATATCTTCCGTTAAATGAACAATAATATTTTCATGAACAGCATAAGTTTATATCATCAGAGCTGCTGGGCGGAATATAAGAAACGCATGAAAAAAGTGTGTGAGAAAATCCACAAATAGAGACACACAGCTAATCAAGAATAGTATCAGAGTTATTGAGATCATACAATGCTGAAAGTAGACCGATTTTGACAGCCATTAAGACCCCAACACCTCTGGAGCATTCAGTCTTAACAGTGAATCTGTCCATACGATAGGCCCGGTATAAGTTCGGATATAAAAAATTCTTCATTGAAAAAGTTCGAATTCAGCCATGTTTCAACCAGCACAAGCACATCATAGTCAGCTTTATTTTACAAACCGAATACTTTCTGACCGACCCATTTTTAAATCGTTCCAAATTTTTTTACATGTTCCAGGCAATATATGAGTGAACACTAGGGGTGGCAATCCCGGAGCTTTTTTGAGTTTCGGGATTTTCGGGATCGAAGTTTCCAATCCCGGGATCCCGGGATCAACCACGGGATGGATAGTTCTAGTAAATGCATACAAAACTACAAAAAAAAAAACGAGAAGCTTATACTATTGTATATATGAAATTAAAATTGCTTTATTTCACAGCGTAACAATGAAGAATAAGAACGCAAAATAATAGAAAAAATAATAATAATAATCACTGAATCGTGTATCGGGAATTTTTTTTTGTTATCGAAGATATCGAGGGATATAGAGATGTAAAGTTTGGACGTCTTACGTTTATGGTCATATTCAAATTGTCTGATGCTCAGACTACTTTTAATAAATTTTCTGTATAGAGATAAATATTATATTCATAGGAAACGCTTTTGACTTATGGACATTTCTTGAATTACTTCGAAAACGATTACTAGAAAAAATCGTAATCTAAAAAAATTTCAATATTAAAATTGTTGTAATCGTTCATTGAAGACTTTAAGATTTCGTTTACTCTAATTGCAATTTGAGTTTTTCCAAAACTAAGATTACTGCAATTGTAATCTAGATTTATTGGATCAACGATTACAGAAGTCTTAATATAAGAAATTTTGAAATTGTGATTAAAAAAATCGTAATCTAAGACGCAATATATTACACATGTAATCCTAATCACCCAGCTCTAAATCAAACAAGCTCAGCCAATGTACAGCGGAGAGAGAAAGCTTGGAAGACAAATAAAATAATGTCTTAGTTAATAAGTATTCTCAGAATTTGAGTGCAAATACTTGCCACTGTTAAAACTAGCCCCATATTCCCCTACTTGGCTTTATCAAATGTTGAGCGAAGGAATTCCAAATTTCTTTATGCATCTCTAGACAAACTAATAATGTCGAAAACATGCGTCATTGTTGTGAGGTTCACAATAAAAAATGTATAGCAACCAGCTTTGCTTTTATGCCTTCAACCAACTGAAAGCGCCTTATTTGGAGTGGCAATTTTGCTTCCGGGTCAAAATAAAATCAGACGGAGTCATCAATTGAATGCAAAAGTTGCTTGGTCGGTGACATTCGTTTAATCCCTTACAAAAAATTATTTACAATGATGACTTTATGCAATGGTGGTGCATAATCATGGGATTTCCTTCCAGAAATCTGAACGTTTTCGGCGGACACTCTAATGCTTAAGGATAGGGCTACCAGATGCGATACTAAAGTAGCAAAAGTGCTACTTTTGCAAGGGCTTTGCTACTTTGTTTTTGGTTTTGCTACTTTCGATGTTTGCAGTGTAAAATAAAATATTTGAACTGAAGTGAGGACTTTTTTTGCTCATCGAAGTTCTTTGAAATTATTGTTTTAATTTGTTAATTTCCTGGGGTTTTTTGTTAGGAAGTGAGTACCTTTTTTTTTTTTTTTTTTGCTCATCAAAAATAAACAACTCTTCATACCACAGCGACAATAAGTATCATACGATCAAACTCGCAAAATTGGTTTCCACCGGAAAACGATTGGAAAAATGAGAGCATAAGAACAGACACAGTGCCGGCAGCATGATCAGTTGGTTGGTGTAGTCTGCTATATCGGCATATTCAAGTACACAGACTTCATCAGTATAATAAATATAACGAAATTCACCGAGAAGCAACCAAAGTCCATTTGGATTCATCATAAGAATGCGGTCAGTCAAATTTACATCATGCCGTATGCACAAGACATTAGATGTTGTGTTCACGGTGTGACCCAGTAATTGACATTGCTCTAAAGGAGCAATATTTACTTCCATTGACATGGGCACCTTCGAAATTTCTTTGCATGCTATGCCTGTATCATGATGTAGGTGTTCGATTTTGCAGTTTGAGTTATATTCTGCAGTTTCTACTTCACGAGACACTACTCCTTTTATATTAATATTACTAAGATCGAATCATCCGAGGTAAATGCTTAGGGGCCGTTCATAAATTACGTAAGACAATTTCATGACTTTTTGACCCCCCCCCCCTCCCCCGAGTAAGATTTAGTAAGATTCTCACTACCCCTCCCCCCCCCCTTCCGAAATCTTACGTAAGATTCATAATTAAGGTGAAACTAGTCATAAATTGTATTTTTCATGTGATGTACTATATTACTATATTTAATTTTAATATACATATGTTACATATTAAATAAATATTACGAAATTAAAAACTACACATTTGTTTTTCAAGATGAATAAAAAAAGTCATCGTAAGTCATCGTTAGTCCATGCGCTTTTCAACCAGTCTGATAGTGAACCTACAATTGGCACACCCGATTCGTCTGTTCAATTTTCTGATTCACATTCAAACCCTGTAACATCAATATCCTCGTCGTCATGCCACTCTGCAACTTGACAAATCTCCGATTGTTTTAAAATGCAAAGGCTTTTCCCCTGCCCACGTTTCAAAATTGATACTGGTTGAATCATGTGAGTGCGACTACAGTCTTTTCCATGTAGTTTTTTGTGCATTACAGTAGCTTTTTTCGAGGCAAAGTACTGGTCACAAATATTACAAACTCGATCAGCTAAGACGTTTGCAAGTGAAGGACAAAAAAATCGTAAGGCATGATTTTGAGTTGTTTATGTACTTTTGACCAATCGTAATTTAACGCTAAGCGAAGAAATAGAGGACAAAACCGATTGCGGTTTTGGTCTCCTGTTGAAGAAGGAATCGAAAGCGAATCTTCTTGTTGAAGAGAACAAGTGCAAGTGGGTGGTAAAGAACCGGGACAACATCAACAAAATTTCAAAGTCGACGTATCTGCGTGTAAATGCCTGAATAATAGCAAACTTGTGAAACGGTGTTACAAGTCGACCCTGCGTGTAAACAACATACATATATTTCATTACATAAACAGAAGAGAAGTTAGAGTCGATTACTTAAATCGATTGTAATCGATATTTCTGAATCTTTCGTGACTGTCGAAAATTCAAATATATTTCATTACTGTCACAAATGACGATGCGTTAATACAACTTTAATGTATGAATACGCATTTTAAATCTTACGTAAGATGATCATTCACCCCCCCTCCCCCTCTCGTAAGATGTAGTAAGAATCCGCCGACCCCCCCCCCCCCCTAAACGTCTTACGTAATTTATGAACGGCCCCTTATGAAGCGTTACGAAAGTATTTTGCTACAGCAACTGGCAGGTATCAAAACGATTCGTGAAGAAACTATTGTCCCAGTGCTAAAGAAAAGGTCACTAGTGAGAAATTTTTCATAAATAGCCGCATTCCAATGGTGTTTAATGCGAGATTCCGTGTTTGATATTCCACAAATATCTTCGAGAGAGCTTGTTACGGTAGGTTCTTGTTGCTTCTTGTAATTTTGTGACCATGATATGTGTATACTCCTGTAAATTGCAACGCCCTTGTGTAGTTAATCCTAAGGAAACAACGCCACGTACCATCCAAGTCCCATCTCTGTTTAGTAGGAGGCCACTACCGGAGTACCCGTTATAGGGCCCAGAGCCATCATGTTTCCAAGCACACAGAGTGCGTGATGATGTTAATGCACTACACGCAGTTGATGAACGCAAACAAACCTCTGCAAAAACGATTTTCACATCAATATTTTTAGCACGATTGTTGCCATCTCCATCACTTCCCTAACCGACAACCACACCAGTTTGGTTAACAGTTCGTGATACCTCAGCTGGTTCAGTACACAAGCAATTGGTTTGATGCATTTAGTAAAACTAAAAATTTTGCAGATTATAAAAAATTCACAACATTAAAAAATTTTGTAATGAAATGTAAAAATTAATTTTTAGTAATTTTAAGGAAAAATGCCCACTATAAATAAATTATTAAGCTTTTCTACTCATTAACCTTCATCTGCTCCTTGTGTAGAAAACTACACATAAGAGCATCATTTTGTGACTTTGTAAACATCATTATTATTCTTACAAAATTGGGTTGTCCGTTCAAATAAAAGTTTTTTTGGAGGTAGATTGTGTGTAGATTTCTATACACATCCATGTTACATATGTTTTTGAATTTGTGGCTGGAGAAATGACTTTTGCATCGCATCGTCGGAAACGAAATTTGAAAATTCATTTATTTTTCAATTTACTCGGTGGGGATAGAGTTCATAACATGCTTTCTGGCTGCAGTTGCAAAAGAGAAACATATAACTTTTCAGTAACAGAATTTTTAAATATGATAAGTATTTCTGCTTTGAATGCACTAATAATTTTTTAAGAACTTAATCCCATTTGGCATGAGTTCTGTTAATTTGGAAAAATGCAGATATCTCGGGTTCGCAATAAGGAAATGATATGCGGTTACGGCATTCTGTTAAGCAAATAACAGTACATTAAAAATGATGTAACACGCGATCGGCAGCAAAATAATATGGGGTGATTTTGCAACTTTAAAGTACAATATCGGAATTTTTTCATTTTTTTCCGGTCAATTTTAAATTTTTTTGTAAGAAAAAAAGAAGAAGAAGAAAAACTAATGATGGATTCGAATTCCCCGATTGATAATAACTGTTTGAAATAAAAAAAAAATTGAATCACCTTAATATGCAAATTTGTCGACCACGATTCGAAAAAAATCAGGTCTGTTAATTTAGAAAAATGCAGATATCTTTGTTTTGAAATAAGATAATGGCGAAATAAAACGCTTTTGAACTGTTTTTATAGCGTTGTAGGCGCTAAGATCTGAGTTTTTTTTTGTTTTCTGTGCATAAAATTTATGCAATTACATTTTTGCAATTGCTGAATGTGAAAAACAAAGCTAATGCCGTTGTATAAAAAAGAAAAAATTAAAGCAGAGTTAAGGGAGAGGTTTTTATTATGTGTACTGGTTGTAAGAGGCCTCGCACCTACTGGTTGCATGGGCCTCGCACTAACTAAGGCTGGCTCTGCCCTCTCGAACTATCTCTTATTATAAAATTTTACATAAACGAACCACATGTACAAATTACTATTAAAAAAGGCAAATTTCGTTGGATGTGTTTTTATTATTTCTGAAATTATCGTGAAAAATACCTTTAATAGGGTTTTTGTTTTTGTATTTTTGTGGGTGTTGCAAGTAACTTAGGATTTTGGGACCTTGGATTTCGTAATCAGCGGCTTAAAGACCACATCTATAGAGATAATAAAATTAGTCTCTGGCCGTTAATCGTCTTTAACACCCACAAGTACGTATTCAATAGTCTTGAATGCTTGTGGCGGATTGAGCGACCTCTAGAATGTACTTAAAGTTCTGAAAAAAGGCATATAAATTTCGGAGGACATATAGAACAATATACTAAAAGAAGAACGATTTTTATAAACTTTCTTTGTGCCTGAATCACTATAACGCACAAGTCACCTCTAGGTTTGACCCCTTCGAACCACCCTAACGCTTCTCAATATAAATAAATTTAAAAAATGAGTATTGGAAATTGTTTGGAATAAAATGGTCTACAAGAAACGTCTGAAGTATTTTTTTAATTAAATCAATAGAAAAAAAGTTATAGTCCTCTAATGATATTTTACCCGAAAATTTTAGTCGTTTTTTAACTATAACTTTTTCATTTTCAATTCCACGATGAAAAGTATGTCAATCAATATTGTAGAAAATACAATTTTCTACTCAAAAAGTCTTAAAAAAATTTTGTGAGACATACGGCTGTTAAGATATCGTGGAAAAATTATTTACACCCATTTTTTAAAATGGCTGCCAAATGGGGGGGCTTTCCATCCCGAAAACTGAGACTTATACTCACACTGATCCCCTCTACACAACACAAAAAAAAAATCTTGTCCTATGCAAAATGCAAGGTCAATGTAACATTTCAATGGACTATTAACTTATATTTCAAAAAGTCAAAAAAAACTTTTATTAATAAAAGTTTTTTTTAAAAGTTTTTTTTTGATTTTTATTAATAAAAGTTTTTTTAACTTATATTTTTAACAGTCACATTCAAAGAGTTTTTTTTTGACTTTTATTTTTCAAAAGGCGAAAATAAAAGTTTTTTTTGTATGAAAAAACGAGGAAAATCCTAAAATAATATCTTAGATCACCAAGCAAATAATTTCAAAGGAGAAAACTTAGGATTATCTATTATATAAAATTCATTTTTTGTCTGTCCGTCTGTCTATCTGTCTGTCTGTCTGTCTGTTTGTCTGTCTGTCTGTCTGTCTGTCTGTCTGTCTGTCTGTCTGTCTGTCTGTCTGTCTGTCTGTCTGTCTGTCTGTCTGTCTGTCTGTCTGTCTGTCTGTCTGTCTGTCTGTCTGTCTGTCTGTCTGTCTGTCTGTCTGTCTGTCTCTTATGCACGCGGAAACTATCCAGCCGATTTTGATGAAATTTTTACAGTATGTTAGTATCGATCAGGCGGGTGTCATAGGCTATAAAACTTTTATTTAGGGTATATATTTAGGGTGGCTCTCATACACAAATATTTTAAAAATAGCGATTTCTCAAAGACTGGCAAATCGATTCTCATGAAATTTACACCGTATGGCTTTTATGTTAAGGGGCACAGATTGGATGCTAAAAACTTTATTTAGGGTGCGTACTTAGGGTGGCCCTCATACAAATATATTTTTAAATATCATATTCGCGAAGACAAATGAATCGATTTACACCGAATTTACACTACGTATCTCTAATGTTAAGAAGCATAGCTTAGGTCACAAAACTTTTATTTAGGGTGGCCCTCACACAAAAATATTTTTTAAATATTATTTTCTCGAAGACCGCCAAGTCGATTCTCATGGAATTCACACCACATGTCTTCTGTATTAAGAGGCACAGATAAGGTCAAAAAAATTTTATTTAGGGTGAATACTTAGGGTGACCCTCATACAAAAATATTTTTAAGTATCATTTTCACGGAGACGGGTTAGTCGATTCACTCCGAAGTTACACCACGTAGCTCTTATGTAAAGAGTCATATCTAAGGCTTCTACACTTTTATTTAGGGTGGCCCTTATACAAAAATTTTATTTTTATATCATTTTCTCGAAGACCGCAAAATCGATTCTCATGGAATTTACACCATATGGCTTTTATATAAAGAGGCACAGATAAGATCGTAAAAATTTTCTTTGAAGTTCAAACTCAGGGTGGCCCACATACAAAATTTTTTTGAATATCATTTTCACGATAACAGGTTAAACGATTCACACCGAATTTACACCACGTAGCTCTTATGTTAAGAGGCATAGCTTAGGCTACAAAGCCTTTATTTAGGTTTGCCCTCATACAAATATATTTTTAAATATCATTTTCTCGAAGACCGCTTAATCGATTTTTATAAATGTTACACCTTCCAACCGCAGGCGAGCTATCCGGACCTAAACTAAAAATCATAAAATCTGCTGAAAATTTTTCCTTTCATGGCACATTTCTTTATAAATCTCTAGGAATATTTTAAAATATTGCAAAATATCGGCGTTCAAATGTATCAAAATTACTAAATATCTATTTTGAATGTGTCGATATTTTCATTTATCGATTTTTCATATTTTTATGGAAGCCTTGTATTTCTCCCTTGCACGTAAGTCTACTTTCCCTTCCAAGTTAATACCGTGGGCCTAATTTGTATAATTTGTTCATCCGGGTCATTTAACATAATAAGAATATAAATTACATAGGCCTGCTATTTTCCATGGAAGATCTTCTGATAGCACTTGTTACCACTGCATTTGCCTACTGGGATTTTTTTTTTATTTTTATAGAATTGATAAGTAGTTTTTATTTATTTTGTTGAATTGCGCAGTTTGCTGAATATTTAATGTAGCACGCATTTCCAAATTGTTGAATTACGCAGTTTCCTTAATGCACTGCAAAAATAATTCGAGAAGATCTTCATCCTTGCCGAAATCAGATTCACATTTTCTTAACAATGACCCGAATTCTGAAACGGCATTAAAATTCCAACGTGAACTGAGTAATTGTATTTCTGGGTACCAGGAACTTCATAAAGAATTACCATAGGAGCAGTGGCGGATCTAAGATTTCCTTCAGGGGGGGGGGCTAACATGTTTTTTAAATGAAAATAAATATCGATGGAATTATTCAACGAGCAATGCTTAAATTTTTTGGCATATCACAACAATCTAATCAGTAGTCCAGCCAAGGGTTTCAAGACAGCGAGGTTTCCGCTGGCAAAATAATTCAGCAATTTTAGCTGAGCTGATATCGATCGATCGAAAAACTTCGTTTTGCTGTTGTCGAAGTCACTGGAATTGTGGCAATTATTTGCAGTAATATTGTGATGCTTGGGAAGAACGATTCCATTTTGATTGATTGGTTTTGATAATGGTCAATGCTTCCATTACATTCAAAGCATCTTCGAAATCGGTTTTACAAGAGTACTGATGCTACAATTTAATATCGGATTCAAGCTCAACCTAACTGCAATTTTAATCATTTTCATAAGTAAAAACAGCATCCGCGATTTTGTCAACGCGCCCGAGTGATAATCGGTATTAAACCTTCTAAGTGTAAAATGCTCAAAACTTTACCCTGGACTTTTGATTTTAATTCTAAGATCGTATGATCCAAATAAGGATAGTATATTGCGGCTCTAAAACATTTGAGAAAGAAATTAAAAATAAAATAAGACTATTTAAGGTGTTATCTTCGGCCAGGCCGAAACTACATACCCTACACTGCATTGAAAGTACATTTTAAGAAACTGTGAAAAAAAAACTCGTTTAAGAGCTTGAATGAGTCGAAAAAAAATGTTAAGAAGTTAAAATAGTTTCAAAAGTGTTAAAACAGTTGCAAAAAACTGAAAATGTGTATGGACACCATTGAAGAAAGTTGAAAGAAATTGAAAAAATCCAAAAAATATGCAAAATGCTGAAAAATGCTGAAAAGTTGAAAAAATCGAAATATATGGAAAATGTTGAAAAACTCAAAAACAGTTGAAGAGGTTGAAACAATTCAAAATCGATGAACAAATCGAATAAATAAAGAAAATGACGAATTAAGTTGAAAGATGTTGAAAAAGACGAAGAAATACTTATGGGATATATTGGAATTTATAGTTTTAACTTTAAGAAAAACCATGTTTGAAGAGTCTGCTTAAAAAAAAAAAAATAAAAAAAAATCGAAGCCATGGTCGAGCTAAGATGACAGATTCGATTTTTTTTAACTTTTTTTTTTGGAGCAGACTCTTCAAACATGGTTTTTCTTGAAGTAAAGACTATTTTGAATTAATATTCAAGAAGAAACAATTCAAATTCAAAGGAAGACATAGTTAAAATTGCATTTAAGTTAAAAAAAACATGAAATGTTACATATAAAGTTAAATAAAATAAATAGCTATCTGAATTTTAATTGAATATTAATTCAAGACAGCCTTAGCTTCATGAAAAACTATGGCTGAAAGATGTACTCCAAAAAAAAAAAATATAAAAAAAACGAGGCCAGCTAAAAGGCCTTTTTTGGTGGAAATGTACATATGCGTATTCTCTCTGTGTAGGGTATAATTAGCATGTTACTTACCGAAAAAAAACGATTTTTTTTTTATGTTTTTGGCGACCACACGAGCGGGGAATTCAGTGTTTTACTCAACAGCGATTGTAGATGCTTCATTAAAAATATCATCAAATGACGTTAGATCTTTTCGCATTTGTAAAAATAGGTTGATAATTTGCTCGACATGAGTACAGGCTGAAGAAATTGTTCGTGTCGGATCTTGTAGTTTTGCGACAATATAGAAGCATTAATAATTTTCAGAATATGCTATCGAAGCTGAAAGTTGAACCGCTTTTGAAGAAATTTCGGTGTCCTTGCTTTCTTAAAATTTGGTTATGTTTCAGAGATAAACAGCAACAATTCGCTGAAAGTATCAACGCATTCTACCCATCTAGTCGCACACAACGTTTTTAGACGATGTTTTTTTGTTTGTGGACTCCGTTTGGAAATTTTATCTTCAATAGTTGTACCCTTTTCGAGAACAAATTTGACACTCATGAAACTGTGCCTAGCATGTTTCAGAAAAATCTCATGATTTGCCTAAGCACAAATTCAGAGAGTGAATGAAACAATAAGTGTAAAATGCTAAGGGTTGAACTTCAGATGTCAAAGCCTCAACTCCGTTGATTTTTCTAGCCATTTTCGATCCTCCATCATAGCCTTGACCACGCAAGTTTTTAACAGACAAATCCAATGAAGTCAATTCACTTATCATTGCTCATTTAATAGTATATGCCTCAGTCGATTTAATGTGAGTGAATCCCAAAAATTGTTCTAATAGGATGCATTCTTCTAAGTCCACGTAATAAATGCGTACAGTTAGTATGTAATTCTTTTTTACTGGCATCAGTTGTCCCATCGCATAAAATTGTGCAAAATTTCGCATTTTTATTTTTGAAACAATCTTTGATCGTATTCAACAACCAATAACATCAATAATATCATTTTGTATGGTTTTACTGATTAAAGCACAATTTTTGGGCGCTGTGTCTGTGTGAAATTTTAAGTAATAATCACCGACATCTATACGAAATGCAAGTAATGGTCGCAATACTCCTCGATCTGAAAGAACTTGATACTGTGTTGTTTCTTCCGAATTCCTGTGACCCGAATCCTGATACCACGTAGTGATAAATTATTGTGAGAACAAAATAGCATGGTTTTGTCAATTGGACCTAGTCGCTTCCGATTGTTCGTAATTATTTTTCTGAAACGTTCTTGAATCGAAATATTTTTTGGCGGCTCTCAGGGGGGGCTTCAGCCCCCATATTTCCCCCTTGTATCCGCCACTGGTTGTATGGTACCCTAGATGACGACGACAGGCAGAATATTAAAGAACAGTTTTCCATTGTCGATGGAAACAATCATGCAATAATAGAAAATATAAGCCAGCAGATAAAAATCAATGACAATTTTAACAAGACATTCTTCCAACTTAAGTCTACAATTCAGTCAGACAGAAAAATTCTATCAGAAAAAATAATTTATTACACTAGTAAAAGACTTTATTCTGATAATTTGTTTTTTGAACAAATGCATAAAATTAACATAGTAAAGGATCAAATTGAACATATGGGGCATTCCATACCAAATCACCGAGGTTTTGGCCCGACCCTCTTCGATTTCGCTAATTTTTTGATATGTTTTAGTGCGTATTAAAAGCAACAAGCACACCAATTTCCAGTCATGTATTCGAAACCGTTATTGAGTAATCGGTTTTTTAAATTTTAAGGCAAAAAATTTTCAATTAACGATAGACTAGTTATAAATATTGATATCAATTAAAAGTAGGGTATCATTGCTTTTGTATTTGAATGTAGTTTCTGAAAAAAAAAATTTCGAAAAAATAATCAGTTATTAACGTTTAAAGATTAAAATCGACATTTTCGAAAAGTGCGACACCTTTGATTTTACTTAAAAATTTTCTCAAAATTCTACTCTATATTGCGCAACTTTTAAGCCATAATTGAACATGTGCCGAGATTTTTTTTTTTTTTTCGAATTTTAAAAGTTTTGTCTTTTTTTTTTTTAATTCAATTATTCTATAAATTTAGTTATACGAAATATTTTATTTAATCATACTGGTACTATTTTACATTTCATATAATCTTAATATTATTTTTTTGATTGCACTAGTAAGTTTTTTATTGTACTGTGATGTGTAAACTTGTCTGAAAGGAAAAACGGCTTTACTTCCACAACTGAATTTACTAAAGGAGTAATTTTATGAATTTTCTGTGTCGCTGATATCGGTTTTACATTTCTGAACCGATCTTCCAATTTTTTTTTTCATTTCATTATATTTTTCAATTTTTGAGAACCGGATATTAATGTTTGGTAAATTTTTTGACGACCACTCGAACAATTGTATCGGTGTTAATATTTGTAGATGAGGTGGCAACTGCAAGCTAGCACGTGCGGCCATTCGTTTAACTGTTCCGCCTATTCCATCACAAGGTCCTTTGCCGTGTGCCGTTGCAAAAAAATTCCACTCCGCGTTTATTTCATACTCTTCTTTATAATGGGATAAGTTTATGAAATGTTTATAATTTTTATATTGTTGAGGAGCACCATCCGAAAAGAAAAAAATTTTCAGAACTTCAGATGACAAAGATTTTATAAAATTGATAATAACTCCAGAGTAAAGGTGAACAGCAATAGCATCATGGTTTAAGCAATCAGAAATAATAACCATACTTTCATGAGTAAGTTCATCATCTATCTTGTAATAAATAACTACGGTATATGCCGTCGCTTGATCATTATTCCAGTGGAATCCCGGTGCTGCATCCTGAACCACAAACGCATAATTTTCAGCAAAATCAAAAATTACTATGAATTCATGTTCTTTCAAAGATTCTTTAAGCACTCTCAAATAAGCTGCTTGCTCTTTTGCAATAAAATTATGTGGTAATAAAGCCTTAAGTTTTTCACAAAAGATATCAATAAAATCTATCGTACTTTTAATTGTTGTTTCAAGAGTTACTCGAGTAGACATCCATTGTTTATAATTTATTTCATCAATTTCATTATTTTCCATTTCGGTTAATAAATGTTTTTTTAGGTGCTCAACACCTAGACAATAGGGACAATTATTAAAATAGTACTCAGTCGATGGTGTTTGACATACAATAGCACTCAAACAATCATTGTAAGTTTTTAAGGATAAATATGAACCTTCAGTCAATCGTGATAAGTTACCTCCTGTTAAAAAAATAAATAAAAAGTCAGTTTAACTAATTACCAAAAAGTTTCAAATAACTATTACTAGTAGTATGATAATTTAAGCCAAAGTCATAAGATTTATTTCTCTACTGTTTAATTTACCTAAGATCATAAGTTTGATGTTTTGATGAATAGAGCAGACACAAACTGTATGAGTGCCACATGCACCAGCTAAAATACAATACTTTGGGCGTAGAGATGCAAAAGACGAAAATCCAATTTTTATTTCCTGATATCTTGAATTGAATATTTTGTATAACTCTTTTAAATTACAGAGTACTAGAAGTTTTTGAGTGTGAACTTTTGTGCCATCGTCGTTACGTAATGAAATGAAATCTTTTTTTCCTGGCATAGGACTGCTCATTTCATCGTCATTATAAAAATTTATAACAGTCGATACTACCTCAGCAGATAATTCATTGCCTGCAAAATCCGATTTTACCAAAAAATTCATAAATATTTAAGTATTCTTAATTTCAAAATCCATCAATTTGTAATTCAATATCACTAGTTTACACTCAAAATGTTCCACTAATCTGAGGTTACTTTTCTTATGTAGATTTTCTTGCTGAGTTCGAAAATGAAAATGAAAATTTTTTGAATGGTACAGTTTTCGAGATATTGTGGTTTTTTCATTTTTTGACCTCTTTTCACTTTGAAATTCATATCTTGAGCTACAAATGCCCAATTTCATTTTTTTTGATGTCATATCAAAGATAATAAAATGACAAATAAACGTGTGTAATTATATTTCTTATTAAAAAAGTTGTTCAAAAGATATAGATGAAAATAGACCAGATTTTAAGAAAGATCAAATTTTACATTTGATTCTGTGGCCACGAAAAAATAGAAATAAAATAAAAAAAAACAATTCTACTTCTTGCACGTAGAGTTCATACTTTTACGCAAATATTAAAACATTCCACAAGAAAATCGACTGTAAAATAACAACGTTAGAAGCGATTGAATGAATAAGTCTAAGTCCCACATTTTTTGATCACATAAATTTTTTCGACAATTTGTTGAGTTTAATCGCTGCAATTCTCTATATTGTTTGGTGTTTTCGTATTATTAGAACAAATTTGCTTAAAACCTTCAATAGCCCTGAAAATAAAAATGCACCGGCTACTGTGGAAAAGGAACTATGTTCAAAAAACCACATTTAAGTATTTGCACACACAAGCACAGGCTAGCACAAACAATCAAAATATAAGACACAAAAATATATATACATATGTATGTACTTAGTTGTGGCTTTTGTTTTGTCTTCTGTTGCTTTTGGGATCCGTTTCTCTAGTAAGGAACCATACGTAGTCTCCCAACATTGCTTCATCCCAAAACCCTTGCTAGCGCCGCTCAATAGTTTTAATTTGTTGGTGAAATCTGTCACCGTGTTCGTCACTTACGTCACCAAGGTTGTAGGGAAAGAAATTTAAATGCGAATGCAATAAATGGATTTTCACAGACATATTTACGCCTGATAAAAATAAATTTAATGGTAAAAAATACACTAGAATATTAATAAGAATGAAATGACATTCCGTACCCATCTTTTTGTAGGTCTCCAGCGAATCGGTAATAATTGCCTCGTAGTCAGGGCTTTTATGGTTCCCAAGAAAACTCGTAACAACCAGCTGAAATGAATTCCAGGCCTCGTTTTTAACCGATGTCAAATATATTGGAAAATCTGTGCTTTTCATCAATTTTCTTATGTCTGGACCATCGAAGACGCCTTCCTTAATTTTAGCTATAGACAGCTTAGGAAAAAGAGTTTTCAAGTAAGTGAAAGCTTGGCCTTCTACGTTGAGGGCCTTCACAAAATTTTTAATAAGGCCAAGTTTTATATGTAACGCTGGAAGAATTATACTTTCTTTCTTGACAAGTGGAACGTATTTGATCTTGTCTTTGTCCACAGTAATGTTCTCCCTTTCTTGTGGAATGTTTTAATTTTTGCGTAAAAGTATCAACTCTACGTGCAAGAAGTAAAATTGTTTTATTTTATTTTATTTCTATTTTTTCGTGGCCACAGAATCAAATGTAAAGTTTGATTTTTCTAAAAATCTGGTATATTTTCATCTATATATTTTGAACCACTTTTTTAATAAGAAATATAATTACACACGTTTATTTGTCATTTTATTATCTTTAATATGACATCAAGAAAAAGGAAATCGGGCATTTATAGCTCAAGATATGAGATCCAAAGTGAAAAGAGGTCGAAAAAGTGAAAAAACCACAGTATCTCGAAAACTGTACCATTCAAAAAATTTTCATTTTCATTTTCGAATTCAGCAGGAAAACGTACATAAGAAAAGTATCCTCTTATCAAAGGTACATGAGAAAAATCTTTTTGTAACGATTAGGCTCAACAAATTGTCGAAAAAATTAATATATTCATAAAATGTCGAATTTGGATTCATTCATTCAATCGCTTCTAACGTTGTTATTTTAGAGTCGATTTTCTTGTGGAATGTTTTAATATTTGCGTAAAAGTATTAACTCTACGTGCAAAAAGTAATATTATTTTTTTTTTATTTTATTTCTATTTTTTCGTGGCCACAGAATCAAATGTAAAATTTGATTTTTCTTAAAATCTGGTCTATTTTTATCTATATCTTTTGAACCACTTTTTTAATAAGAAATATAATTACACACGTTTATTTGTCATTTTATTATCTTTAATATAACATCAAGAAAAAGGAAATCGGGCATTTGTAGCTCAAGATATGAGATCCAAAGTGAAAAGAGGTCGAAAAATAGAAAAAACCACAGTATCTCGAAAACTGTACCATTCAAAAAATTTGCATTTTCATTTTCGAACTCAGCAGGAAATTCTACATAAGAAAAGTAAACTCAGATCAATGGAACAGAAAAAAAAATCATTTTGTAAACTAGTGTATCTTACCAATTTTCTTTGAAGGTATTGATAATATTCCTTTATTAGCAACAAGATTTTTTGCTACTCGTACCATATGCTCACTTGCACCCATTTCCTTAACAATCTTACTAATGCTCCAACTTGACGGTAGTAGAGTCAAAATTTGTACGCGTGCGGATCTGCTTGTATCGTCGTCATTGAATTTATCCCTCAATGTGTAAATAATTTCAGCAGCATCTATATCGCTGAATTGATTTGCAATATTTTCAACTCCTAAGACTTTTCTCAAATTCTAAGCAACACAAGTAACTTTATCGTTTATATACGTATTAAATATCCTTCTTTTTGCAAGGATCGGAGATAAGTTTAATAATGATAACGCTAGATTAATAGTGGGAAGAGTAGTATCCAGACTCAATTCAGACAGCGATGAACAACATTCTTGATCAAGTGATTCCGGAACACTTGATGTTGGTTCTAGAAAAATAAAAAAGTTTTCTACTGAAATTAATAAAATATTGATGAAGTACCTGTCAAATTAGTATCTTGAGATTTGTCATCATCAATGGATTCGTCGTTAACATTTCGATTATTTTCTTCAGGAAAATCATCAGTGTACTGCTTAAGTAATTCTTTATAACATGAACTGCACACACGGTTAACAGTTGCCAAATTGTGGAAAGTTTTTAAATACTCAGGTACGTATCGTAGAGATAATTTCACGTTGTGTCTTTCTAAATTGCTTGGATTACAACAACGATCAAAAAATTTGGGCATTTTAATGGTTTACAAACAAAAAATTTATAAATAAAAACTGTCTGAACTCTCTATCGTCGCATCCGTTAAAGTTTTATTCAGTATGGTCGAATTGACATGTCTTCTATGGTCTAGTAAAGTGTCCCGACTCTTAGCGATCTAAGCAACCTCTCCTCACGCGCAGATAGTTCCACATACACAAACACACTGTAATGCGCATGTGATCAGAAAAAGAGGGAAAGTACATGCAAATAGTAATGTAAGTAGCAGGCCATGACTTTTAAATCTCTTTTCTAACATGTTTTGCGTTGAAAATTTTAGTCCTTTGAAAAAATTTCGTATAACTGAATTTATAGAATAATTGAATTAAAAAAAAATAGACAAAACTGTTAAAATTCGAAAAAAAAATAGAAAAAATTCTCGGCACATGTTCAATTATGGCTTAAAAGTTGCGCAATATAGAGTAGAATTTTGAGAAAATTTTTAAGTAAAATCAAAGGTGTCGCACTTTTCGAAAATGTCGATTTTAATCTTTAATCGTTAATAACTAACTGATTATTTTTTCGAAATTTTTTTTTATTTTTTTTTCAGAAACTACATTCAAATACAAAAGCAATGATTACTTACTTACTTAGATGGCCATAACAACCCGTTGTCAGGTTACGGCCGACCTCATTAGCTCTCGCCAGGCGCCTCTGTTTTGCGCGCGCCTTCTCCAATCGTTAATGCCAAGCGCGGTTAGGGCTTCCTCAGCTTGGTCTATCCACCGGAGGCATGGTCTCCCTCTTCGTCGTTGACCGGGGACATTCCCTTCGAATACCTTTTTCGCTGGAGCTTCTTTATCCATACGATGGACATGACTCAGCCAGCGTAGTCGCTGTATTGTTATACGCTTAACTATGTCAATGTCGGCGTAGAGCTCATACAGCTCGTGGTTCATTCGAATGCGATAGTCGTCGCCAACTCGAACAGGACCAAAGATTTTGCGGAGAACTTTCCTCTCGAACACCCCAAGAGCGGCTGCGTCTGTTGTCGAAACCACCCATGCCTCAGCGCCATAAAGAAGCATAGGTAGAATGAGCGTCTTGTAGAGTGTTAGCTTTGTCGATCGAGAGAGAGCTCTGCAACGTAATTGCTTACTGAGACCGTAGTAGCACCTATTAGCAATTGTTATTCTCCGCTTAATCTCCAGACTGACATCATTGTTGCTGGTTACGGCAGTGCCAAGGTAGATGAGTTCCTTGACAACTTCTAATTTACAGTTGCCCGCTGTAACATGAGAGTCTAGATCCCGTGCTCTCTTGTTGTTGTTAGTAGACATCATGTATTTCGTCTTGCCCTCGTTTACCGTCAAACCCACTTTGGCTGATTCCTTTTCAATAGCAGTGAAAGCAGCAGTAACATCTCTCTTACTCCGACCGATAATATCAATATCATCAGCGTACGCAAGGAGCTGAACACCTTTGAAGAAAATGGTGCCATTATGATGCACACCGGCTTTTCATACGATCCCCTCCATAATGAAATTGAAGAGATCGCACGAGAGCGGGTCGCCTTGTCTGAAACCTCGCTCGGTATTAAAAGTTCCGGAGAGGTCATTCCCTACCTTGACGGAGCTTAACGTATTGCTCAACGTCATCCTGCAGAGCCTTATCAACTTTGCAGGTATACCGAACTCAGACATTGTTGCGTATAGGCAATCCCGCACTGGGCTATCGAACGCAGCTTTATAATCGACGAAGAGATGGTGAGTGTCGATTTGATATTCATGGGTTTTCTCCAGGATTTGGCGTAGTGTAAGAATCTGGTCTATGGTGGACTTACCAGGTCTAAAGCCACACTGATAGGATCCGATCAGCGTTTCTGTATACGGCTTCAATCTTTCACACAATACGCTCGAGAGGATCATATATGCGATGGCGCAGATTGTCGGGTCTCCTTTCTTTATTACAGGACAAAGCACGCTGAGATTCCAATCGTCGGGCATGCTTTCCGCTAGCCATATTTTGCTGATGAGTTGATGCATGCACCTTATCAATTCATCGCCACCAGCTTTAAACAACTCAGCTGGCAGGCCGTCAGCACCCGCTGCTTTGTTGTTTTTGAGTCGCTGGATAGCAACTCGAACCTCTTCATGGCTAGGTGATGGTACTTCCACTGCGTTATCATCGGTTGGTGGTATCGTACTGCATTCTCTCTGTGCGGAATTGGTGGGATCATCGCCCGTAAGCAAGTTGGAGAAATGCTGCCTCCATAACCTCAGTACACTCTGTGTATCTGTAACCAGATTTCCATTTTCGTCTCTACAAGTGGATGCTCCGGGCATGAAACCTAGAGTTAGGGAGCGTTCAAGTATTACGTAACGCAATTCTTGAAGATCTTTGAAAGTAAACCGCTGTTATTTACTTATAGAATAAATATAATATTTATTGCTGTAGCTAATCTAGAAAGAGTTTCATTATGCACACCTAATTTTAAAACACCCGTTGTTCGACACTTCCTGCCGCCCCTGTACCGCATCGTATCGTTTTACAAATTGCGTTACTTAATACTTGAACGCTCCCTTAGACGCTTAACTTGTTGATAGAATTTTCGTGCATCCTTCTTGCCCTGGTACACCTCAAGTTCCTCACGCTCACGCTTTTCCTGCTCCCTTTTTTTACGTCTAAAAATGCGCCTCTCTTCCTTCCTCTTTTCGCGGTAGTTTTCTCGCACGGCTCGCGTTGCGGCTGACTGCAGCGTCTTCTTGTATGCGGCGTTTTTTTCAGCAGTCACATCGCGACACTTCTGGTCATACCATTGGTTTCGAGGTTGTGGGCGTCAAAAACCAATGACTTCCTCGGCAGCAGCACGCATGGAGTGGGAGATGTGTGTCCAAAGTCCACCGGCGTCGTCGGTTTCAGAGGTTGGTTGGTTGAGCTTAACCGAGAGTTGAGCGGAGTACGCCTCGGCAGTCCGTTGTGATTGCAGCTTGGCGACGTCCAGCTTTCGTTGCATGCCCGTGCGCACATTCTTCGCATTGCATAGCCGCATGCGGATCTTAGCTGCAACAAGATAGTGGTTGGAGTCAATGTTGACCCCCCGAAATGTACGCACATCCAGAATGCTTGAAGCGTGCCTTCCGTCGATCACAACATGATCAATTTGGTTTTTCGTTTTTTGATCCGGGGATAGCCAGGTGGCCTTGTGAATGTCGAGGTGTTGAAATCTGGTACTACTAACTACCATGTTTCGCGCCGCGGCGAAGCCGATCAGTCTCAGACCGTTGTTTGAAGTGGTCTCGTTGAGACTGAACTGACCGACTGTAGCGCCAAAGATGCCTTCTCTTCCGACCTTCGCGTTAAAATCGCCGAGGACTATTTTTACGTCGTGGGTCGGACAACGGTCATACACGTCCTCTAGGCTCGCGTAGAAATAATCCTTTTCCTCCGTCGGGGCGTGCGCGCAAATTAGGCTTAAGTTGAAGAATTTTGCCTTGATACGGATCGTAGCCAGCCTTTCGTTTATTGGCGTGAACCGGGAAACTAGGTGGCGTAATTTTCGACTTACAACGAATCCGCAACCAAATTCGTGCCTCTCCGCATGGCCGCTGTAGTAGATATCACAGTTCGTCCGTTTAGAGCAGCCTTGTCCTTTCCATCGCATCTCCTGGATGGCGGTGATGTCAGCCTTTATTTTTACGAGGGCTTCCGCCAGTTGGATAGTTGCACCTTCCCTATGGAGGGTCCGGACATTCCAGGTGCATATCCGTAAGTCATTGTCCGTTTTTCGTTTGCAGTGGTCGTCATCGTAGTGGGGGCTATTATCCGAGGCTGATTTGGTTTTCATTGGAAATGATGATAATGTGTGGTGGGACCCAAACCCTACGCACACATTCCAAGTTTTAAGTCTAGGAGAGACCCGCCTTCTCACAACTAGCTCACCCCCGGACGGGTGTCCAAGGGATCTCCAGAGGATACTTGGCCAAAAAAGGCCGGAAGCTTGTGAGCTGCTTGAACTGCTTGCAAAAGAATCATCTCTGGCCACTCCCAAGTGAGTGGCGATCAGGACTTTCGCCACTTACGTGGACTTCTACAAGCAGCCCCATCCTCCAAAAGCAATGATACCCTACTTTTATTTGATATCAATATTTATAACTAGTCTATCGTTAATTGAAAATTTTTTGCCTTAAAATTTAAAAAACCGCTTACTCAATAACGGTTTTGAATACATGAATGGAAATTGGTGTGCTTGTTGCTTTTAATACGCACTAAAACATATCAAAAAATTAGCGAAATCGAAGAGGGTCGGGCCAAAACCTCGGTGATTTGGCATGAAATGTATATATACAAGAAAATATTGCTTCTGCAAGGACAGGTATTCTACATCCTCATATATTGACTAACGACGAAATAAATATTTATAATATCGATTTTTCTAAACTTCAGAATTTGAAATTAACATAGGTGTAGCAGTATTTAAAGAAGATAACATTATATTTGCCAATAAAGTTCCAACAGCAATAATAAAGTCACAAAAAAAAGTCGTTATACCTATCCCAAATGATATCTTTAAGAAAATAGATACCGATCAAGAATATATAGTCGAAATTAACAAAACTATTTATACATATCAAGTCGGAAAATATCTCTATGATTTAAATTGTATATAAGTATAAGAAAAAATGTTCTCTTATAAGAAATACGAAACAAGAAATAACAGAAATAGATCAAAATATTCAAAATAAAATTCTTAAATCTAGTTGTAACGGAAGAAGTATAAAACTTAATGGAAGTCATATGGTTACTCTTAATAATTGTACACTCGAAATTGATAACCAAAAATTTTCAAACAAAAAATTATATTATCAAGAAAGGTTCATATTGCCAACAAATGAAATTGTTACTGTAGAAGAAAAACTTACTTTCGAAGAAATAATTCTTAATCAGGATAACAATGTAAAAGAAATTAAGGAATTAAAATTCCATAGAGCTGTGAATTATGGCCTAGGCTCCACAACAATCCTCTTAACAATAATTATTATTTAAAATTTTTTTATAAAGGCTAAGATCGATTTTTCTTTTTCGCTTTTTTAAAAACGAGTTAAAACAAGATAATTTAAAATTTCCTGCAGCGCCGACGTTTCGAGGATTATTTGTCCTCTTCTTCAGGGCGTCAATTTATTAACTGAACATTAAAACATTTTAACACAGTTACAAGTAATAATACAACAATGGTAATAAATAAAACATAAAATTTGTTAACATCAATTCGAACAGTGTGAGAGTATTTTAAATTTTAAATTGTATTTTAACAGAAAATGTAGTTTGGAAAAAAGAGCTAATGTAAAGCTAACAGATAATTTGTGCTAATGTTGTCACAGTCCTCTTTTCTGTTCATCGTTATATTTATGTTTTTTTGTATATGAAGGCTCTCCAGCGTCATTCTGATATTATAATTTTGTTCTCTGTCAACTATTGAGACATCGTCGAGGTCTGCCGAATGTCCAGTGTTTTTGATATGTTGTGCTAAGGCTGTCGTTTCTTTCTTCGTTTTAATATCATTCGCATGTTCTCCGATTCTAATTGCAAGCTTTCGCTTTGTGGTTCCAATGTAGATTTTATTACATGGTTGCTCTTTGCCATTGCAACTGATCTTATAAATGACATTAGATTGTTGTTGTGTATCAATTGGAGTTTTCGTTTTAGTGAAAATGTTGGTCAAAAGAGACACTATGGACACAAAAACCATACTGGATGCAATGAATTCATACTATCACAAGCTTCAATTCACTATAGAAAAGGAAAAAAATAATGCTATTGCCTACCTCGACTTAGAGATAAACAGAGTAGATAACAAACTTATTTTTCGACTGGTACCGGAAACCGACATCTTCAGGAAGAATGGTTAACTATTTTTCAAATCAATCAAAGCACCATAAAATTAACACGGCAAAAAACATGATCAACAAAATAATAACGATCAGTGACGTTACATTTTTGAACAAAAATCTTACATTAGCAAAACAAATACTAAAAAATAATAGTTTCCCAGAAAAAACCACAAATAAACTAATACAAACTGCCAAAAACCAGAGAGATAACAAAATAACCACAATACCACAAAACAATAGTCCAAACAATACCTATAACATTAATAAAAAATACAAAAGAGTACCTTACATCCCAAAAATTACTGAAAATAAGCAATTAAAAGAAATCGTTAACAACAACAACATCATTTTTGCACAAAAACCTATGTCTCTTTTGACCAACATTTTCACTAAAACGAAAACTCCAATTGATACACAACAACAATCTAATGTCATTTATAAGATCAGTTGCAATGGCAAAGAGCAACCATGTAATAAAATCTACATTGGAACCACAAAGCGAAAGCTTGCAATTAGAATCAGAGAACATGCGAATGATATTAAAACGAAGAAAGAAACGACAGCCTTAGCACAACATATCAAAAACACTGGACATTCGGCAGACCTCGACAATGTCTCAATAGTTGACAGAGAACAAAATTATAATATCAGAATGACGCTGGAGAGCCTTCATATACAAAAAAACATAAATATAACGATGAACAGAAAAGAGGACTGTGACAACATTAGCACAAATTATCTGTTAGCCTTACATTAGCTCTTTTTTCCAAACTACATTTTCTGTTAAAATACAATTTAAAATTTAAAATACTCTCACACTGTTCGAATTGATGTTAACAAATTTTATGTTTTATTTATTACCATTGTTGTATTATCACTTGTAACTGTGTTAAAATGTTTTAATGCTCAGTTAATAAATTGACGCCCTGAAGAAGAGGACAAATAATCCTCGAAACGTCGGCGCTGCAGGAAATTTTAAATTATCTTGTTTTAACTCGTTTTTAAAAAAGCGAAAAAGAAAGATCGATCTTAGCCTTTATAAAAAAATTTTAAATTTTAAAAATAACGCGATCTTAAATAAAATTATATATAATAATTATTATAATTGCAATTATATTTATGCTAAAAAGACAAAGTAAACTAAAAGTTAAAATTATGCTTACCCTGAAATATCTGATTTTTTGAGTCATGATGTTATTGAAGAAAATGGACAATATATTAACCCTCTAACCGAAATGACCGTCTGTAGACGGTTATTACATTTTATCATATAATAACCTTACTAACAACGATTTTCTTTTTTAAATTTGAATTTCAATAAAGTAAACCATGAAGTTCCAAAGCGATGTTCAATTTGTAGAGGAATCACACTTCGTTTCGTCGATTTACCCTTTACATGTTGAGTGAGTAATGAACGCACGAATAAATTATTTTAAAATTTTGTGGTTTTTCTTACGCGTTTAAAATTCTTTGTGCTAAGTGAATTGCAAATAAATCAACCAGATCTGCTAAATAATCCAGACTAACCGATGAGCAGATCCAGGAGCTAATGAACTCAGCTGAAACGGATTATTCAAGCGAAAGTGATGGAGATTTTGGCAGCGATAATAGTGTCATCGATTCTGATTTTGATCCTCCAAAAACAATAGGATCCACCATACTAGAAGAATAATTTGAGAATGATTTATTGAATTGTTTGGAGTACTTCACTGCATCAGGCGATGTTTTGTAATGTAAATGTATAAATGTGTAACGTTGTTCTCATATGGATGAGCTGTGGACTGGGGAGAAAGCAGGTCGGGGCGGGACCCGACTATTCAGCTAGCTTTCAGTCTGGGGAGGTTCGTGACCGTTTCACCACCAGTACCCATACAAAACATATTTTATTTCAGAGTCCCTGGAATTAATAGAATTTTTCACCATCAACAGAAGAATTAACACGAAAAAGGTCGTAAAAACCTGTACCAAAACAATATACTCAATATCATAAGAATAGTTTACACACACGTTGAGCCGCTAGGTGTTATGCAGGCCCTCGCTTTGTATCCCACCCCACCATGATATTAGGTCAAGCGAAAAAGCAATTCTAAGATCTCATATTAAATTATCCTAACACCTTTTTACTCAAGGAAAACACTACAAGTATTTAAAGTTTCATTATTTCAAAAAGAGTTTTATTTTCAAAAAGGATTCATTTTAGTCTCAATAGAAAATGTTGAACACAAATAATGTACCTGAATTCAAAATATATCATAATTTCATCTGTCTTAATCTAACAAAAACAAAACGTTAAATAGAAATTAATAGGTAAAAATTAGAATATAAGTAATATGAACGCAAAATATGGGTTTAGATAATAAATCTTAAATCAAATTAGAGAATGAATGATTAAAAAATTCTTTAATCCATGTCAAATGGAACAAAAACAAATTTTTAATTCTGAGTATTTACGAACTTAAAGCTCAAATTCTTAAATTAACTTTATTTAACTAAGAAATAAAAAAACAGAAAAGAAATTTAAGTGGGCTATAGCCTTTAAAATTTGGTTTTGCAAAGATTCATGTCTGCACAATTAACTCCCCATAGACTTTTGTAAACAATGGGAGAGTAATACTCGATTGATAGAAATAATACCAAATAAAAAAAATATCGACCGATCGAGGTGAATATTAATAATTCATGCTGAGCAAGGCAATGCACTCACAAAATAATGTTAACCTAACATTTATGTATGCTGTTTAATAGAAAGTACGCTTTGCAGACTTTTCATATTCACCACTATAACTGGTATTTACATAATTTAGCGAATTAAGAAAATTAAATGTAAAGAGAGAATTAAAAGAACTTACCACAACAACAACTGCTCATGATGAAGGCCTTCGATCGTAGCTATGCCTGTTGCTAAAATGTTATTTAAAGTTCTGCACAAAATTTAACAGAAATCTTTTATGTTATCTTTTTCTTAAATGTTTCTTTTATTCTAGCGTTAGATTATGTTAAAAAATATTATAATTAACCCAGTTTAGGCCCGAAGCAACATAAGTTTTGCAACATACTTAATTATGTATTTTTGAAATAATTTTTTTTTTTTAATTTAATTTAGAACTAAATTTAAGTCATTTTATTTTGTTTTTTTTGTAACACAATCTTTGCACTAGCAGAAAACAAACACTTTAACTAAATTTTTTCACTAAATACTTTATGCGCGTAACTTTTATATATCATTTTTTCGTAATTTTACTAAAATTGAGTGGCAAAATTAAACTGATTTTTTTAAGGATTTTAAGTGAAATTAAACGTCACTTTTACCGTAGAAGTATGTCCCTTGTGCAACATATGAATCGATGTGTAACTTACCCGCGGTTCTTGTAAAATATTATTTAACTATTTTAAGTTCATTTTATGCTAAATATTGTTTCATAACTTTTTCTTTCTGAATTTATTTCTAATTCTTAACCTTAACGCAATAAAAATTCTATATCTTTTTCTATTTTAAAGATTTGTTTCTAATTTTAAAGTCACTTAATTTTTTAAGCAAAATGCAAATTTCTTGCATTTTCAAAACGATTTTTACACTATTCTTCTTTACATATTGGTATTACGAAAACCAATGTGCTCAGGAACGCGATTATTGACTGCCGTAGCTGTTCTTCATGATCATTAGCGGGAGTCTTGTTTCTAAGGCATAATGATCGTTATTGGTGAATTTCACTGCTGGATTACGATGATGATAATGATGATTATGCGCTGAACAAATAATTTAATGATGAAGAAACTGAAGATTCCCTGCTCTATCCATTATATGATTTTCTCGGTTTTGGTGTAAGAGAAAATTGATTCTCTTCTAGATTTTTGTCTTTTTATTGGACTTTAGATTTTTATTATTTAATTAGGTTGAATAAGCCATATTTAGACTGTTAGCAATGTTTTACTTTTTTAAATTAAAAAAAAACTTTAACAAAATTTAACTTTTAAACAATGACTGTTTCGGCTGCTGGTTCGATCCAAAAGAAAGAAACTTCTTGTTTTAGGTATATGAAATGCACCTCAAAAATCTTTATTTTTTCCAGAAGTACCAACTTTTCTGTAATTTTAATGTTCTTGAATAATAGTAAATTTTTCGGAGCTACCAACTTTTCTTTAATTCTATTGTTCTAGAAAATAATAAACTTTCGGAGGTACCAACTGTTTTCCTAAAGCGATCTAGGTTAAATGATTAGCTTAATATACCCCAAAAAGGGTAGAAGTCTTGGATAGAATGATTGTGAATATCAAAATCATTACTAAATTTACTTTGAAAAGTTGAGACACCTGATTGCGTTACCGGATATGAAAATTTAAATTGAAATTTTCAAAGTCGTACATTACAGTTTTCGAAATTGAAATAAACACTTCACTAAATCCAAGCGCTATTAGTCAAAGCAACGAAGATGAAGTTGCAGGTCCTTCAACAGCTGAAGTCACAGGTTCTTTCCTCACAAATTGGCAAAATAGCTCGATATGATCGAAAAAAAAGAATACATGCAAGTAAGAATGTCCGCAAATAATAAAAGAATATAATGCACACATGGGCGGTGTAGACCCTATGGATGGCTTGATGGGCAGATACCACATCCGATTGAAGACACGTGACTTCATGCTGCCACTTTTCCATCATATTTTGGACATGGCAATGACAAATGCTTACATTCTATTTCGAAGGATCAATCAGGACGAAAAAATCAAATACAAGTTACCAGAGTTTCGAGAAGTCGTGGCAGAAAGTCTTTGCAAATATGAACTAATTCCTGTTGGCAACCATCTACAGCAACAGCAAAACTTGCCTCGTCTTCATGTGGAATGAAGACTAAAATACCAGGCGATGCCGAAGGATATGATGAACGTAGGCACAACCCAAGTATGACCGATTCTAAAGGCAAAAAAATATCCAAACGCTGTAAGAAATCTGATACCCAGGTATATTGTATGAACCTAAGCCTAACACCAGCAAAAAATTGTTTCTTTGATAAAAAATAGATTTTTACTCTTAAAACTGATGTTTTTATATACATCAATATACCAGTTTATGTTCATAATTACACCAAGCGACTTTTTTATTCATTAACTGGCAAGACCGCTTCTAGACGGTCATTCGTAAAATGCCTATAACTACTAAACCTTCACATCAATCGCAAAAATAACTTCAAATTCAAAATTCTCGTAACCAAATTACTTAGATTTGATATTTTACTTTGTATTTTTAGTCGTATTTCTATTTTGCCGGTTAGAGGGTTTAAGAACTAACTATGGTGAAATCGATTTTTACAAACTTCTTCAAAAGGAAATGCAGAAACAAACGATATATTTGCAGATTTAGCACATCAAACTTAACCTATTACTCAGGTCAACAAATCGAAAAAAAATGTTGGTTTTCGATTATAATAATAGAGTTTAGCTACTACAGCTATTATAGCCTTCTTAGCTATTTAGCATTGAAGCTTTATACCAAGTAAAAAGCTTATTCAATAAATAATGGAATAGAAAAAATTATCATGCACATTAATTTGTTATTTATTTTATAATTTTTTCTTAGCTTTATCGCACTTTCTCAACATACCCACTCACACCATGTAAAAATAGACATATAGATATTGAAATAATTATATGTATAAGTTTACGTGGTCCAAGGCATAAATGTTAGAAAAAATTTACCCAGCATGCTGTGGGGCTCGGACAACACAAACAAAAAAATACACACCACCATTAAGCTACAAATTTAGCTACAGTTAGTTTTCAGTCTAAGCTTGAGTTGACCTTTTGACAAGCTAATGTTATAAACTTCGCAATTATTAATAAGAGTTGTCATGCGATTAAAAGGAGCTGTAGCCATATAATTAGTTATACTAACCGGTTGGTAAAATAAATGATAAGAGTTACGAGTGCTCCTCCGATTACTATTAAAATGTATATAGTTAAGAAGCTCTGGTGCAGCAAGAGACCCAGTTACAAGTTGATGCAGATAAAGTATATCTATAGTATAGTTTATTTGTATATTGGTGCCGAGATATAGTTAGTGGTTTTCTATTAAGTATGTACTGGCAACATTAAAAATATTTTTAATTTTTTTTTCCTACGTGTCATTTTTGATTAACCGTCAGTTTTGTATATTCGCTGTAATCAAAAGATTTCTATAAATAAATTGATTTTTATATCATGTATTCATCGCGAAAAAGTTGTCTCAATGATCCAAATGTGTTTTGTTACATTTGTGGTGAATACACAGTGAAAAAGTTCAGAAAACCTATAACAGATTTTATAAAAAGTGCTATTTTGCTTAGTTTTTTTTTTGTAAAATGTGCTAGAGACACTAGAGACAGTGTATTAGTGGTAGATGAAACCATATGGGGTTCGGAATGCCTATGCAATGGAAAGAACAAAAAAATCACTTCGATTACTGTTACTTCTGCTGTATTAATTTGCGTGGTGTAAACGTTAAAATAATGATTTATCCAGACTTAGATTCTGCTAGAAGACCCTTTTCACTTTCAGAGGAAGTACCTGTTCCAACATTTTGTTCCATTCGTGAATCATCATTTGAAGAAGTCATTAATGAAGTGAGTAGCGACAGCGATTTCGAAGGAATACCATCTACAGAGTAAAACCTTTTACCCAAGAAGAATGTAATGATTTGATAAGGGATCTTGAACTTACTAAAGAATCTGCAGAGGTTTTGGCTTTTAGATTAAAAGAAAAAAACTTGTTGGCGTCAGGTACAAAAGAACAAGAGAGCAAGACTTGCTACCATTTTTTCAATCGGAAAATGATATTGTTTTTTTTTTTTTTTGTTGGATGTGCAAGGCCTTATTCTCGAAATGGGTCTTTCCAAATAGACAGCTCTAAACGAAGTCGCTTACTGTTCAACCTAAATTAGAGCGTTGGGCGTTGACTTTGCCAGCGCTACGCTTTGGAGTTGAACGCTGAACCTAAATAAGAGCGTAGCGTTAAGTGTCATGTAGAGTTTATTTGTTTACTGTTTGTGACAGAAAATAAAAATATACACAATAAAATAAAAAATTAGCTCACAACGCTTTGTCAAAATTGGAAAATGGAATACGCTGGCGTTAGAGCGTTGCTTATTTCGGTTGGCTTCATATAAAATGTATGTGCATGAGAGAATTTTGACAGCTAAACGACGCTGGCGCTCCAATTTAGGTTGAACAGTTAGTCGTTTGTTGAAGTTACAAAAACTTTCTCGGAAATTACTAGTCAAATAACTGCTCTGAAATTTTAAATGACGTGCTAGAGGACTGTAATAACTTAGGATGTAATATGTCTATCGAAGTGCATAAACTTCACAGTCATCTCGACCAGTTCCCAGAAAATCTTAGATCCTATAGCGAAGAACACGCGGAGTGGTTTCACAATAAAAACCTAAATACTATGGAAGAAAGATACCAAGGCTGATGGGATCGCCATATAATGGCTGACTATTGCTGGGGGATGCAACGTGATAGTTCCTACTACACCTCATTCATGAAAGTCGCGAAAATTAAAGTTTCTATTCAAATAATGTAAGTTGTTTTTCATGTAAACTTTTTTTTTACAAGGCAAAATCTAGAAAACTACACGTAGGATATCAATATTTTTGCTAATAATGTATTCAATATAAGGTCCTTAGTTAAAATAAAAGTACAGCTTCTCGGCACCAAAACTAGTGTTGACCAGCGTTATAAATCAAATAAAACTTTTTCCATATAAAAAAATCTTTGCCTTTGATTTGAAATTATTTTATTTGAAGTTTAAAAAGTCGAAAGACATCGTATTACTTACTTAAGGATCGACTAAAATTTTTTAGAAGAAAAAAAAACATTTAAATTTTCTTTTGAAAAATAAAAAATTGTGATTATTTTTCGGTAGAATTTTGCAAAAGGGCCACGGGGCTTTTGAAAATTGAAATGGCTCAAAAAAGCCCTAAAAGCCCCCAAATATCATCCCTGATGAGAGGTGGGCGTAATTTTGGGCGTGTGCCAAAAAAATTCAATAGGTCTAATACTTAGGTTCATATGAATCTATGTACCGAATTTCAATCGATTTCGATTTTTTTTCTAAATATATAAGAAAAATATTGCTAAAACAAGGGCTTAAAAGTGACGAAATATCAATCGCGAATATCTTGAGAATTTGATCTAATCGAAAAAAACTGAGTACATATGCCACCGTGTTCTACGACCAAAAAATAAGTTTGGGTGTCTCGGCGTTTTTGTGTGTCTTTTTTACGTTCCTACAGTATAATGAGCAACGCTCATTGAGCACTCACTTATGCTTTGAGAAATGCTGTCTGCTCAATCTTTTCTCAGAGTTGTTTTCGTTTTTGTGATCGTTGTTCACTTTTTTTTTTTTCATTTTTGCAGCTGCTTGTGCGTCTAGCTCATGAGTTATCATTTAATGAATTTTAGTGAGAAATATCAATGCCTGATAAAATCTCAAAAATGAACATTCTGCGTACCCTGATTTTAACATATTTTAAACTTAAGCATTTGTTTATTACATTATGTGTGATGGTGTATTAAATAACAATATGAATAAGTTAAGGTGTTATCTTCGGCCAGGCCGAAACTCACGTACCCTACACTGCACTGAGAGAACATACACTCCGCGCCACTTGAATAGCACACCCTTTATGCTCTCATTACAACTACCAATAGCTCAAACACGTGGCTGGGCAAAACGTACCGCGCGCGGTACTGCGGCAGAATGAGAATAACTTTTCATATACGTATATAAAGCAGAGAGCGTAAAATTTAATACAGTTTGCTTTAAAAAGCGAACAAAGCACAACTACACATGCATTGAAGAACATTGAAGCGAAATACGCGTGTAGTGGTGCCCAGCTCTGCTCAAACACCACTTATCAGATATCAGTTTACTCTTTACTTGTTTTTTAAAGTTTTTATTTACTCTCTCTGTAACAAAATTCGTGCACTGGAAATGTACCGTTATATGGTTTTTGATATTTTGTTTCGTGGTTGATCTCAAATTATGCAAAAATTTTGCGCCACTTGAATAGCACACCTACTTTAATCAGTCGTAATCTCTTTGCGTGTGAACTTGTGCAGTGAATTAATTACATATGTACTTAGTGAATTCATACCATTTTAATCAGAAAAAAGTAAAAATGGGTCAAGTAACAGCATTAATAGAGGCGGAAAAGGGCAAAATCAAAGCCTACAAGGATATGGGCCTATCTGTTGCGAAAATATCAAAAAAAATTAAAATAAGCCGAAAAGTTATATCTGTGTTTTTGTCTAATGAGTCCAAATATGGGGAAAACATGAAAGGCCTCACACATAGTGTGCTCTCTATTGCGGACAGACGGCATATTTTGAGAGAAATCTCAAATTCGCACGACTCAATAGCCAAGATAAGGCAGAAAACTGGCAAGGAGCAACGCCTCAGTTTTTGCCGCGCCAATATGACCTGGACCACAGAGTGGCATCATATTGTCTTTTCAGACGAAAAAAAGTTTAATTTAGAGGGCCCCGATGGCTATGTGGTGATGTACAGGATTCGTATATATATTAATAAATACTTCTTTTTTATTTTGTGATATATTTATTTTGATTTTTTATATTTTAATCTTGTTTTTATAATGATTTTTTATGAATGAAAATTTTTGAATACAAACAAAATTATCAATTGAAAATTTAACAAATTCGAAAGTAACAAAATCATTTACTTTGTGTACAGTATTTCATATGTGTTGTAGTGTATGTCTGCATGTTATAATGTGGACACTACATTATTCCCCCCCATAGAATTTTATAGTGTTTGTAAGTAGATTGAAGTGTACTTGTTTAACAAATTTGTGTGTGGGAGAAAATGTCTGTGTTTTGTCTGTGTTAATGAAAGCTGGTTTCATTCGATCTATATTTACTATAGTAGGGATGTTATTTCTTATTATTGTGAAATTCTTTGGTGTTTTATCTAAAACTCCGAAGGTCCTTCATACGGATTTTGAAGTGCACGTCGGATGGAATCATTACGTACGAATACATATTTGCAGCTCTCCAATGTGTGCGGTATATATTGTCGACTAGATGTATTATGATGGGAAATTTTGGACTGTGAGTTTTGAACTTTTTCTTTGACTGCCGACAAAATATCTGATTCTGAGGTTCGAGATTGATTGTTACGTACTATTAATTGTTGTGGCAATTTCAAATTCTGACCGTAAACCATTTCAGCCGGAGACGCTTTTATGTCTTCTTTAATGGTTGATCTGAGGCCTAACAGAACTAGTGGAACTTCTGAATACCAGTTTTTTTGGTTATTGCTTGCTATTAATGAAGCTTTTACTTGCCAATGGAACCTTTCTATTATACCATTAGCTTCTGGATGGTAAGGAGATGTCATTATGTGATGGCTACCGATTTCTTTAATAAATTCTTTGAATGTGTTAGGGGCCGTTCAAGTATTACGTAACGCAATTTTCGAAGATTTTTGACCCCCCCTCCCCCCTATGTAACGCGCCGTAACGTTTTCCTCTACCTCCCCCCCCCCCCTTAAACGTTACGTAACACCCAAGTGACCATATTTACCTAAAAGTCACAATTATGTTGCGAAAAGTACCGGAAATACATGCGTATGTTGTTTATTTTCTTTATTATACCCTACACCGAGGGTATATTCACTTTGTCATTTTGTTTGTAACGCATAGAAGAGGGTGGTGGTAGGTATGAAAAAGTATATAGATATATTCTTGATCAGCGTCACCACCTGAGTTGATTTAGCTATGTCCGTCTGTCTGTCTGTTCAAATCAGGTTTACGGAAAAACCAAGAAAGCTAATTGAATGAAATTAGCACACTCAGGTCAGACCTTCTCGCAGGCATCTTGCTATTCAAAACGGACGTAATCGGTTCATGGACACGCCTACCGCCCATACTCTATGTATATTTGCCCAATCCCATTTTGAAAAAAAATGCAGCGATTTTGATGAAACTTGGTGATTAGGTGTACATTTGAACTAAGTTAAGATTAGGCTAGGTTTCAAGTTTCCAAAGATTCGCGTGGCACGGTCCTAAATTTTAACCTCTATACCACCATATCTCGTAAGCCGTGCAAGATATTGTGATGAAATTTCTTTATTTTTTCGACTTTTTCATCGATTTTAAATTGTTTAGACTTTTTCAACCTCTCTCAACATTAACATTTTGCATATATTTACGACTTTTTCAACAGTTTTCAACCTCTTAAACATTTCACACTTTTTTCGAATTATTTAACCTCTTCAACGTCTTTTTTTACTGAAATATATGTACCTACTTTGAGTGCAGTGTAGGGTATGTGAGTTTCGGCCTGACTGAAGATAACACCTTAACTTGTTCATATTGTTATTTAATAAAAATCACACATAATGTAATAAACATTTTCTTAAGCTTAAAATATGTTAAAATGGCGAAAAATGAGACGAACATATTTTATTAAAATGATAAAAGTTGATGGGATCTAGAACAGCTACAGCAATAAATAAGAAAAATAGGAAATCTTTCCACGCTTACATCTCTAATGTTTGGTTAACCAATCTCGAAGATGATAGTTTTAGAACATTCTGCTTGATAAGTGCTTTAATTTAACATATCATTTATTGCTGTAAATTATCTAGATCCCATTAACTTTTATCATTATAATAAAATTTTTTGGCTGTAGCTATTCAATAAGCATACACATAAAGAAAGCGTTTCATTATACACACCTCATTTCAAATCACCACTCACAAGCATTCCAACGCCCATTTGTTAATGTGCGTATTCATTTTGGGCCAAAAGTAACGTTGTGTGATCAGACGTCTGGAAGCTCTTGTTCCAGGATGTGAAATGTTGTGTAGCTGTTCAAAAATCTTTTTACGTAATGTCTGTGGAATGTATGGGCGTGTATTGTCTGTGGAGTTTTCGCACCAGATCTTAATGTTTAAAAATGGAATGTCTATCTGTGTGAATTTGTATATATTGTTGTCTATGGTGTTCTTTAGTTCTGGATCAATACACTGTTCTTTGTATAGCCGTTTCAGGTCGATATCAGGTGTTTTGAGCTCTTCTATTTCACATCTCGATAGTGCGTCGGCTATTATGTTGTCTGTACCTTTGATGTGTATTATCTTGTTGGTGAATTGTGCAATGTATTCAAGGTGTCGTGTTTGTCTAGGACTGCGTTCTGTTTTGGAGTAAAGTGCATTCGTTAATGGTTTGTGATCTGTGTAAACTGTAAATGTATTGCCTTCTAAGTAATGTCTGAAATGTTTTATTGTCAAGTATATAGCAAGTAATTCGCGGTCGAATGTACTATATTTTGTTTCTGTTTGTGATAGTTTTTTAGAAAAAAATGCTAATGGTTCGAGTGTTCCGTTGTGTTCTTGTTGTAATACTCCGCCGACTGCAGTATTAGATGCATCTACAGCAATTGACAGTTTTGCCATACTATTAAAATGGTTAATAAGTGTTTCCTTGGCGAAGCTATCTTTTATTGTTGTAAATGCATGTAATGTAGTTTCTGTCCATTGTAACTGTTTATTTTTAGTTTTTGAGGCGTTTGTGACCATGTCGTAAATGGGACCTAGCATGTGTGCGAGTTTAGCGATGCATCTATGATAGTAGTTAGTCATACCAATAAATTTTTGCATGTGTTTAACTGTGATGGGCTGTGGATAATCTCGTATGCATTGTATTCGTTCTTCTGATGGTTGTATACCATGTTTAGAAATGGTGTAACTGAGAAAATCTATTTTGTTTACACCGAAAATGCATTTGTTGGGTTTGATGTTTAAGCCGTAACTGTCGAGTCGTTGGAAAACCTCTGTTAAGTGTTCAAAGTGTTGTTCTTCTGATTCACTAGCTATTAGGATATCATCTAAATACACGAAGATGAAATCTAATCCATGTAGGGCTTCATGAATGAACCTTTGGAATGTTTGTGCTGAGTTTCTCAAACCGAAAGGCATTCGGAGAAATTCAAACATTCCAAAAGGTGTTGTGATAGCAGTCTTATGTATGTCGTCAGGAGCCATAGGTATTTGGTGGTATGCTCTGACAAGATCTAATTTTGAGTAAATTTGTGTGTTGTGTAAGTTCATCGAAAAATCGTGTATGTGTGGTAACGGGTAGCGGTCAGGTACTGTTATTGTGTTAAGGCGTCTGTAATCACCACATGGTCTCCAGTCATTCGGTTCAAGTTTCGGTACTAAGTGTAGTGGAGATGATGTTTTCGAATCTGATGGTCTACAAATGCCAGATTTAACTAAAAAGTCGAATTCTTGTTTAGCTATTTTTAATTTTGGTAAATCTAGACGTCGTGGTCTTGTAAATGGTAATTGTCCTTCGGTAACTATATGATGTACAGTTTGGTGTTTGACGGGTGTAGTGTAATCGGGTTCTGTAAATAGTGAAGGGAATTTCTTAAGTAACTGTGTATATTTGTTATCAAGTGAGAACAGTTTAGTAAGTGTTGTATCAGTCAATACGGAGAAAGCATTGATAGATATGTTCGTCAGTGGATCAATGAGGCGTTTGTGTTTAATGTCTATAAGAAGTCCGTATTTTGATAAAAAATCTGCACCTAAAAGAGGTTTAGATATGTCTGCAATGATAAATGTAAACGGTAAGTCACGTCCTAATTTCAAGCTAAGTGTGAGAAGTCTTTTTCCAAAAGTTGAAATAGAAGTGCCATTGGCAGCTGTCAAAGTTAGATCGGATTTTTGTTTGGAACTTTTGAATTTGGAGGATGGAAGAACAGATACTTCCGCTCCACTGTCCACTAGGAAATGTAATTTGTTTGTTGGGTCATAAGCGAAAAGACGACGTGTTAATATAGTCGGTCCATCATCAGTCGTCGCGATAATGGAGTTTCTTAGTTTGTTGAATATTGTTGATTTGTGTTGTATTGTGTTGTGTTAGTCGTTTGAACATATGCACACGGTTGTTCACATCTACGTGCCTCTTTTCCAAACTTAAAATGATATCGGCATATCCAGTTAGGCCTATGTGTATGAGATGACTGTCTAGAGTTCGATCTACGTCGTATCGGTGTGCGTGATCGGAAATTTTGTTCGGATCTGAGGGTCTCAACTTCTAAAGCCAATTTATTGAATGAATTCAATATTTTGCTAGTAGATTCTGCTAAGGTCTGTACCATCTTTCTTAATTCATTGGTATTAGAAGGATTGGTATTTTGGAAGGCTGAAATTTCGTTTTCGTTAATAACTTCCCATAAATTGTCGGCTAGCTTCAGAAGTT
This sequence comes from Tricholauxania praeusta, assembly GCA_949775025.1. Classification (NCBI taxonomy): domain Eukaryota; kingdom Metazoa; phylum Arthropoda; class Insecta; order Diptera; family Lauxaniidae; genus Tricholauxania; species Tricholauxania praeusta. The sequence goes on along the minus strand of OX459029.1, from coordinate 77,031,554 downwards.
CAGCCAGTTCCGTGTGAGTTTTCTCATCCACAATTTTAGAAGAAGGTCTGGTTCTATTGAAGAACCAGCTAGAAGTAATAAGGTTCTGTAAAACTGCGATGGCTTACGGTCTCCAATCTCAGAATCGGACAGTATTTTGTCTAGCCTCTTGTTCTCGCTTAGAGAATGGCGCTCAATTAAAACCTTCTTCAAATTTTCATACTGATTGCTTATCGAGGGGTTTTGTATGACGTCCAGTACCGTCATAATGACTTCTTGTGGAAGAGCGGTAACTATGTACTCGTATTTCGTTTTTTCAACAGTTATGGACTATGCCTGAAATTGTAATTCAGCGTGGACGAACCACGCTTCAGGACAACTAGTCCAAAACTGAGGTAATTTTATGGAACTTGCATGTATTTCCGTACGGACAGACGCTTCGAACGGGTTTTCTAACTCTAAATTGACTAATGGTCTTTCTCCCTGTTGTGTGAGAAGATTAGAGGGGTGTGGGGAGCGTGTGGGTGTGTGTGTGAGATTCATTTTTATTTTTTTTAAAGTAATATATGTATATTTATAATTACAACACAAGTGTTCCTATTTACGTGTACCTACGTGAAGTGGAGTGCCTACGAGATGCAAACGGTAAGTCTCTTCCCTCCCTATCGTTTGCATTCGTTGAAAAACTAAAGTATGTGTGTGTGACTATATTTACGTGATCCGTGATCCGTTGATGCGTTGAGGATGTTGTTGATATCCTACTGCTGATTGCTGATGAAAATGAGACTGTTGTTCCAACTGTTGATTTTGGTATTCAAAATCGGAATGAAAATTCATATGCTGTCTGGTTGCAGGGTCAGCTATACGATGGCGTTGATTTTGTTGAATGGAATTATTCCTATTATAACGATAAGAATATTGTTGCTGATGGTATTGCTGCTGTTGTTGATGCTGATGATGATGTTGTTGCGAACTTTGTGATGGAATTGTTTCAATTTGCGTTATTTGTGGATGCGTATGGAAATGATGTAGAGTGCTATCTTGGAGGTGATGAATAGCACGGAAGTCTGGAAATGATGTAGAGTGCTATCTTGGAGGTGATGAATAGCACGGAAGTCTTAATCGACAATATTCACTACGCGTTGATTTTGTTGAATGGAAGATGGAGGATGGAACAGATGCTGCATTTCTATCTAATCTTCACTTAAATAGTTTTTTTTTTTATATTTATATTTTTATATTCCTTCGCTGATGCTCCTAGCAAGATCGCCAATTGTGGTGATGTACAGGATTCGTATATATATTAATAAATACTTCTTTTTTATTTTGTGATATATTTATTTTGATTTTTTATATTTTAATCTTGTTTTTATAATGATTTTTTATGAATGAAAATTTTTGAATACAAACAAAATTATCAATTGAAAATTTAACAAATTCGAAAGTAACAAAATCATTTACTTTGTGTACAGTATTTCATATGTGTTGTAGTGTATGTCTGCATGTTATAATCTGGACACTACAGCTACAGTTATTACTTCCACGATTTACGAAAAGAAAACCATCACTTGGATCGCCTATATAGTCGGGTAGGCGGTGTCATGGTGTGGGGAGCTATCTCTTATTATGGCACCTGCGAATTGCAATTTTTGAAGACTACGATGAATGCAACGGTTTACAATGACGTACTAAAAAAGGCTTTCCCGTTCTTCAACAACCTTTTTGGACCTCTGCCGTGGACATATCAACATGACAATGCGCCAATCTATACTGCCCGGATCGTTAAATCTTATATAGATAGTCAAAATGTAGCACTTTTAAACTGGCCGCCATACTCACCGGACCTAAACATTATCGAAAATTTTTGGGGATGGCTAACTCGAATAGTCTATGGGTCTGGACAACAATATTCAACGATACCTGATCTTATCCAAGCACTCAAACTTGCCTGGAACTCCATTCCACTTCATTATATAGGCAAATTATATGAATCAATGCCAAACAGGATCTGTGAAGTGCTGGTCAACAAAGGAGGTTCAACCCACTATTAAAAAAAATGTTAACAAATTTTAAATGTTCAAATTAATGTTAAATAAAATTAATAATATTGTTTAACACACAAAATTTTCATAAACGGCTTTTTTTGAGGGGGTGTTCTATTCAAGTGGCGCGAAAATTAGGTTAATTTTTATAAGTACATTTACACAAAAATGTACATAAAATCAACTGCTGTAGATATCACAACCACTATTGCTGGATTTAAGTAAGAATTAAGAAAGCATAGTTTTAAAGACACACTTTTATTCTCTTAAGTTTCCGGTTCGATAGATTATACGATTGAAAAAAATATATATCAGGTGTGCTATTCAAATGGCGCGGAGTGTACCATTTCAAAAAATGTTAAAAAGATGTTGAAAAGATTGAGAATTCGAAAAAAATGTGAAATGTTAAAAGATTGACAGAAATTTAAAAATGTGGAAATAGTCAAAAATATATGCAAAATGTTAAAAAATGTTGAGAGAGGTTGAAAAAGTCTTAAAATGTTGAAAGAGGTTGAAAAATGTTGAAATAATTCAAAACCGGTGAAAAAATCGAAAAAATAAAGAAACTAATGAAGAAAGTTGAAAAAGTCGAACTAATACATATACAGTGAAAGCTTGCTAATCCGAAGGTGTGTAATCCGAATTATCCAGTAATCCGAATTGAATTTATGACGTGTTACAAATCCTAGAGTCCGCATTGATTGCAGCTCTGTAAACCGAATCTTTATTTTTTTTATTCTTTTGTTTTTTATTGCTGTGTCTAGGTTTGCAAAGTTTTTTTGACGAAACCAAGATTGAAAATTTAACAAACTAACGGGACATCATTGAGATGCAGAGTCTACTATGATTGATATTGTATATGTACATAAGTACATGTGTATGTTTTGTGTCTTATTGCGTTTAGTTATTGATTGGCATGATTGGCAATTGCTTTGAATTATATCATGCCCTGTAGCATTATTAAAATAAAATTCTCGACGCTTTTAACATGAAAAAATTTCAGCTAATTTGAACAAAATCTGGTATTAAGCCCAGTCAAAATAGACATTTAAGGGGACATGACACCTTCAAAAAATTTGATCTCAAGTGTTTTAAAATGCCTATAATTTTTATAAAAAACAAGATATCAAATACAATTTATTTGATTTGAATTTTTTAATTCATGCTGTAGAAGTTGAGATTTGATGGGTAGATACTTAAGGTCAATGACCTTTGGAGCAAAAATAAATTGGTCTCCTCTAGACAAAAACATCGAAACATCATGTTTTAAGATCGGACTGTTTAGTAATTTTAGTTTAATAAGAGAACCGCTACGTTCGGTGAAAAAATTAAAAACATTGTTTTAAATAGTTTTTATGGAATAATCGAAATACTTCTATTGACAAAGTTTAATGATTTTTTGCAAGCTTTAAATATCTGACACTAAAAAGGCACATTAAGATGGTAGGAACTGAGATCTGGTGAGTAAGTACTAGAACGAGGTCCTTGATGTCAGTGACCCTTAAAGCAAAAAATTGGTCTACTCGAGATAAAAACATTGATATATCATACATTAAGATCGGACTGTAAATGTCGATGATATGAAGAAAAATGTAAATGCGCAACCTCAATTTTCGGTAAAAAAAAAATATTATTTTCAAAATTGTCTTGCAAAAATGCTTCAGTTTCGATGGTGTACGGTGAACTTTTTTTTACGGTACGGTCTAATGTACATACTTCCATTTCTCATAAAATACAGATTAGTAACGTGTGTTTCATAAATTTCTAAAACAAAGCAATTATTATAACAAAAAACAGACGTACATACATTTTAATTTGTGTACATATGTACATTGGGGTGGTTCTGAAGAAAAAAATTGAGGATGTCCCCTCAATCGGTTCGAAATAGAATAAAAAAAAAATTAAAAATTAATTTAAAATGTTTCTCTTTTACACCTACGGACCCTATTTCAAAGTGAAATTTGACCTTTCTTATTTGGTTTTTTTGCGAAAATAAAATTGGACGCCCCCTCAATCGGTTCGAACTAGGATAAAAAAAAATTTAAAATTAATCTTAAGTTTTTATTCTTAAGCCCTCGGACCCTATTTCTAAGTGAAATTCCACCAAAGCAGCCATTTTTGAAACTATTTTGCCTTGAGTGGCTTTTAATTTTAAGAAAGAATATATTAAAAAAAATATCATTTGGATTTAGTTATCGAGATAGTCATGGGAAGTTGCGGATATAGCTTTTTAAAAATCATTTCAAATTGGAAACTCCTCAACAGATTTTACAGATCGTCATCTCAGAGTGTAAGTGTCCTATCGCACTTTTTAACAAAATTTTTTTAACTTGTCAACTTACTTAAGAAAATACACTCTTTCGTTTGGTGTTGTCGAAGTTTAGCTTCCTCTTCCCGTTCCAAAGATCTCAGTATGCTTTATGTCCTAACTGCAGCTTTCAAAATAAAATCTCGGAGTGCAAATGTCCTAACTGCTTTTTTTGCCTTTGAAGTCACATTAAATAGAAAACAATCGGGAAAAGGTATCCCCGGCGGTAATTTGGCCTCGTTTCAAGACAAAAAAATTCTTTCACCAATCGTTGCAAAAAAACCGAAAATGGATTTTGAAGTATGAATGGTACTTTCTTATATCTGATTAGGCCTCATTTGATGAAAAAAAAAATTATTGCACCAATTGATGACTTGTTCAATTCAATTCAATTCAATTATTTGACTCATAAAATTATTATATTTTATTTTTTGCATACAGCGCCCTCCGTGAACAGATTTTTGAAGTAGCTTTATTATACTCTTCTTCATAATATGAAAACAACGATATTTCGTTTGTCAAAATCGGCTCAGTAGTTTAGAAGTTTTGGTCTAAAATATAACACTAGCATGAGCGTGCCGTGAACGTTAGCACTACGCGTGACGTAACGGTTCAGCCAAAATACTTAAGAATAGATTTTTCTACATACCCGTTTTCCTATGCCCCCATCAAACATGTTCACGAATAAAAAAGACGACTTTTTGTGTTTTGGATCAAACGTAATATACGTTTAACGTGGAGTTTCAGATTGCAAATGTTCTAACTCATACAAATCCAGATAATTTTAATTACAGAAAAATCAAAGGTAAGTTTCAATAATTTTTTTTCAAATACCGTATAGGTAATTACAGAGAGGCAAAATAATAAAAAAAACATTAATAATCCTTATAGGTAATTACAGAGAGGCAAAATAATAAAAAAAAAACATTAATAATCCTTAAATAACAAATCGCAGAGTAAATAACTTTAAAACGCTGTTTTCTCAGTTTCATGTTTTTGCTGATAGGACACTTACACTCTGAGGTGACGATATATTGATGTCATATGGAAGATAATTTTACTGTCTATAAGATTGATGTATAAGAATTTGAAATGTGGGTTTTTTAAAAATTGTCACCATAACTAATTTTCTCTAAAAATTGTATTAATAACACTAGCTTACAGCCGAAATGAACATTAAACACGAACTGATATTTACATATGTTTAAACATACTATGTGTCACATTAAAACTAAGTAAATTTTCTATAAATGTTGTTCACATCACTTATAAATATTTTTTTTTTTTCAAAAAATTAAAAAAAAGTCAAAATCAACTGCAAATTTATATAAGAAAAAAAGAATTTTAAAAATCATTTTGCGCTTTTATATCTTAGTCTATATATTTATGAAGAATTGAGGATACTATTTAAGAAAATCGATGAAGAAATGGAAAAGTAATATAAAATTTAACGAAAAATTACCAAATTGCATTTTTGCCTATTTTTCCATATTTTTTAATTTTATTTGTCAAAATCTGTATATTATGTATAGAAATATATATTAGGGTGGGTCAAATTTTTAAGCAACAAAGGGTATAGCAAAACTAAATTCTACGTTCAATTCTTAGAAAATTCACCAAAAGAATCGTGGGTCTAAAATCAAAATCGAGCCGCCGGAAATTCCGTTGAAAATTTGAATGTCAAATTAGGCTATAAAATTATCCGTATCTTTATAAAAACTTGCCTTCGGTGGTTTTTCGATACGAGGAATCTATTTTTGACATTTTTCCCCCTAAAACATCCGCCAGAGGGCGCTGCAATGAAAATTTTTGCTTTTCGGCTATTTTAAATGAAAAATGTATTATTTTTTTAATATGTTTCTTATGCAATTAACATACAATAAAAAAAAATTTTTGCTATCATTTATGATTGATATATAAAGTTAAACATAATAAAAAAAAACATAGACTAAATCCATCTCAAACCATGCACGCGGATTATTTCATGTTACGGAATTGGTTGCCGATTATATATGTTGTTTTTCAAGGGATATAAGTGGACCTGTATTTCCCAAATTTGATTAAAAATTTTTCTTATGAAGTTATGGCCGTTTTAAGCTATACCCATTTTATACTGAAAATTGTTTCAAAAAAGCGGCATTTCCATCCAAGTCAAAATAATTAATTTTTGTCTTTTGATTCATATAGAACTATAACTTAAATGGCCATAACTTCATAAAAAAAAAGTTTTTAATCAAATCGGGGAAATATGGGTCCCCTTATATACTTTGAAAAACAACATATTTAATCGGCAACCACTTCCGTAACATGAAATAATCCGCGCGCATGGTTTGAGATGGATTTGGTCCATATTATATTAAATAAAATATAAAAAGCAAAATGAGTCTTTTATCATGGTTTGATGGTCAAAAACAAAAACTCTTACAAATTAACTATTAAATCGCTTACACACGGTTCGCTTCAAGCAAGATCAAGATCGATTTAATTGTCAACCAAATCTGACAATGCACACTTATTATATAGTGTCCGGAGATTCCAAATATATTATTCGCAAAATCGGAGCTGCTCATTTACTCGTTTTATGGCCATTTAAAGATTAGCACTATGGCCGACACGATCCGTTTTAAGCAAGATCAAAATCGGTAAAAATTTTCAACCAAATCTGACAATGCACAATTATTACTTAATGTTCGGAGATTCCAAAAACATGAGCCGTAAAATCGTACCTGATCATTTACTCGTTTTATGGCCATTTTAAGGTAAACACTTTTACAGATAATATCAATAAAATGACGTTCCAGGAAAAATTGTGAATAAAGACATTAAAATCTTAAATTTTTTTATTTTGTTTTTTTTTTTGTTTGATTTGTAATAGAAAATACTTTTAAAAGCCATAAAACAAAACTATATAAATTTTATTTTTAATTAGTTTTTAGGCCCAAAAGAATTTTTAAAAAATTTTTTTAATTCGTTTTTTTCATGAAAAACGGTGAATAACACATCATATATAAAAGATTTTTTTATTTATTGTTTTTTTGTGAGCTTTATAGTCAAAAATATCTCAAAAATTTATGAAACAAAATAATAATTTAAATTCTTTTTTACCAGTTTCAACCTTTTTCATGGAAAAAAATTGATACCAAAATAAAATTTTTTTTTTTAGGCTGAAAAACTAGTGAAAAAATCAATTTTTTTATTATCTTTTGTGAGCTTTAAAAGTATTTTTGACTTCAAAGCAAACAAAGAAAAAAAAAACGGCGGGTTGCACTCCGGGAGTGCCGACAGAAGTGAAAACAAATCGTTTAATGGCAAGTTAGTGCGTTAATTGGTATGTGTGCGTTTTCTTTTTATATGACAATGCAATGGAAGACAAAAACGGAATATGTATTCAAATTTTACTCTCGCTCTCATTCTCAATTTGTCAACGCAAACCCGCGGACATTGAAAGAAACAAACATGTAAGCATAACAATTGTTAAATGAGAATTAAATGTGTCAGTTAGTGTGTATGCTTTGCTTTTTGTCTTCCACTTGGAATATTTTTTATTTAAAAGAAACAATAGAACATTAAAATTTTACCATCGCATTCATGACGGGGAATATCGATGACGGTCGGTGTCACGAGTTTATACTTTTTTACTCAGCCGCACAACGTGCCATAAGAAGTTTTCACTTCAAAAATTGCTGGAAGAAGTATATTCGGCTCAGTAGCCTCAACTGTGAATAATTAAATTTGACCTAAGTACTCCTTATGTTTAAAAACAAAAATTTATTCTGATTGCAGTAAGACACATCATTGCGAATTATGTAAGTATAAGAAAAAATCAGGTAAAAAAAGTACCTGGACCTGTGACTAAATAGCTTAAACATAGTTTTTCTTAAACTTAAGATAAAAATCTGCTTCTTCTAACAGACACTATGACACCACATTTATCAAAATCGGCTTATTCGTTGCCGAGTTCTGGCTGTTAGAATATTCAAACTGCTTAAAACGCCATCTTGTGACAGTTAATCATAAAACAAATGACTTCAAAAAAATCTGCTTGTTCTTAAAAAAAACTATTACACCTCATTTGTCTAAATCGGTTTAGTAATAGCCGAGATATAACGTTTTAAAGTTTTTCAAAAAACCAAATTTGCTTGCTGCTGGTTCAAGGTGGCCTGGTATTTCAGATTTTTCTCTGCTTTGGGCTGCTGGCTCTGCTTTCGGCTGCGCTAGCAGAGAAAAATTTGCTTACTGAGCAACAGCTAACCGGAAGTCAACATATGTATGCTACAAATTTAAAAATTTTTTCCACAAAATTACATACTTTCATGGGCCAATTTTTTCAAAAAACGTTGCCTACTTTTAGGCGCTATTAATAATTTACCCTTAACCGGCCCTCACACGATCAGTATTACTGACAGGATTTTGCATACTGACAGTATTACTGATCGTATGAGGTGAGTACTGATGTACTGTCAGTATAGAAAAACGATACTGATGACTGATGAAAAAATCGGATATTACTGACGAAGTTTTTAAATACTGACAGTAAAGCGGCCCTCACACGATCAATATTACTGACAGTATAATTACCGACAGTATTTACATTACTGTCAGTGCACCACTCACACGGTCAGTATTGTTTATTGTCAGTAATCAGTTTTTTTGACATTCGACTGGTGAAGGTGCGAACTATGCTCCGGCTACGTGACCGACAGCCGAAAATGGCATGCCACTTTTTGGGGCAGATTCCATCCAAAATTGCACCACGCCTCCAGCTAGGCATCGGACGACCATACCCTTGGACGCAATGTTCCATGCCACTGAATGAGGAACTTTTCCAAGTTTCTTTCAAGTTTCGCTGCGTCATCGTCTATCTGCCACAAAATGGGGCATGCCACGCCCCCTCCCAGGATTTTTCCGTCCCGTGCCTACTTGCACCGTCTGACCAACTTTCAGCCGGATCTGCCCCAAAAAGTGGCATGCCACTTTTTGGCCACTTTTCTGTGCAAATAATACTGATGAACTGTCAGTATTCACCTCACACCATCAGTATTAAGCGGCCCTCACACGATCAATATTACTGACAGTATTTTGCATACTGACAGTATTACTGATCGTATGAGGTGAGTACTGATGTACTGTCAGTATAGAAAAACGATACTGATGACTGATGAAAAAATCGGATATTACTGACGAAGTTTTTAAATACTGACAGTAATACTGATGGTGTGAGGTGAATACTGACAGTTCATCAGTATTATTTGCACAGAAAAGTGGCATGCCACTTTTTGGGGCAGATCCGGCTGAAAGTTGGTCAGAGGGTGCAAGTAGGCACGGGACGGAAAAATCCTGGGAGGGGGCGTGGCATGCCCCATTTTGTGGCAGATAGACGATGAGGCAGCGAAACTTGAAAGAAACTTGAAAAAGTTCCTCATTCAGTGGCATGGAACATTGCGTCCAAGGGTATGGTCGTCCGATGCCTAGCTGGAGGCGTGGTGCAAGTTTGGATGGAATCTGCCTCAAAAACTGGCATACCATTTTCGGCTGTCGGTCACGTAGCCGGAGCATAGTTCGCACCTTCACCAGTCGAATGTCAAAAAAACTGATTACTGACAATAAACAATACTGACCGTGTGAGTGGTACACTGACAGTAATGTAAATACTGTCAGTAATTATACTGTCAGTAATATTGATCGTGTGAGAGCCGCTTTAAAAGTATGCAACACTTTCCGACGAATTTCAAAAATAGCACCTAAAATTAGGACACATTATCTGAAATTTTTAAAATCGTTACCTACTTTTAGGCGTTTTTTTGGAAATTTGTCAGAAAGTGTTGCCTACTTTTAGGGGCAAATTATTAATAGCACCTAAAAGTAGGCAACGTTTTATAAATTTTTTGATATCGAGTTCATTTTCCAAGTCTTCAAAATTTTAAAATCGAGTTCGTTTCCCAAGTCTTCAAAATTCCAAAATCAAGTTCGTTTCCCAAGTCTTCCAAATTTGAAATCGAGTTCGTTTCCCAAGTCTTCAAATTTCTGAAATCGAATTCGTTTCCAGTCTTCGAAATTCTAAAATCGAGTTCGTTTCCCAAGTCTTCAAAATTCCAAAATCAAGTTCGTTTCCCAAGTCTTCCAAATTTGAAATCGAGTTCGTTTCCCAAGTCTTCAAATTTCTGAAATCGAGTTCGTTTCAAAAGTCTTCAAAATTCCAATATCGAGTTCGTTTCCCAAGTCTTCAAAATTCCAAAATCGAGTTCGTTTCCCAAGTCTTCCCGATGACGGTCGGTGTCGCGAAATTATACTTTTTTCCTCAGCCGCACAACGTGCCATAAGAAGTTTTCACTTCAAAAATAAAAAAATGTTTACATATGTTACGTTATTCATCATTTTCCATGGAAAAGAATTGAAAATATTAAAAAAAAATCTTTTAGGCCTTAAAACTGGTAAAAAAGAACTTAAATTATAATTTTGTTTTATAAATTTTTGAGGTATTTTTGACTACAAAGCTGACAAAAAAACAATAAATTTAAAAGTATTTTCTATTACAAATCAAACAAAAAAAAGAAGCAAAAAAAATTTAAGTTTTTAATGTCTTTATTCACAATTTTTCCTGGAACGTCATTTTATGATATTATCGGAAAAAGTGATTACCTTAAAATGGCCATAAAACGAGTAAATGATCAGGTACGATTTTACGGATCATGTTTTTGGAATCTCCGAACACTAAGTAATAATTGTGTATTGTTAGATTTGGTTGGAAATTTTTACCGATTTTGATCTTGCTTAAAACGAACCGTGTCGGCCATAGTACTAATTTTTAAACGACCATAAAACAAGTAAGCGAGCAGCTCCGATTTCGCGGATTATATATTTGGAATCTCCGGAAGCTATATAATAATTGTGCATTGTCAGATATGGTTGAAAATTTAATCGATCTTGATCTTGCTTGAAGCAAACCGTGTACAAAGTACCTGTAGTTTTTAAAATTTTTGGTTTAATTTGAATTAAATCAATTTGAGTTTTTAAAAAATAAATATTTGTAAAAAATTTTCAAAAAACTTTAAAACAAAAATCGAACACCGCGAAGCCGGTGTTGGATTTTTGGGAGTTTTAAATCCTGAGCTGCGGCCGAATGCCTCACAATTACCTTGACTTTTATGTGGAATTACTGTAGCTAGCGAAGCCGGTGTTGAACATACAGACTAAATTCCAATGGTGACTTTATTAAAAAAATTTAATTAAAGATGTCCTATAACAAAATTATTGTTATGGGGATTATGTCCTCATCCCTCATCAGTGACGGACATAATCCCCATAATGAGGGTTATGACCGAAACTAATGCGGACATAATTCCCATAGCTTTGGGGATTTTGTCCGCTTTTTTATGGGGATATGGATTATGTCCGAAAATTTTCGGTTTATGGATGGGGATTATGTCCGTGGTGATTACGTCACGGCACCGTAAAAGTACTGTGACTAGTAAGCCAGGTATTGGATGCATTATAGACTGATCCGCGGTCGCCGCTGTTATTTTATTTGATATAATAGTTGTTGTTAGTATTGTTGTTGTTAAAGTTGTTGTTGTTGTAGTTCTCAGTAAATATTTTCATAAGAAGTTTTCATAAAACTTTTATTAATTAATATTTCTACATTCCGGTAAAAAATGGGTATATATAAAAAAATTTTCATACAACTGATACCTCATTTTAAGGCTTATGAATTGCGTTTCCTACATTGCTAAAAAAAATATATGCTACTAACACTTTTTTTTTGGAAAATTAACGTTTTTTAGAAAAAAAAGAGGGTCAAATTTTACAAAAATCATAATATCTCGAAAACTGTACAATAAGTTTAAAATGTTTATGCGACGATTTTATGCCTTATTTACTTACCTTTCATATGGTACCAATATTTTTGATATCTATGTATACTGGGATTTCCAACTAACACTGATTTTTATAAAAGTTATATCCACAACTTCCGATAGCTATATCTCCGAAACTAGATCCGTCCAACCTTTGTTTTGCATATTTATTTTTTATATTTATAGCTCTACTTTCCCCAAAACAAATAAAAAATTTGCATATTTATTTTGTATTTTTATAGCGCTACTTTCACCCAAAAAAATAAAATCTTTGGGGGATATGTACTACAGTAAACTTGTTCCCTTTTTTTAATACATTCTTTCTTATTTCGAACCAATAGAGAGGGCGTCCCATTTGATTTTCGCAAAAAAGTACACTTAAGAACCACCCTAATGTACATACTTCAATTTGTCACACTCGCTACTTGCGAGTATAAAAATTAAAATTTTCTATAGAAACCTTTCAAAGTTTCATTGATTGCTTAATTTAATTATTGTGGAGGAGAAAATAACACAATGAATTTTAACAAAATTTTATTTTGTATGGCATTGGTATTGGCCGTATTTGCTCAACAAACTAATGCTGTACCTATACCATCTAAGGAATTTGCTGTTAAAGATACTAAAGGGGTGGGACCTCCTGGTCGTCCCACAAAAATAGTAAGTAAAAAATTATGTTTTAAATTGCGAACTATTTGTGAAAACAAAAAGAGCTGAACCTTGAGTTCTTTGTTTGTGCTGTTGTCCAGCTCTTTTCGTTTTTGAAAAAAATTACCCTATATTTATGGTTTCATTTTGTAGGTATCACCGATTCTTACTCTTTTTCTGTATGAAATTTTCCATGCTTTTGGCTGAATACGTTATCAAAAATTTAACTATGCATGTGCATTTGTATTTATAATAAATCATAAACTAAAGGAAGCAAGCACAAATAAATTAACATATGCAAATCTGAAATCTTATGTTTTTTTGCTTTTAATATGAAAAAATTTCAGCATATTTGAACAAAATCAAAAAAGACCTTTGTATATATGTTCAAATCCCAGTTTAGGTGCTTAGCCCAGTCAAAATAGAAACATATTTAAGTCTGCTATAATTCGCATAGAGCTGACAATTGGTGCATGTCTTAAATCTATCTTAATCTTATATTATTAGAAATTAAATATCAAAAGTCCCCATCGATCTAACCTCTGCAAAAATTTTTATTCAACTAATTTTTATTACAACAAAAAAACAGACGTACTTTTCAATTTGTGTACATATGTACACTTATGTGAAAAATAATGTTAAATAATGAAGTTGTTGATCGTATTATGAAGTGAGCTCAGTTCAGCCTGTGCAAAATAATAGGGACGCAAATATATTTGAGTTATATTTTTGAAGCTTTGTGGTTTTTAAACATTAAACATTTTATAAATGCATTGCATATGAGATGATCTAAAATTATAATTTGAAAAAATAGCCAAATGATGTAATTTAGTGATTCAGAATGGGAAGAGGACGGCATTTAACGAATTTAAATTAATTTTAAGATTTAATGTAGTTTGCTGCTATCGTTCAGAAAATGTTCAAGATCTTACGCTTAAGTGTTGCAATTCATCAAAGCGCTTAAGTTTTCTGAATGGGCAATTGAAATGTTATGAATGTCAAAACTACAGTAAATAGGATGACAGATGATTGAAAATCGAGGCTCTCCCTAATTACTCCACCTTTATGATTACACCATACCATATGCCGTACTAGGCGAAAAATATCCGAGATTCTTATGGCATCGGATAGCTTAAGAAATTACACGTCTAAAGAAATACTCCAAATGTCGGCATCTTAGTTCAATCATATAAAAAATCTAACAAGAAAATTTCCTCTATCTCAATTTTACAGGTATTTCAACAAATTGACATAAACAAAACATCAATTATCTCGAAATGAATTTTTCTGAGATACGCCTTTTTCGCTTAGTACGGCAGTACTGTAGACGAAAAAGAGAATGCATTCGTGCAGAGCTCTAGTACATCTGTATGTACATACTTAAATTTCTCTTGAAATACAGTTTAATAACGTGTGTTTAATGAATTTCTAAAACAATGCAATAATTATAACAAAAACAAACGTACATAGATTTCAATTTGTGTACATATGTATGTACATTAGGGTGGTTCTAAGACAAAAAATTGGGGACGCCTCCTCAATCAATTCGAAATAGGTTAAAAAAAATTTTAAAAAAATCTAAAATTTTTGTATTTAACCCGTACGGACCCTATTTAAAAATGAAATTTGACCTAAGCCGCCATTTTTTAAACTATTTTCTCTTGAGTGGCTTTTAATTTTAAAAAAACTATTATTTGGATTTAGTTTTCGAGATAAGTAGTCATGAGAAGTTCCGGATATAGCTTTTCTAAAAATCATTTTAAGTTGGAAACTCGTGAACAGATTTTACATATATTGATGTCATATGGAAGATCATTTTCCTGTCTATAAGATTGATGCATAAAAATTTGAAATGTGTGTTTTTTAAAAATTGTCACCATAACTAATTTTCTCTAAAAATTGTATTAATAACACTAGCTTACAGCCGAAATGAACATTAAACACGATTATTCATTTCATATGTAAAATCGGCTGCTGATTCCGAAAATCACATTATTATTTTTTCACGTTGTTTTCGAGATATCGGTCATTTTCGGACCAAAAAAAAAAAAAAATGGCTCCTCTTAATTACAAATATCTCAATATTTACATATGTTTAAACATACTATGTGTCTCATTAAAACTAAGTAAATTTTCTATAAATGCTGTTCACATCACTTTGTGGTTGGCTTGTTAGTTTCGCCGAAATAAATTGATTTCTAAAATAAATATTTATTTTTTTTTGCGAAAAAATTAAAAAAAAGTCAAAATCAACTGAAAATTTAGTAGTAGTAGCCCACCTCTCCAAAACATCTATTCAGCCATATGTCTAGCTGAGGTATTAAATGTGCTGTCCAGCGCCCGTAGGTTTCATTTTGCCACCTTCCTTGCCACTTTTGTAATGTTTGGCTTCTAGCCTCTCGTTTTGTCAGTCGATTTTCGGCTTGGTTCCTCTGCTTCCATATCCTTTGCCGCTCCAAGACCAGTAAGTCAACTGGGATGGTTCCGCTTATTACAAGCACCGCAGCTAGTGAAACAGTGCGGTATGCTGAGGCTACCCTTAAAGCTGCCGTTCTTTGTACTGAACTCAGCACTTTCCGGTATTGCTCCTTTTTCACTGCGTCCGCCCATACCTCGCAACCATACAGCAAGGCCGCCTGAGTTGTTGCCATAAGGAGTTTGCGTTTGCTTGTTATTGGTCCACCTGTGTTTGCCATTAAACTTGACAGTGATCTTGTGGCTTGTGCTGCTTTTGTAGTCGCGTGCTGTATCTGCGCCCAATAAGTCAGCCTGGAATCCAGCCGAACTCCCAGGCATTTTACCGCCTTTTTCATTTGAAAAGTCTCTGAGATCGTGTTTATCGGTATCTCTAAAGGTATATGCTTCTTTGTAAGAATGAGTAGCTCCGTCTTTTCAGATGCCAGCTTGAGCCCGTGATTTGCCATCCACGCGTGCGTTCGTATCATGACCTGGTTCAGCTTCCGTTGAGCGTCTTCGATGTTTCTCGCTGTGATAACTGCTGCGATGTCGTCCGCGTAGCCGACCAGATAGGTGTCGTCCGGCATCTCAATGCGTAGTACTTCGTCGTAGCAAACGTTCCAAAGGTCTGGGCCAAGGATGGAGCCTTGCGCCGCACCTGATGATATTTCCATACGACGAGGGCCACTACTGGTGTCGTAAATTAGCGTTCTGTTATGTAAGTAACTACGTATCAGCCTTCTTTGATATTCTGGAATCCGGAATTTGTTTTCAAGGGCGTCGATCATATCTACCCACCTAGCACTGTTGAATGCGTTTTTAACATCTAATGTTGCCAGTAATACTATTTTCCTGCTGAAATGGCTCTGCGCAGATTGTACACTTTTTATTACGTCGGTTATAGCATCGACTGTAGACCTTCCTGGGCGGAATCCGTACTGTTTGTTTGAAAGACCACCAGAGTTTTCTATCGCCTGGGATAGCCGCGGCTTTATCAGCTTTTCCAACAGTTTTCCCGCTGTGTCCAACATACAAAGTGGGCGGTATGAAGATGGTGCCTCTGGGTCGCCTTTGCCCTTGCCAATAAGAACCAGGTATTGTGTTTTCCAAACAGTCCATCCGTCAAACAAGCATTATACACTCTAAGAAGCAACTGAGGTAGTTCTCTTGCGAGAATCTGGATTATCTCGGCTGGAATCCCGTCCGGACCCGGTGCCTTTTGGTTCTTCATCGTGCTGGCTGCCTTGGTAAGCTCTTCCTCAGTGAACAGTTCTAATGGGCTGTCATTTGGTTGCATATTTCTTTCAGTAGGTCTAACTTCGTGTGTTGGGAACAGCATGTTTACGATGTTTTCTATTTTGTCTTCTGGCAAATTTGCCATTGGAGGTTTACCACCAAGTTTCTTCGTGACTAGTTTGTAATGGATCATTATTGATGTCGCTACGAAGTTCCTCCCATTTTTCCTTTTTACTTGCGAGTATCGCAGTTTTGAGCAGTTTTTTGGCTTCCTTGTAGTCCTCGGCTTCTACAGCTGCGTTGCCATGTCTCCTTGCTCTTGTGTATCTTCTTCGGCTACGGATGCATAATGTTCTAAGGCAGCTTATTTCATCCGTCCACCAATAGGCAGCTTTCCTTGGTTGCCTTCTACCAATTCTTGGCATTGATGCCTCGCAAGCTTGGGTGATGCAGAGCATCGTGTCTTCTACCATCCTTACAGTGTCATTTGTTTCTCCGTGCGTGATGGCGACCGCATCAATGGCAGATAAGAAAACATTTTGTCGAAGCTTTGATAGGTTCCATTTTCGTGTGCCTCTTCTTCCAGTGTCAGCGTCATCGTTTGGTCTTATGTGGTATGTCAAATATTGGTGGTCACTGCCGGTGTAATCCTCCAGAACTTTTCATTGCTGCAACTTATTGGCTATTCTCTCATATATGAATGTGATGTCTGGGATTGTACCCTCACAGCCTGGCCTCCTGAATGTTGGTGTTGAGCCCGTGTTTACGACTATAAGGCCTAATCTAGCCACCATATCCAATATTCGCCTTCCTCTGGAGTTTGTGCTAGGCATACCCCATTCTGTTGCCCTGGAATTAAAATCCAATGCAATGATAAAATTTCCTCCGATGCGGCGCGCTGTATCTTCGATGTTGTCGAGTTTGGTCTGAAATTCTTGAATAGAGTCGTTTGGTGAGAGGTAACAGCTCATAACGGTGTAATTTCTGCTACTAATCCAGATGAAACATTCGCACCTTCCGTTTCCTGTGCTCTGGAACTTTTCGCTGTTCTTGATCCATATCGCTGCCGTTTTTTTTCGTATCTTCAATCCAAATTCCGTTTTTGGTCTTACATTGTTCGCTAATGATCGCTACGTCTGCTTCATGCTCGATCATTACTTGTGCCAGCAATGCGTCCGCGGTCGCGCTTCGATGTAGATTTGCTTGAAGGAACTTTGTCATCTTTGGGCTGATTTTTTGGAAGCCAAGCACCTCCTCGTTCCCGGTAGATGATCCGTCGATTTAGAACCATCATCCGAGCAGATGCAGCATCTCGGTTGACTTGAGCAGTCTTTCATCTTGTGGCCTTGGATTCCACATCGGATACAACACAGACCCTGTCCTTTTCTATCAGGTCCTTTACAATTAAATTGTGTGTGACCTAGCCCAAAACATCTGAAACAGAGTTTTTCCTCACTCAGTAGCTTAACTCGGCAGTATTTCCAACCGATCTTTATGTGCTGCTTTCCTGCGATGGTGTTTGTCGCCTCTACTGTCAGGGTGGCGAACGCTCGGCGTTGTTCTCGGCTGTTTGTGTTGGAAATTTTTACTATGACTTCCTCATTTTCATTTTGGGTTTCTTTTTTGACGGCTGAAACAACCTCATCTACGCTAGTGAGAGTGTCCAAGTCTCTGATCTCTACTGTTGCCTTTGCCTTTAATTCGGTCACGGTTGCAGCTTCTTTCAAAGATCCCTTTACAGCTTCACGGAACTGTTCCTTTCTTCCGCCTTCTGCCAGTTCCAAAAGAATAGCCCCATCTCTTGTCTTACGTATCGAGTTGATTTCCACGTCTGACTCTTCCGGTTTCACCGATTGCTTAAGGTTTTTAAGTACATCAGAAAAACTGCTACCAGCCGCCGGTCTTACGAGTACAGCTTCTGGTCGTTTTCGCGCTGCCTTTTCTCTTCTCTTCCTTGGTATTTTAGTTTCATCTTCTTTGTTTTTCGCTACAGCGGGTGTATCCTGAGCTTTTTTGTTGGCATCTTTACTTTTGTCTTTTTTTCGTCTTTGGTTTATGATTTGCCAAATTCCAGGATCATTTTCCCTTATCCTCTTTCCTGTTTCTGAAGCGGCTGGGCTTGTGGCTCGTCTTTTTTCCCGACCAGTTAAAGGTGTGCTTACATCCTCCGAGCAAGCGATTTTGGCTTTTTCTGCAGCTATGGCTACGAACCTTTCTGCCTCTTTTTCCTTCCAGCTTCTCCTATAACTCTCAGTGCAGTCTATCAGCTCGCATAACTGAAGTATTCCATCTTTGACACCCAAACAAGTGTTTTTGTTTTTGACTATGGCCATTTTCATCTTTTGAAGCACAGCTTTACATTTCTCTATAGCGTCCTCTTCTAAAATTCTCATCTTATAGATCAACTCCTGCCTAGGAGAGCCATTTATGGGAACACTATTTGTCTGTGCTGCTTGCGTCGTTGTATGTGTTGTGTTAACGTGACTGCTACTTATTGGTGGTACTTGCGTCGGCGTGTTTTCGTCTTGTGTCGGTTTATTTGTTTCCTCTGTTTGAATGGTTAAAGAGGTATGGGCACTACTTCCTGGTGGAGTCCTCAGTAGACTCGGTCTCCTGTTGAAGGGGTTGCAGCTCGTCTTGTCGTTCGTTTTCTCGTTCATCGCGTCGTTAAGAATTTCCTTTAAGTTTGACATGCTTTTTGTAGTTATATACCAGCGTATCGTGTGCAGGGGGGCGGGCCGCGAAATGTCAGGAACGGGTATACCCTCGGGGTGACACCCCTACCCCAGTTCCCTGAGGCCTGACCAGCGCTTTGCTAGTCCCGGAAAACACGGACGGCCTAGCGCTCGCCCGGGGCAATGTTGGCTTCTACTCCCACATCCAATGTACACTGCCTGACCAAGGCCCGAAGTATCTGGATGCTACGTACCGCGACAACATATCGGCAGAGCAAGCTCACAGCACCTCCATCTTCGCCATCCGCAGGAAAAAACTGTTGGCGCCTCCGGAGGACTTCCAATGTGCCGCGGCAAATAGCGGTCGGTTTCCATCCTTCCATAAGGTTAAATCGTTGTCAGGGGACATATCCGGGTCGTCATTGTTTGGTGTTAAGAAATGAAGTGAAATAAAGTGTAATGAAATGAAGTGAAGTAAAACTGAAATAAAAGTTATGGATGTTTAGTCGCCTCTTACGACAGGCATGCCTACCTCGGGAATATTCTGACCCCTTACCCGCAGGGGTACTTCCAGGAGGTTTGCCTGCATACGATTGGTGACCTGCCGACGGTTAGCCGTCGATTTAGATCAGTCACCGGCAGCCCATCTGGCCGAGGCCAAGCGAAGAGCATAAGCATTCTCTCTTGCTTAACGAATTCAACACTTCAGTTTCAATTGAAACGTTGAATGAGAAGGTTCTCGCTGCGCATTTTATTTAGTGCACTGAGAAAAATTCTTAACGTGGAATGGGAAAAACCTTATTTTTTCGCAGAAAATTTGTTTGAATAACCGCAATGTTTGATTTGCGTACACGTTTTAGGGGAAATTCATAAAAGGAAAATAGAAAGACATTTCTTGTCTTGATGTAAGCAAAGAGGTTCTGAAGTTCTTTGGTGAAAAGGGAAATGAAGCGAAGGAATTTTTTGACTCTGTTCTAGTTATTAGATTATTTTTAATGAAAACTGGATTTTCTGCCACATATTAAATTTAAAAAAAAGATATCATAATTTTTCATAAAAACTGAATTTTTTTACCTAACTTCACTTCCTAAATTTTGAATGATTTTTCTTTAAATAATTTGTTCCTATTCACTCGGTAAGAAATAGATTCAAATAGCTAAAAACAAAGAACTGCGAACACAATATGAAAATTGTAAGAATATATGCAAACAAATTAAATCATACAAGAATTTCTGTTAGTGGTGAGAGCGGTTTTGGTTTCCCTCTTTTTTGAGCGCAAGGAAAAATTTGAGTTTCGCTTTTTGCAGATCACTGATTTAGATTCAATTCTATTTTCACCGTCCGATCAGTGTTGCATTTCCAATCAGCTTGTATCAATTCTTTTGTTTACGTTTGAAATGCGAATTGTGCAGAATCATTTTAACTTAAGTAAAAGAAATAGCTTAACCCATTAACGCCGACGGTTGCGAGAACGCACCAAAAAACAGAGGTGTAATTGAAAACTCATAGGAAATGTTAGGTAGTTGATATCGCTTGGCCGTCTTTTGATGTGGATAATACATGGATAGGACTACATATGCGTCCCGGACAGGTAAGTCATATGACGTCATCTACTTAATGATATATGCATCGTTAGATGCAGGTTTTCCGGCATGTGAAAAAATAACCATTTTAACATGAAAAACACACAGGAAAAAAATATATAGAGAATATATAATGATGAGGATCGGTAGCCCTTAGGCCTATGTATATCTCATAATAATTTCAAATTTCTACATGTTACCGCTTATGCACAGGCACATGTTGTGCCCAGGGAGAATGCAGTACGATACCACCAATCGATGATAACGCAGTGGAAGTACCATCACCTAGCCATGAAGAGGTTCGAGTTGCTATCCAGCGACTCAAAAACAACAAAGCAGCGGGTGCTGACGGCCTGCCAGCTGAGTTGTTTAAAGCTGGTGGCGATGAATTGATAAGGTGCATGCATCAACTCATCAGCAAAATATGGCTAGCGGAAAGCATGCCCGACGATTGGAATCTCAGCGTGCTTTGTCCTGCAATAAAGAAAGGAGACCCGACAATCTGCGCCAACTACAGGGGTATCAGTCTTATAAGATCCTCTCGAGCGTATTGTGTGAAAGATTGAAGCCGTATACAGAAACGCTGATCGGATCCTATCAGTGTGGCTTTAGACCTGGTAAGTCCACCATAGACCAGATTTTTACACTACGCCAAATCCTGGAGAAAACCCATGAATATCAAATCGCCACTCACCATCTCATCGTCGATTATAAAGCTGCGTTCGATAGCCCAGTGCGGGATTGCCTATACGCAACAATGTCTGAGTTCGGTATACCTGCAAAGTTGATAAGGCTCTGCAGGATGACGTTGAGCAATACGTTAAGCTCCGTCAAGGTAGGGAATGACCTCTCCGGAACTTTTAATACCGAGCGAGGTTTCAGACAAGGCGACCCGCTCTCGTGCGATCTCTTCAATTTCATTATGGAGGGGATCGTACGAAAAGCCGGTGTGCATCATAATGGCACCATTTTCTTCAAAGGTGTTCAGCTCCTTGCGTACGCTGATGATATTGATATTATCGGTCGGAGTAAGAGAGATGTTACTGCTGCTTTCACTGCTATTGAAAAGGAATCAGCCAAAGTGGGTTTGACGGTAAACGAGGGCAAGACGAAATACATGATGTCTACTAACAACAACAAGAGAGCACGGGATCTAGACTCTCATATTACAGCGGGCAACTGTAAATTAGAAGTTGTCAAGGAATTCATCTACCTTGGCACTGCCGTAACCAGCAACAATGATGTCAGTCTGGAGATTAAGTGGAGAATAACAATTGCTAATAGGTGCTACTACGGTCTCAGTAAGCAATTACGTTGCAGAGCTCTCTCTCGATCGACAAAGCTAATACTCTACAAGACGCTCATTCTACCTGTGCTTCTTTATGGCGCTGAGGCATGGGTGGTTTCGAAAACAGACGCAGCCGCTCTTGGGGTGTTCGAGAGGAAAGTTCTCCGCAAAATCTTTGGTCCTGTTCGAGTTGGCGACGACTATCGCATTCGAATGAACCACGAGCTGTATGAGCTCTACGCCGACATTGACATAGTTGAGCGTATAACAATACAGCGACTACGCTGGCTGGGTCATGTCCATCGTATGAATAAAGAAGCTCCAGCAAAAAAGGTATTGGAAGGGAAGGTCCCCGGTCAACGACGAAGAGGGTGACCATGCCTCCGGTGGATAGACCAAGCTGAGGAAGCCCTAACCGCGCTTGGCATTAACGATTGGAGAAGGCGCGCGCAAAACAGAGGCGCCTGGTGAGAGCTAATGAGGTCGGCCGTAACCTGACAACGGGTTGTTATGGCCATCTAAGTAAGTAAGTAAGTACATGTTGTGCGTTTTCGCACCCATCGGCGATAGAGAGTACATTTTTTACTTACGTTGTGCGTTTTCCTTGAATTGAATATAGAATTTTCAATAATCATGGGAATCTGATGATGAGATCAGAGATGTGCTCTCTTTTTGCAAAGGCTTAGCTGTCGTAAATGACACCGCTGAAAGAGGTGTTGCGTTTGTGAAAGACTACAACCAAATTTTGTCAAATGATGAAGAAAAAAAACAGCTAATGCTACAAATCGTAGAAGTATATCGCAAAAAGTATCCTTTTTTGTGAAAAGAGCCAGTTAATATAAACAATGAATGCAATAAAAATGAATAAAATACAACCTAGTACTGATATGAATTATTTTTCGAAACTTTTTTCATTTTTTCAAAGGGATCTCCTCGAAGGGGTTGAGATAGGGGGTAAGTATGTTCGGAAAAATGTAGGGAGGACCTGGTAATACATTAGACCACTCTACGGGTCACTCAGGGAAAGCTATGAACTATTTTTAGAAATTTTTCTAATTTTTTGTGCTTTTTGTAGGGGGACCTCCAAAAGGGTGGCAGATAGGGGGTAGGTGTGTACAGGGAAAAGTTTGGGAGAAAAAAAATAATGCGAGTTCGTCTTGCGTTTTACCCCTTCTGAGGCATCTGAGAAGAGGGGGAAGTCGATTTCATAATTTCACAAGAATGTAATTTTTGCAGGGGAGCACCCCTAAGGGGTTGTGATAGAGGGTAAGTATGTTCAGGAAAAATGTTGGAAAAAAAAAAATAATGGGACCTTGTCATACATTTGATCCCTCTAGGGGGCAGCTTCGGAGAGATATTAATGATTTTTGATAGATTGAGGACCATTTTCCAGTTTTCAAAAGGGTGGCGGGTCCATCAAATGTTTTCTGAAATGGACCAAATTTTATGTGATTCTTAGTGGCACCAATACGAAACTTTTGGTGCCCGGGGAGCGAAGTTTGGAACAACTTTAATATTTTGAACCACCCTAGTGTGTATGCAATTCATAATTTGAAAGCAACGTCTTTTTATCGACGTAATTCATAAGAAGTAAAACTAAAATAATTCGAGGCCGAAAACTATTCGCATTAAACCATGAGGTTTTATGATTCAAACAGACATTCCCACAGGTGTCTATAAAATATAAATGTTTAATACTTACTTAAAAACGCAATAATGAAAATGCAGATTTAAGGTACATACCTACAACAATATAACTTAAGGGGTTATATCTCCCTTATGCTCTAAAAAACAAGGCTGTTTTAATAATTTTTTTAAAGGACATTTGAGATTAAAGGTATTCAAATAATATAACATTCGATAAAGCAACTCTTGAAGAATAGAAAAAAATTTTTTATCGTTATTTTGTTTACAAAATGGCGGCTGTGCAGTGATTACCGTGAACCGCTTTTTCAAAATGGTCTTCCGCGGCGAGCAGTAGAAGTCTCGTGCAACTACACCTATAACACAAAAAAAAAATGTTCATTATCTACATGAGTTTTGCTGTTGATGTACACATGATTATATTTTTAGAATTTTTTTTCGCGAAATGGCGATCGCCTTAACAAAAATCGTAATTTCAACGAAAAAAATCGACTTAAATTGCTTATAGCTTTTATTCTTGTTAATTAATCGCTTAAATCGTTTGTACTTCAACAGATAATCAAACAATGAAGCTACTCTCAAAGTTTCAAGTCAATCGGACGTAAACTATTTGAGTTCTACTGCTTGCTGATTTTGAAAACATGGTTTCGAGAAAAACGCGGTTGAAGTTTCAAAATGCTATATACACATCTTCATCAAAGCATTTTGGAAAAAATTGATTTAAAATTTTTGAGCTTAATCCGGCACTTGGGCGTTGTAGAATTGATTTTAGGATTGTTTTGGATTGATTTAAGCTAATAAAAAAAAGGAAAAATAAAAAAATTGGGAGACATAACCGCTTAAAATTAAATCCAAAGGAAAGTCTAATGGATTTTGCTCAAGCATGGAATTTGAAAGATCCAAATCTAATACCATGGAAACATGTAACCTTTTTTCAAAATTTTTCCAAAATGTGCATAAAAATTACTCTAACCCTATGTATCAACGAAATCATTTTTTTAAACGATACACTAAATGGTGAAGTCGTGGTTTTTTTGATAGTGGTTTCGTTTGATAGTGGTCCGCCCAGCCGTTTTGGAGCTATATGCATTGCAATGCCGAAATCCTAATCGAATCAGTTCATATTCATAAAAACAACTTGTTATTTTTGTAAATATTTTGACGTTTTTACAAATATCTTGATATTTTTATGAATATCTTGTTATTTTTATGAATATCAACTGATTCAACTCGGGTTTCTGCTCCAAAACGGCTGGGCGGACCACTATCAAACTTGGCACGAAGTATAAGCATAATATAAGCTAAAAAGAGTCAGAATGTTTGCTGGGTACAATCCAATACTCACAAGTGGTGAGTATTTATGTATGCATACCAATGCTGGATTATCCATCCAGTCCTGGATTATCCCATAAGCAAATTAAGCAATTGCTTAGGGCATCACGTCTCGGGGGGCACCATAAACAGCACCGAAAAAATATTTGCTCGCGCATGAAAAACAAGGCTGTTTGGAAAATGTGCTTAATTGAAAATATCGCTGGAGAAAATGTAAGAAAAATTATATGAATTATTATATGGAAATAGGAAAAGTGTAGCAAAATTGATACATTTTACGAGAGTGGGTAGCAAATTCGCAAATTTGTTATTTTTTGCTCAAGTGTAGCTGGTCATGACCACGCGTGCTCGTGCATCGTCAGCAGAATTCGGAAATTTGAATACTCCCGATTTGCCAGTTTGAGTCGAATGTTTTGTTAAATGAGTAACGCGGCCGGTGTATGTTCGTTATTCAATTAATTTAATGATAAATAATTAATTAGGTGTTACCATTAATAAACTATAAGTCAACAGTGCGTTGTGTTGTGAGCAAGTGTCGACAATTATTTCAAAATCTTTTCATTCAGGTAACTTAATATATTTGATATTGTTTTATGCGACAGCTTAAGTCGCATTAACTGAGTTCGGCATTGTTCAGAATCAAAAATCCGAAACGCTTTGAAAAATTTGTCACTCTCTTTTTCCATACGATTTTCTCAGCAAAATTTATTGCTTACAAATTTTGTTTTTGTCACTCACTTTTCCCATACGGTACTCTCGCACAAAATCACAAATAATGACACATTCACAGTGACAATGACATAGCTTAGAATTATCGGCTGTGTTGCCATATTGAAATAGCTAAATGCAGTATAAATTCACTTTGGTTTCGTGCATTTACATCAGAGCTAATGCACATTAGGATGGCGATAATTTACAAGTTAATTTGAATTTAGTCTGCTAATGAAAATTAACACTGTCGTCTGTCTAAGCTATAAGGCGTACTCTGTTAATGTGACTTAAGCTGTTAAAATGTGAAATCAGACTTATAAATCTTACAATTCACATTATTTCGAAATGTTATTAAATTTTTGACCTTGCTCGTAACAAATTTCATGGTTCTAGGTTAACGGGAAGTACCCTATAGGTTTTGATTCTCTCGCGAGTGTTAAAATATACGACGAAATATGTCTAATCTTTTGATTTCGTTGATTTAGAGTTTGATTTTTTCACAGCTCTAAGGGATTGTAGGTTTGAGTATTTGGTATTAATTTCAATTTAATACCTCTTCGCGTTCCTGAGAAAAAGAGCTTTGGCAGACGAACTGACAATAAATTTATCTTGTAAGGGTTATTTTTTTCCTTTTCGACGGAAGCCTAAAAATAAGCTGATGAAACGAAAACATTTATGATTGATTACGCTTCTTTATCAAATATTTTTGCCATTCAATCCATTATGTAGTGTCAAAGTTTAGTTGGGTTTAGTTTGGCTGTCGATAATTAGGTACTCTTTTGTTATAAGACCCTTGGTTATCAGTATAGCTTTATCAGATGATTTATAGATGATAGATGCTTTATCAATATTATATATATAGAGCCAGATATGCTAAGAACGTTGAACATAAAAACTATTGTCCGCAAATTTAATTCCCGTAAAAGTCGCAAGTCGCATTTCAAATAATTAAAAAAAAATTATGCTTTGGTTTTTATTATAATAGCCGTGTTTTATTCGCTTTGGTTAAACCTAAAAGTGAATAAAACGCATAAGTTTAACCTTGTATAATTCTGCATTTGACCAATAGGTGGCATAACAGTGTTTGACATAAATTCTATTTTAAAATCAGAGCCGGCTTTATGGTCGTGTGGTTGAACGGGGCCTAGCACGGTAAGGTGCCTCACGTATCAGTACATAATTTTTTTTTTTTTCAAATTCTTGCTATCACATGATTTCAAACTGTTTTTATAGTGTCGCAGACGCTAATACCAAAGTTTTCTTTTCGTTTATTGTTGTTTCATCAATGTTTTTATTTTTATTATGTGTTTCTATTTTAATATTTGGGCCTAGCACTGACTGGATGCACGGCCTCGCGTTACTTTAGAACGCTTCTTTAAAATTCCAGCACAGTTGCCATATATTTTTGATTATTTTAGGTTTGTGTCTATGATGCTTCAAACCTTAGCAAAGACAAAAAAGTTCAACCAATTGAACTGGAAATTGAGCTGGTTCACGCATTTGTATGAAATTTTGGTTTAACCAAACCCAATAAAACACGGCTAACACTACTCCACGTAAGTATCTCTTTCGTAAATACTCTAATGTACGTAATAATAAGTATGTACAAGTACCGTTAAAACAAAAACGTTAAAAAAATGTTAAGGACCAATACTAGTATACTAGTTAGGATAAGGGGCACCACAGGCGTGGATTGCTTAGGGCATCGAATAGTCTTAATCCGGCACTGAATGCTTCGATTTACGTCGCTAATTTAGACCAAGAAATATATATGTATACTTTTTGTTTAAGCCGAAGCAAGACGCCGCGATTCAAAGGCAAATAATTGTTTCGGTGTACATACATACATATGTATATCATCAAGATGTTGAAATTTTTTTTTTAACTTTACCGCGTTAATTCATTTCTTTACACTTTTCAAATATCAACAGAATTCTTTGCCGCAGTAATTATTTGCGAAAACTTTCTTTTCAACCTGCAAACTTGACTTGGCTAATAGCCATTTTATAAATTTGATTTGCTAAAAAAACAAACGTATAAATTTAATGCAAATAAAAACTACGACTCAACTTTAAAAACACGATGAAAATTTTTACATTGCAATTCGAGACGACGCATATCGGGACGACGCACATGGTTGTATCCATAAGAATAAACCACATCTGTTTTGTTAAATAAAAAAGATAAATTTTTTGAGTGAAAATACACTTTAATGTCAAATATTTATATTTTAAAAATTGATACAATTATTTCGATGCAATAGCATCATCATCAGTCAATCGCTTTATATCAACTAAAGAGACCAAACAAACAATCACGTTTCCGAAGTGTCAGTATTAAAAAAACCAAAGAAAAAAACCAACCAATAAGCAATGTAAAATAAAATAAACAATAAACTAGTACTGAACAAAAGGAAAGATGAATAAAAGAATAACAGTAATCAATAGCAAAATAATAAATTACTTAAAGAGATGTCGTCGCGCTCTTCCGAGCTTTTGTTTGCAGAAACGTGGGTTTCTTTTTTCCGATGGCCTAAAATTTGCAGTGAAACTGAAATCCCCTGATCAAAACAAAATAGCAAAAGTAGTCGAAATACGAGCGAAAATCAAATAGGAGAACAGACAACCAGCGCTGCCACTTTGCTACTATCGTAGCAAATTTGCTACACTTAAGCAAGAAATAACACATTTGCGACTTTGCTACCCACTCTCATCAAATGTATCAATTTTGCTACATTTTTCCCATTTCCATATAATTTTATATTATTCATATAATTTTTCTTACTTTCCTTTCCTTACTTTCTTACTCTCCTGCAATTTTTTAATTAAACACATTTTCCAATTTATTGGCAACTCTGTATCAGCACTAGCTGAATTGTGAACTAAACAAAGTTTTCATGATTTCTAATGCCAGTTACTTTTCAAAAAAATTGCTTGCTTTGCCACACAGCAGCGCATCTGCAGAGCGCATTTTTCAGACCTCAATTTAATAAAAAATAAAAAAAGTAACTCCTACAAAATAGATACCATAGATTTTATAATGGCTGCAAAATGTTTGAGCTCAAATAAGGACACTTTATGGATGCCTTAAATAGATTATAATCAGATGAATTATATAATATGTTTATGAACTATTAAGCCCAATTTCCATGTGATCTTATCTTATCTTATCTTATCTTATCTTATCTTATCTTATCTTATCTTATCTTATCTTATCTTATCTTATCTTATCTTATCTTATCTTATCCCACATCATTGATATCAAATCAAATTTTTGTAAGATAAAAAAAGCATGCGAACAGAACCTAATGCGCTTGGAGAATGCGAGAGTGAATAGCATACATTTGCTATCTTCATAGCATGTGATGTCCTCCCTGATATTTGATAAGATAAGATAAGATAAGATCACATGGAAATTGGGCTTTATATTTATTCTTATTTATGTGAATTGTAATTTGTTAATCACATTTATGTTATGTACTGTTGCACCATTCTGAATTTCAATGTGATATTTTCGTTTTATAAAAAAGTTTATGTTTAGTTTACTGTTCAATAAACGATAGTTCAGCCAATTATTGACTTTTGCTACGCTGCTCGCCGTTTTGCTACGCTGCTCGCCGTTTTGCTACGCAATTTTGCTACAAAAATTTTATCCAAAGTGGCAGCACTGCTGACAACTCGCTTGTTCGCCTTTATTTTCGTTCGTATTGTGATTTCTATTACATTTCGCATGCTGCATGAAAATTTCATTTTATGTGCGATTCATGTTGAAAATTTGTGTTTCATTTCATTTTATAATTCATGTTAAAAATTTGTATTTAATTAATTAAGATTGAATACATTATAAAAATTAAAAACATATGAAATAAAATAGGAAAAATAAAAAAAAGGAATGTGTAACTGAACTGGGATTTGAACATTAATCTTTTTGGATTTTTGTTCAAATTGTCTCATATTTTCTGATATGAAAAGCAAAAAAAAAAACATTACACCAGCTCAAGTGGGATTTGAACCTAGATCTTTTTTGTTTTTTGTTCGAATTGGCTGAAATTTGTTCATATTAAAAGCAAAAAAAGATTAGAGATATATGTACATACATACAGCTGCGAGCAGTGAAATAGTAGTGGGTATGTACATTTTATGTTTCCTTAAATTGATAAAATATCAAAATAAATTCTGCATAAGTTTTAATGTAAAATTAGTCTTACATGTAACAGCTAAAAGTATGGATGAAGAATTTTATTTCACATAAGCATTAAATATATTTATTCACTTCAAATGTGCTTTATATGAAAATTAAAGCGAGCAGTAAAATAGTAGTGAATGAAAAAAACATTATTTTGTTAACTAAAAACTGTATTTCGTAATTTTTTTTTTAATGTATTTAATAGAATAAGTTAGTATTTAGTGGCATTACCGTTTTTTTTTTATTACAGCAGCACAACGGTTCCTCATAGAGTCTTTGAGGCGCTCGCACCTTTCTTGTGGTATGGACTGCCACGCACGTTGAGCCACAACCCACAGTTCGTTATTATTTTTGGGCTTGGCATCCCACACAGCTTTCTTGAGGTCAGTCCAAGGGTTTTCTATTGGATTGAGGTCAGGATATTGAACTGTCCACTCCATAACCTCAATTCCAGTGTCACGAAACCACAATTTTGCAAGCTTACTTGTATGTTTTGGGTCGTTATCTTGTTGCAGTACCCATTTGAGAGTCATTTCATCCTCAGCGAATGGTAGCATAACAGTCTGCATTATTTGCACATATGCATGCTGGTCCATTATAGTTTTTATCCAATATAATGGCACTGCACCATTGTATGAAAACCAGCCCCATACCATGATACTTGATCCTCCATGCTTTAACGTCTTTGTTGTGTACCGTCGATTGTACTCCGTATTTGGGGGCGTCTCACATATTCCCGAGAACCTTTACAACCATAAAAAACAATTTTAGACTCATCCGTCCACAATATGTTCCTTCACTTTCGAATTGGCCATTCCAGATGTTGCTTAGCGAAATGAAGTCTGCTTGCTACATGATTTTTTTTCAGAAGAGGTACCTTACGTGGACTTCGAGCATACAGGTTATGTTCGCGTAGTCGTCTACTTACGATATGAACACCACAGGGTAATTTTAGGTGGTCCAAAATTTCAACAGCTGACATTGTTGGCCGAGCTTTGGAGCATTTTATAATTTGTCGTACGATGGTCGCTGAAAGTATCTGATTGCCACCCATTTTTTCAGCTTTTTCTATATGTGTCATGGCATTGCGTATCATGGTTGATGAACAACCACTAAGCTCGTCCACTTCCTTATAACTTTTACCACTTTTTATAAGATTTTGAATAATTTTGGGTTTTTCGTGAGTGCAGTGCACACTTCGCCCCACTAAAGTTGTAAAATTATTTTTTTTTTATTTTGCCAGCATAAATCTATATAAATAAAATGATAGCCGTTTTCGATGAATAGGATTCACGCAAAATCTACTGAATCAATTTCGATCAAATTTTTTTAGTTATCTTTCTTAGACGCTTGGTCTTGACATTATTAGAATTAAATTTATCACGATATTCCTATTAAATATCAAAATATTAAAGTTTTAAAATTGCTAAGAAAATGAATTTCACACATAGAAAGAACCATGTAAGCATAACAAATCGTTTAATGGCAAGTCAGTGGGTTAGGAAGGGTGTGTGCGTTTTATTTTTATATGGCAATGCAATGGAAGACAAAAAACGGAATTTTACTCTAGCTCTCGCTCGCGCTCTCATTCTCATTCTCAATTTGTCAACACAACAACCAGTGCCACTTTGGACAAAACTTCTGTAGCAAAATTGCGTAGCAAAACGGCGAGCAGCGTAGCAAAAGTCAATAATTGGCTGAACTATCGTTTATTGAACAGTAAACTAAACATAGTTTAATTTGCAGCCATTATAAAATCTATGGTATCTATTTTGTAGGAGTTACTTTTTTTATTTTTTATTAAATTGAGGTCTAAAAAAATTCGCTCTGCAGATGCACTGCTGTGTGGCAAAGCAAGCAATTTTTTTGAAAAGTAACTGGCAATAGAAATCATGAAAACTTTGTTTAGTTCACAATTCAGCTAGTGCTGATACAGAGTTCCCAATAAATTGGAAAATGTGTTTAATTAAAACATTGGAGGAGAAAAAGTAAGAAAAATTATATGAATAATACAAAATAATTAAATGATTATTGAACTTTAGCCATTTTTCGCAGCGATCAACATTTTTTTTATGTAAAATTTTACAAGTTGATACAATGCATTATGTATTAAACAAACTTTGATAACAAAGGAAAAAAACAACAACAACTCTAGAATATAGACATATGTTTCGATTCTTAAAATCTCATCAGTATATTTTTGGTTGATGTCTACGTCAGCACTCAAATTGCACCCGCCATATTAATGAAGAACAATCGAAAAGGTAATTTTTAATTTCAAGCAAATGTGGTTATATTTTAAGTGAATTTTTTAAGATCACACCATTGCGTTGAATTTTTTTCTCAATTAGCTGTACCCTTTTCTTTGTTTTGTTTACATCATTAAAGCGAGACGCCACGTGAGTGGATTAAACCGTAGTTCTCCTTTGTTATCACAGTTTCTTAAATTATTTGTTTATGTTGTAATGCACATCCATTGGCTGTGAGACATTACGTGTTCAAAATTATGCGATCCTGGTGCATCGCAGATTTTGAGGTTTCGGCGTGTTCTCCGTAATTTAGAAATTTTTGGTTTGTTTTATTGGCTTTTCTTAATAAATATTAATAATTAAATGATTATTGAACTTTAGCCATTTTTCGCAGCGATCAACATTTTTTATGTAAAATTTTACAAGTTGATACAATGCATTATGTATTAAACAAACTTTGATAACAAAGGAAAAAAACAACAACAACTCTAGAATATAGACATATGTTTCGATTCTTAAAATCTCATCAGTATATTTTTGGTTGATGTCTACGTCAGCACTCAAATTGCACCCGCCATATTAATGAAGAACAATCGAAAAGGTAATTTTTAATTTCAAGCAAATGTGGTTATATTTTAAGTGAATTTTTTAAGATCACACCATTGCGTTGAATTTTTTTCTCAATTAGCTGTACCCTTTTCTTTGTTTTGTTTACATCATTAAAGCGAGACGCCACGTGAGTGGATTAAACCGTAGTTCTCCTTTGTTATCACAGTTTCTTAAATTATTTGTTTATGTTGTAATGCACATCCATTGGCTGTGAGACATTACGTGTTCAAAATTATGCGATCCTGGTGCATCGCAGATTTTGAGGTTTCGGCGTGTTCTCCGTAATTTAGAAATTTTTGGTTTGTTTTATTGGCTTTTCTTAATAAATATTAATAATTAAATGATTATTGAACTTTAGCCATTTTTCGCAGCGATCAACATTTTTTATGTAAAATTTTACAAGTTGATACAATGCATTATGTATTAAACAAACTTTGATAACAAAGGAAAAAAACAACAACAACTCTAGAATATAGACATATGTTTCGATTCTTAAAATCTCATCAGTATATTTTTGGTTGATGTCTACGTCAGCACTCAAATTGCACCCGCCATATTAATGAAGAACAATCGAAAAGGTAATTTTTAATTTCAAGCAAATGTGGTTATATTTTAAGTGAATTTTTTAAGATCACACCATTGCGTTGAATTTTTTTCTCAATTAGCTGTACCCTTTTCTTTGTTTTGTTTACATCATTAAAGCGAGACGCCACGTGAGTGGATTAAACCGTAGTTCTCCTTTGTTATCACAGTTTCTTAAATTATTTGTTTATGTTGTAATGCACATCCATTGGCTGTGAGACATTACGTGTTCAAAATTATGCGATCCTGGTGCATCGCAGATTTTGAGGTTTCGGCGTGTTCTCCGTAATTTAGAAATTTTTGGTTTGTTTTATTGGCTTTTCTTAATAAATATTAATAATTAAATGATTATTGAACTTTAGCCATTTTTCGCAGCGATCAACATTTTTTATGTAAAATTTTACAAGTTGATACAATGAATGAAATTAAAAATTACCTTTTCGATTGTTCTTCATTAATATGGCGGGTGCAATTTGAGTGCTGACGTAGACATCAACCAAAAATATACTGATGAGATTTTAAGAATCGAAACATATGTCTATATTCTAGAGTTGTTGTTGTTTTTTTCCTTTGTTATCAAAGTTTGTTTAATACATAATGCATTGTATCAACTTGTAAAATTTTACATAAAAAATGTTGATCGCTGCGAAAAATGGCTAAAGTTCAATAATCATTTAATTATTAATATTTATTAAGAAAAGCCAATAAAACAAACCAAAAATTTCTAAATTACGGAGAACACGCCGAAACCTCAAAATCTGCGATGCACCAGGATCGCATAATTTTGAACACGTAATGTCTCACAGCCAATGGATGTGCATTACAACATAAACAAATAATTTAAGAAACTGTGATAACAAAGGAGAACTACGGTTTAATCCACTCACGTGGCGTCTCGCTTTAATGATGTAAACAAAACAAAGAAAAGGGTACAGCTAATTGAGAAAAAATTCAACGCAATGGTGTGATCTTAAAAAATTCACTTAAAATATAACCGATGTGAAGTTAGCGCCGAATTTGAGCGCCGAATAAAAATGTTATTTACATTTTCTTAACAGAGCGCGGCGAAAATTTAACATAGTGGTTTTTGCGGCGAAAAAAATAATTTTACCGGCGAAAAAAAAAATTTGTATTAACTAACGAATCTACTCGCTGTTTTCATATAGCAAATTTGACACCTACAACCAACGAGCAACTGTGGTGCAGCTGTAGTGTGTTTGACTATGAATCGCGCATGTGTGGCTTCGAATCCTTTTTGATTTTTTTTTTACTTTCATTGCTAAATAAAGTTTTTTTTTATTTCATTGCTAAATAAAGTTTTTTTTTTATTTCATTGCTAAATAAAGTTTTTTTTATACTGCCACACGTAATAAAAATAATTTCTGACTACAAAAATTCTCAAAAGTATCACAGAATAGCTCTCTGCTACAATATGACAAAGTCTTCTCAAAGATAGAATCCATTAACATTCTGTGCAAACAAGTGTTTCGTGGTTTGGTCGCTTTAATAATACATGGTATCACATTTGAAAACCTGGTGACACCATGTGAAACACGCCCTTTCTGAATTGTTTATGGAATACTATCGAAATATTAGAACCGAACTTTGAGTAATTCTTATTCGGTGCTGTAAAGAAAAATTAAAATTTAAGCTTGCTTGCAGCACGGTCAGAAATCAATAACATTCAAAAACCTCTTAACCCCATGTGAAGTACACCCTTTCTGACTAGTTTATGGAATATCATCGAAATATTGAAACTGAGTTGTAATTTTCAGTCGATTCTGTTAAAGAAGATGAAAAAGTAAAAGAAACTTTGTCTCGAGATCGATGCTCACAGCTCAGTCAGGAATGAATAACACTTAAAAACCTCTTAACCCCATGTGGATCACACCCTTTCTGACTTGGTAATGGAATTTCATCGAAATATTGAAGCTGAGTTGTAATTTTCAGTCCATTCTGTTAAAGAAGATGAAAAAGTAAAAGAAACTTTGTCTCGAATTCGATGCTCACAGCTCAGTCAGGAATGAATAACACTTATTTATTTATTTTATTTTATTTATTCAAAAAATGTAATTTTGAAGCCATTCGGCCAAATTTATAAAAATTAGAAGTATATAACGATTAGTGCGAGAATAATAAATGTTACAAAAAAAGATAATTATAAAAAAGATAATATAATGTGATACATATGAAAAAATTCAAAAATTAGAAAAGAAAAAAAAAAGATATAAAAATAAAAAATCAAAAAAAGTATCAGCTTTATCCAAACGACAAGATTGCATACAACATACTCCAATATAAAAGAACAAAAAAACATATAATAATTTAATTAGTTTACATGTTAAGAAGCCTCTTCTTGAAAAGATTACACGAGGGAGAGAAGTTTCTTATGGATACCGGCAAACAATTCCAATATCTAGCAATTCTAACTAAGAAAGAACGTTCAAATTGAGATGAATTCATTTTAGGAATAATAATCTGTAGATTTCTTGTAGAGCGGGAGAATCTAAAGAGATTTGCAATATAATCCGGAATTTGACATTTAATGACCTTATAAAAAACGCACAAAAGTTTGAATTTGATAAAGTCCTGAAAAGAACAACCAAGAAATTGGAGCACATAATTAGAGACATGATCGCGAGTGCGGATATTAAACAAAAACCGAACAATTTGATTAACTACCAACTGAATTCTACGAATGTTATACGAGAACGTACCCGTGTAAAATTCAAGGCCATAAGCTATATATATATAAGCCATAAGAGAAAGAAGAATGCAAACTTGATTATCGTTATAAGATTTTCTTATGAGATCAGTTAATCCAAGTAGCAAATAAGTAGTATTGTACCCATGATGAAGTTCAGATTGACAACTAGAAATTTTATCATTGACTTGTGGCATAATTTATTCCTTAATAATATGCTCCACAACTTTCGACAAAGCCGGTAGCACACTTATAGGCCTTAAATTATCAAAGCAATTTGAGCTTCCACTCTTCTTAATAGGAACAACACGAGCAATTTTCCATGCTTTAGGGAACAGGGACGTAGTTAAAATAGTGTTAACAAAGTGAAGAATATGTTTTTGCACGGAGTAAAAATTAATTTTAAAAATTTTAGCGGGATGTTGGCTA
Organism: Tricholauxania praeusta; assembly: GCA_949775025.1. Lineage (NCBI taxonomy): Eukaryota > Metazoa > Arthropoda > Insecta > Diptera > Lauxaniidae > Tricholauxania > Tricholauxania praeusta. The sequence continues at coordinate 76,995,040 of OX459029.1, read as the reverse complement.
TGGCCAATCGCATTGGATTTAAGTTTAATTAAAGCAGAGTTTAGTTCATTAAGGGTAACATTACGGAAAGTAAAAGAACCATCAACTCAATCACTTATAGCAAAATTGAATTGATTAAGGGCTACATCAGACTGGTGAGACAGAAAGTTTCTGTTTATATCATTACAGTCAGCATTAACTAACGAATCAATAGAATTAATGCACTCATTCATACGAAGTTTACTCCACATCTGCTTACTGTAAAGCCCATTAAACATTTTTGAATGTTCACGCTGTCTAGCTTTACGGATGCGAGTTTTAGCACGATTTCTAAATTTGCAAAAAATTTGCCAATTGATATCCGAGCGATCTTCAATAAATGCTTTAAAAGCAAGATCACGCATCGACTTAGCATAAAAAACCTCTTTAGACTTCATAAAAGACTCATTTTGTTGTCTTAGCATAACCCTAGATAAGGGTACATGTGAATATAAACGCTCAAAACATGAGTTTAAAACTATAAGTTGTTCATCCGAATTATTAGTAGAATAGATATCACTAAAGTCACAAGAATTAAGTTCTCTCCCCAATAGTTCATAATCAATCGCATGATGGTTTCTATATTCAAAGTACTCTTCAGTACGCGATGGGACAAGTTTCAAAGAAACATAAATGAAAGCATGAAAAGAAATACCAGGGCACTGCATGTGCCCTGAAAAAGACAGCAAGTCAAATGATCTTAAATGAAAGAAGTTGAATTATGTTTATGTTTATTTGATCAAAGCCTTTGGATACAAATTCCTTACAGACTAACATTAATACTAAACAACAGAAATATATGATTGATTAAATAATAAATAAAATTAATCTATAATAAAAACAAACTATTTAACAAATTCTTAAAATAATCTTTAGATAGAGAAAAATCAATGTTATTATCAACCAACAAAGTATTACATAATGACAAGGCTCTAGTAATAGGCTCATTAAGAGCATAGTAAGTTTTATGGAGCTTAATATAAAATAAATCATTATGCCGCAAAATCCTTGTAGGAATACTAAAATCAACAAATTGTAATAAAGGAGCACAGTCAATAGAACCAGAAATAAGGTCGTGAATAAATATAGCAGAATGAATCTTGCGTCTTGTTTCTAAAGATTTTAAACCCAAGAGCAAGCAACGTGCATTATATGAGGGCTGGGATATATTAAAATTTAAGGAACGCAGTGCGAACCGAGTAAATGATTTTTGAATTTTTTCCAATCTAAACGAGTGAGTCGAAAAGAAAGGACTCCAGATGAAAGAGGCATATTCTAACCTAGACCTTACAAAAGAATTATAAAGGATCTTAAGAGAATGCGGATCTGAAAATTCACAACTATTCCTTCGCACAAAGGCAAGAAGAGAATAAGCTTTAGGGACAATATAATTTATATGTTCAGAAAAACTGAACTTAGAATCGAACACCACACCAAGATCACGAATGGAATCAACCAACCGTAACGGAGTACCACCAAGACAATATGTCGTACTAAGGACATTTCTAGCCTTAGAAAATTTCATAGAAAAACATTTCATAACATTTAATGGTAGGCAATTAATTATGCTCCAAGTACACACATTATTTAAATCATTTTGTAATAAAGCCATATCACTTAAGCTGGAAACTTTACGAAATAACTTTAAATCATCAGCATAAAGTAAAAATTTAGTTGCAAGAAGACATTTACTTATATCATTTATGTATAGTATAAAAAACAGTGGGCCAAGAATGCTATCTTGTGGTACACCGGATGATGCCACAAAATAGTAGGATTTAACATTGTTGATTTCTACAAAACAAATTCTAGCTTGTAGATAGGATTGAATCCATTTCAAAAAAGATGAATGACAACCCATTTTACCAAGTTTTGCAGCTAATGCCTTATGGGGAACCTTATCAAAAGCTTTAGTAAAATCTGTATAAATTACATCAACTTGATAACCCTGTTCAAAGGATGAGACACAGTATCTCGAAAAGAGTGCTAAATTTGTCACAGTAGACCTACCTGCGACAAAACCATGTTGTTCAATACAAATATGATGCTTAACCAAGAAGAATAATTTCTTCATTATAACACTTTCGAAAAGTTTCGAAACATTAGACAATTTTGAAATAGGCCTATAATTAGATACTTTATTTTTTATCCCACTTTTAAAAACTGGTGTTATGGATGCAATTTTCCAACAATCTAAAAAGGTACCTGTTAATAAAGAATTATTAAAAATATCGCACAAAGGCTTAGACAAAGCACGAGCACATTTATATAGCAAAATGGACGCAATGCCATCAATGTCATTTTTAACAGATATCTTCATAGAGGACATGGCACTGAAAACATCAAATTCCGACAGAGACAGAAAACCAAGGTCCATGAAGGAGTCTATATTATTTAAAATTGATTCATTAAACCATGACAAAGTATCATCATAATTGGATCTAAAATAGTCCGCAAATAAGTTTACAGTGTCATTAATAGTAAAAGATTGATTACCATTGTAGGACATAGAATTTGGAATACATGACCCATCTCTTTTTGACTGAATAAATCTCCAAAATGATTTAGGATTTTTCTTGATATTATTCTCACAACGTAAAATATACTGATTGTAAAGGAATTTATTTAAAAAATTGAACTCCCTCATATAAAAAACACATTTTGAATGATATTGGGTATCATTAGTAGCTTTAAATAATTTAATATATTTATTACGAAGGTTTTTTAACTTTTTGAGACCTTTAGTGTACCAAGGTAACTTATACACCTTATCTGATATACGAGGAATATGCTCATTACAAATTTTTGCTATTTCAGTTTTAAAAGCTTCAAAACAAATTGCGACAACATTACTAGAAAACAAAACACTCCAATCAATCCGATCAAAAATATCAGTTAACAAATCAAAATTGCAAAGTCCAAAATTGAAACAATTTTTTTCTTGTTTGAAATTTATAAAAGCATAAAATTCAAAATTAATCACTAAAGGAATGTGGTGGATATTAGATGGAGAAATTGGACATAAGCACTCCGATAAAGTGTTTTTGTAGTTTTTTGAAACAAAAACTAAATCTAAGATTCTATTCAATTTGTTAACTAGAGAGTTAATTTGTGCTAAATCAAGACTTAAAGCACTATCAATAAAATTGATTTCAAATGCGTTATTAACATTAGACGGCATAAGATCATTCGCGAAAAAATTCCAAGTAATTTTACTTAAATTAAAATCACCCAAAAAACAGAGGTGATTATCTGTATTACTCAGGAGCGGTTGCAAACACACTACATTATCAATATGCGCTGCATATATGTCATCTGCACTATTAGGAGGAATATACGAGGCACAAATATAAAGTGATCCTGTACCATTGTTGACAGATACACACAATTGATCAATAATAGTATCACTATTCTGCATCATAAAAATTGAAGAGCTCAGCGAACGTTTGATTGCAATTAAAATACCACCACCACAATTAAGACCAGTTTTTTCCGCATCTCTATCTTTACGGTACACTTGATAAACATTTAAATCAAAAAATTCAGCATCGTAAAAATCGGAACTAAGCCATGTTTCCACTAAAACAATAATGTCAAAGTCAGCTTGCGATGTCCAATTAAAGATAATATTAGATTTAGTTCTAATTCCAGACGTATTTTGGTAATACAATTTGAGTTTGCTAACATGAGTGCTGTTAGGGCTATTAGTTATTATTTCGTTTCTGCATTCTCTCCCAACTTTGGAAAATTTACAAACGGTCGCACCTTCACGTTCTCTTGCCAAAGAGATGGACTGAGAATTTTATTATAGTATATTTTAGACACCCCGAGTTTAAAGTTGACACTCTTAAGATCTTCCAGAATAGCATCTTTTTTTACAAGTTTATAACAAACTAAATGAATTTTATCAATATTTGAGTGTTTATGGACATACTCAATAATGTCATCTTCTTTCACTGTCGGCTTAAATGAGGATAGATGCACTAACTTTTTTTTATTTTCAATAATTACATCAAGATCAGAACTCTCTTTAAGCCCAACAACAGACTTAGCATGTTTCTTAAATTTCTTTTTATTGCTCACTGTTTGCCATGTATGAGCACAAGCAGCATCAGCAGATTTAAAATGTAGTTCATCTTGAGCGTGGCTGGGCAAAACGTACCGCGCGCGGTACTGCGGCAGAATGAGAATAACTTTTCATATACGTATATAAAGCAGAGAGCATAAAATTTAATTCAGTTTGCTTTGAAAAGCGAACAAAGCACAAATACACATGCATTGAAGAACATTTAAGAAAAACACACGTGTAGTGGTGCCCAGCTCTGATCTTGAGAGATAACATCAACAGCAGTACCATTAACAGAAACAGCTCCCTGAGAAACATCAACATTAGTATTATTTCTAACACTCATATTTTGAGATTGTGGCTTAGCAGAATTGGATTGAGCTAAGTAGAGATTCCCGTTAGAAATTCTCTCAGAGAGATGAGAAATTATTGCACTCTCAGAGAAAGTAGAGATAGAAGCTGAACTAACAACTGAAGCAGAAGACACATTCGGAACCGAAGAAACAGCAGCAATATTTGAAGCACAGTTTACAGCAACATCCGCGCCAAAATTATTGTTTGCATATATTGTGTCTTTGAGAGTAGACATCTCATCAGAAAAATTTCTCACATGTAAAGCAAAGTCATTTTCATGGTTACTCAATTTCTCAACAATGCATTTTTTTAATTCCAATAATTGATCATTTAAAGCTTTTATTTGCACTTCGAAGACATATGTAATTTTTTCTAAATTTAATTTATGCGCCTCCAATAAAGATTCATGGCCTTTTACCAACTTCACCGGCACACCAAGACAATCCACACAAAAATAATTTAAATTACGATTCTGCTTAAGCAATCTGATGTCGTATTCAGTGAGTTGACCCTCACAACAACCTCGGTGAAACTCCTCTAGCAAAACTTCTGTTACATTTACCACAGAAATCATCCATTACACTAAGAAGCAACAATTAGTCGTATGGAGCAAATATTCGAAATAAAATCAAAAATATCACGAACAAATAAAACAGACGTCTTCTCTTGACGGCAGACAAGTCAATACTTTGTTGCAAGTCAAAGTGTATCGGAATGGAATTATGCACGCAAGAGAGCTTCAAACGTTGACAAATACTACGCATAAATTGAGATTTATTTAAATTAAATAAGTTATTATTAAAATCGCCCAAAGTTATAACATCAGAGTACTTGACAAGAAGATCACAAACAGCATCCTCGAAGGCGGATATATTTCCATCAGGAAGATATACACCACCAATAAGAATTCGTTTAGAGCTATCTATGATTTCAACAAAAATTAACTCACAGATACCGTATGTAGAATTTTGAAGCACAACATTAAAATTGAGAGATAGAGATAGATAAATACCAACACCACCACCCCGAGAATCAAGGCGATAATTTCTTAGAAACACATAGCCAGGACAATCAACAGCTTTGGAAGACACCGGTGGCTGAAGCCACGTCTCCGTAATGCCAACAACATCCAAAAAACATCCCTCCAATACATGTTTCAATTCATCAATTTTTGCAGATCTTAAAGAAGGTTTAATGCTTTGACAATAAATGTGTCCCACATTCAAGTTTTGAATGGATATTAAAAAGTTAGATTTTAAAAAAGAGTTGTCGCTGCACACAGGACCCAAGTTGTTACGGGGCATTGGAAAAAGCTGATAAATATAAGAGATTAAAGCTAGTTAGATTTAAAATCAAAACAATTATGCCTAATTTCCATGTGATGTTTCTTGAATTTATCTTATCAAATATGAGTTGTAATTTTTATTCGATTCTGTTAAAGAAAATGAAAAAGTAAAATAAACTTTGTCTGGAGTTCGATGCTCACAGCTCAGTCAGGAATAAATAACACTTAAAAACCTCTTAACCCAATGTAGAGCACACCCTTTCTGACTTGTTTATGGAATATCATCGAAAAATTGAAGCTGAGTTGTAATTTTTATTCGATTCTGTTAAAGAAAATGAAAAAGAAAAAGAAACTTTGTCTGGAGTTCGATACTCACAGCTCAGTCAGGAATAAATAACACTTGAGAACCTCTTAACCCCATGTAGAGCACACCCTTTCTGACTTGTTTATGGAATATCATCGAAAAATTGAAGCTGAGTTGTAATTTTTAGTCGATTCTGTTAAAGGAGATGAAAAAGTAAAAGAAACTTTGTCTCGAATTCGATGCTCACAGCTCAGTCGGGAATACATAACACTTAAAAACCTCTTAACCCCATGTAGAACACACCGTTTCTGTCTTATTTATGAAACATCATCGAAAAATTGAAGCTGAGTTGCAATTTTTATTCGATTCTGTTAAAGAAAATGAAAAAGTAAAAGAAACTTCTTATGGAGTTCGATGCTCACAGCTCAGTCAAGAATAAATAACACTTAAAAACCTCTTAACCCCATGTAGAGTACACTTGACTTGTTTATGGAATATCATCAAAAAATTTAAGCTGAGCTGTAATTTTTATCTATTCTGTTAAAGGAGATGAAAAAGTAAAAGAAACTTTGTCTCGAATTCGATGCTTACAGCTCAGTCAGGAATAAATAACACTTAAAAACCTCTTAACCCCATGTAGAGCACACCTTTTCTGACTTGTTTATGGAATATCAATGAAAAATTTAAGCTGAGTTGTAATTTTTAGTCGATTCTGTTAAAGGAGATGAAAAAGTAAAAGAAACTTTGTCTCGAATTCGATGCTCACAGCTCAGTCAGGAATAAATACCACTTAAAAACCTCTTAAACCCATGTGAAGCACATCCTTTGTGACTTGTTTATGGAATATCATCGAAATATTAGAACAGAACATTGAGTAATTCTCATTCGGTGCTGTAAGGAAAAATTAAAAGTTAAATTCAGTTTGTTTCGAATTAAATGCTTGCAGCTTGGTCAGAAATCAATAACATTCAAAAACCATTTAACACCATGTGAAGCACACTTTTTGTGACTTGTTTGTGGAATATCATTGAAATATTGAAACAGAACATTGAGTAACGCTCATTCGGTGCTGTATGGAAAAATTAAAAGTTAAATTCGGTTTGTTTCGAATTCAATGCTTGCAGCTCGGTCAGAAATGTCTTGTTCCCAGAAGCCCCTTAACCCCATGTGAAGCACATCCTTTGTGACTTGTTTATGGAATATCATTGAAATATTTGATCAGAACATTGAGTAACGCTCATTCGGTGCTGTAAGAAAAAATTAAAAGTTAAATTCGGTTTGTTTCGAATTCAATGCTTGCAGCTCGGTCAGAAATGACTTATTCCCAAAAACCTCTTAACCTTATGTGAAGCACATCCTTTGTGACTTGCTTATGGAATATCATTGAAATATTTGATCAGAACATTGAGTAACGCTCATTCGGTGCTGTAGAAAAAATTAAAAGTTAAATTCGGTTTGTTTCGACTTCAATGCTATACCCAAAAAACTCTTAACCCAATGTGACGCACATCCTTTGTGACTTGTTTATGGAATATCATTGAAATATTGAAACAGGACATTGAGTAACGCTCATTCGGTGCTGTATGGAAAAATTAAAAGTTAAATTAAGTTTGTTTCGAATTCAATGCTTGCAGCTCGATCAGAAATGACTTATTCCCAAAAACCTCTTAACCCCATGTGAAGCACATCCTTTGTGACTTGTTTATGGAATATCATTGAAATGTTTGATCAGAACATTGAGTAACGCTCATTCGGTGCTGTAGAAAAAATTAAAAGTTAAATTCGGTTTGTTTCGACTTCAATGCTTGCAGCTCTGTCAAAAATGACTTATACCCAAAAAACTCTTAACCCAATGTGAGGCACATCCTTTGTGACGCACATCCTTTGTGACTTGCTTATGGAATATCATTGAAATATTTGATCAGAACATTGAGTAACGCTCATTCGGTGCTGTAGAAAAAATTAAAAGTTAAGTTCGGTTTGTTTCGACTTCAATGCTTGCAGCTCGGTCAAAAATGACTTATACCCAAAAAACTCTTAACCCAATGTGACGCATATCCTTTGTGACTTGTTTATGGAATTTCATTGAAATATTGAAACAGAACATTGAGTAACGCTCATTCGGTGCTGTATGGAAAAATTAAAAGTTAAATTCGGTTTGTTTCGAATTCAATGCTTGCAGCTCGGTCAGAAATGACTTATTCCCAAAAACCTCTTAACCCCATGTGAAGCACATCCTTTGTGACTTGTTTATGGAATATCATTGAAATATTTGATCAGAACATTGAGTAACGCTCATTCGGTGCTGTAGAAAAAATTAAAAGTTAAATTCGGTTTGTTTCAAATTCAATGCTTGCAGCTCGGTCAGAAATGACTTATTCCCAAAAACCTCGTAACCCCATGTGAAGCACACCTTTTGTGACTTGTTTGTGAAATATCATCGAAATATTGAAACAGAAAATTTAGTAATTCTCATTCGGTTCTGTAAGAAAAATTTAAAAGTTAAATTCGGTTTGTTTCGAATTCAATGCTTGCAGCTCGGTCAGAAATGACTTATTCCCAAAAACCTCTTAGCCCCATGTGAAGCACATCCTTTGTGACTTGCTTATGGAATATCATTGAAATATTTGATCAGAACATTGAGTAACGCTCATTCGGTGCTGTAAGAAAAAATTAAAAGTTAAATTCGGTTTGTTTCGAATTCAATGCTTGCAGCTCGGTCAGAAATGACTTATTCCCAAAAACCTCTTAACCCCATGTGAAGCACATCCTTTGTGACTTGTTCATGGAATATCATCGAAATATTAGAACAGAACATTGAGTAATTCTCATTCAGCTTCAATTTTTCGATGATATTCCATAAACAAGTCAGAAAGGGTGTGCTCTACATGGGGTTAAGAGGTTTTTAAGTGTTATTTATTCCTGACTGAGCTGTGAGCATCGAATTCGAGACAAAGTTTCTTTTACTTTTTCATCTCCTTTAACAGAATCGATCAAAAATTACAGCTCAGCTTCAATTTTTCGATGATATTCCATAAACAAGTCAGAAAGGGTGTGCTCTACATGGGTTTAAGAGGTTTTTAAGTGTTATTTATTCCTGACTGAGCTGTGAGTATCGAACTCCAGACAAAGTTTCTTTTTAATTTTCTTTAACAGAATCGAATAAAAATTACAACTCAGCTTCAATTTTTCGATGATATTCCAGAAACAAGTCAGAAAGGGTGTGCTCCACATGGGGTTAAGAGGTTTTTAAGTGTTATTTATTCCTGACTGAGCTGTGAGCATCGAACTACAGACAAAGTTTCTTTTACTTTTTCATTTTCTTTAACAGAATCGATCAGAAATTACAGTTCAGCTTCAATCTTTCGATGATATTCCATAAACAAGTCAGAAAGGGTGTGCTCCACATGGGGTTAAGAGATTTTTAAGTGTTATTTATTCCTGACTGAGCTGTGAGCATCGAATTCGAGACAAAGTTTCTTCTACTTTTTCATCTCCTTTAACAGAATCGATCAAAAATTACAGCTCAGCTTCAATCTTTCGATGATATTCCATAAACAAGTCAGAAAGGGTGTGGTCCACATGGGGTTAAGAGGTTTTTAAGTGTTATTTATTCCTGACTGAGCTGTGAGCATCGAATTCGAGACAAAGTTTCTTTTACTTTTTCATCTTCTTTAACAGAATCGATCAAAAATACAGCTCAGCTTCAATTTTTCGATGATATTCCATAAACAAGTCAGAAAGGGTGTGCTCTACATGGGGTTAAGAGGTTTTAAGTGTTATTTATTCCTGACTGAGCTGTGAGCATCGAATTCGAGACAAAGTTTCGTTTACTTTTTCATCTCCTTTAACAGAATCGATCAAAAATTACAGCTCAGCTTCAATTTTTCGATGATATTCCATAAACAAGTCAGAAAGGGTGTGCTCTACATGGGGTTAAGAGGTTTTTAAGTGTTATTTATTCCTGACTGAGCTGTGAGTATCGAACTCCAGACAAAGTTTCTTTTACTTTTTAATTTTCTGTAACAGAATAGTATAAAAATTACAACTCAGCTTCAATTTTTTGATGATATTACATAAACAAGTCAAAAAGGGTGTGCTCTACATGGGGTTAAGAGGTTTTTAAGTGTTATTTATTCCTGACTGAGCTGTGAGCATCGAATTCGAGACAAAGTTTAGTTTACTTTTTCAGCTTCTTTAACAGAATCGACTGAAAATAACAACTCAGCTTGAATTTTTCGATGATATTCCAGAAACAAGTCAGAAAGGGTGTGCTCCACATGGGGTTAAGAGGTTTTTAAGTGTTATTTATTCCTGACTGAGCTGTGAGCATCGAACTACAGACAAAGTTTCTTGTTTCTTTCACACAGTTGCTATCTTTATAGCATGTGATGTCCCTCTGATATTTGATAAGATAAGTTCAAGAAAGATCACATGGAAACTAGGCATAAGTGTTATTTATTCCTGACTGAGTTGTGAGCATCGAATTCGAGACAAAGTTTCTGAAAAAGAAGAAGGGATTTCCCCGAATTTTTCTATACGCGTATGTTTTCATTTATAGAGCTTATTTCACTTGGACAAAATAATAAGTACATTAATCATTTCTTTAATTTTGCAACAATCTGATCGTCTTTTTCGTACAAGTTTGTTAATTTTATTTGTGTTCATATTTAGATGGGAAGAAATCAACATTGTACTGCCGAGGAGAGGCAGATGGTTTCGACACTCAGAAATTACGGCCAAAGTCTTCGTACTTATGCCGAAGCCATGGATCAGTCAATTTTTTCGTCCAAAACGCTTTTAAAGCTAAAAAAGTGGCAGAAACCCGCGGAAGACCAAAAAATTCTTCAACAACGATAGATAATCCTACTGTCACTGTCGCAAAAAAGAACCATTTCGCATCTTCAAGAGCCATTTCAGCAGACATCAGCAATGTGATCTCGTTCCGAACGTCGATGATTTCAACGAACCAATTTACCTTGACGGATAGCGAGAAAAGTTTCTATGCTTCGAAAAAAAAATTTGAAGATGCGTTTATCACTCGCAAAGAAACATTCAAATTGGTCCGGACCAGACGGCGAGAAGAAATAGCGTAATATTTTGTGGAGCGACAAGTCAAAAATAAATATGTTTGGAAATGACTCCGCCCGAAATGTTCGACGCCCCAAGGGTAAAGAATTTCACGTACGCTTCACAAAAAAGACTGTAAAGCATGGGGGTGGCCATATTATGGTCTGGGGTTATTTTTCATGGTACGGTGCCAGACCAATACATCGAATTTCCGATAGCATGACCAGATTCCACTATAAAGACATTTTGGAAAGTACGATGTTGCCCTATGCTGAGGAAAGTATGCCGCTAAAATGGACATTTCAGCAGGATATTGATCCTAAGCATACTTCCAAGTTGGTGAAGAATTGGTGTCAAAACAATAGTGTGACCTTGCTTAACTGGCCAAGTCAATGACTGAACTTGAACCCTTTGGAAAACCTTTGGCGAGAGTTAAAGCAGAGAATAGGAAAGGAAGTATTCCAAAAAAAAGCAATTATGGAGTTTTGTCCAAAAAACTTGGTATGAAAAGCCAGTAGAGACTTGACGTAAGCTTATCTCCAGTATGCCAAAAATAGTACACAAAATTACTCAAAGCAATGGTTGATATACCGGCTACTAATGACGAACTTTAAATATCAAGAAATAGAGCCGATAAAATCGAGTTAATTTTTTTTTTTTTATTAAAATGTACTGAATGTACTTATTATTTTGTCCAGTCATTTTAATCCATTTTTTACTTTTTTGATAAGACTGAAAGATATTTTGGTTTTTTATTAATGTTATACCTTTTTATTTTATTTAATATGTTGTAAGAAGTTAACTATAAATTTGTTTTTCTATTAACTTAAGTAAATTTTTGCCTACAAGCCATTGAACTAATTATGTGAGCGTGTACTTATTATTTTGACCATATGTGTATTTATTTTATTTTTCCATACAGCGAATGCTCATATGAGAGTATTATGAAATAATATTCATAGATACATTTATACATACATACATATGTATGTACATCATACTTCACAATATCACTTATCATGGCTTGATTTTAATTATCAATATACAAATGTTTCAATAATATTTTTCGCAGATTTTTATTTCTTAAAAAAAATTAGAAAAAGTTAGTTCCTGTTTAATGCTTGTCCATATACTGTTTATAAAATATTTAAGATCTACATATTACAGGTTTTGAAAAATAAACAAAGGTATATTTTTTGAGTGAATCAGAGTGTATTATAATGAAATATGAAAGTTACCCTCCTTGAAAAAATTTGTTGAGTATTTATTGAAAAAATAGATCAAATGTGTTAAAGTCAGTAAAAATATATGTAATTGTTTACTTGAAGTAAATGTTATTTTTCATTGTTTATTAAAAATAATACTCTCATTTGTTCTTATAAATTTAAAAAAAAAAATTTTAAACTTCAGCAACTTATCTAATACAGCGGAATGAAAAAATTGATATTCAATATAAAAACAAACAAAGAAAAAATGTTTATGTCAGTAGCGAACCAGTAACCATGAGGCATTATAAAAAAAAATAATTGATATTCAATATTAAAAAAATCCAAAAAAAAAATTCATTGTGTCGAGTTTCGAACCTATAACCTTATGCTTTAAAGGCAAGTAGCTTACTCACTACGCTACAGACACATGTTGAACGAGCGCGGTTAAGCTCGATAGCAAGCTGTCACATCGTGTTTGTATTTCTTTTCTATGTTAACATTTATGCAAAATAAATAACATTTTAATGTAAACGTTCTGTTAAATTAACATTTTCGCCGCAAAAAATATCATTTTCGGTTCTTCGCCCGGCGCTAACTTCACACAAGTGATATTGTCCTGTTTTGTTAGTTTTTGGACTAATAATCAAAAACTACTCTTTAGCTTAACTTTACTTAGCACTCACCCTTGCCACCAATATTTCTGCGGTCTAATCTTCTTTAGCGGTATTTCCACAGCTTTTATCAACAAATGCTTAACCTTCTGCACATTGTCCCCAAAAGTTTTAAGCACATCTTGAATACGAAAGGATTCACAACTCACGCACCAACAGTCATAGTCCGTAGCTATGGCCACCGCACCATAAAGTAATCCCGCTTTCTTCGCTAAAACGACCTCAGGACACTTCAACTCTTGTGCTGTCGCCAGAAGTAGTTTGCATGTCCATTGAATGCTGAAAGATTTGTATTATTTTTAATATATATTTTTATTATATTATATTATATTATATTATATTATATTATATTATATTATATTATATTATATTATATTATATTTACCTTTTCGTCTAATTGTGATTTGTTTACAAATGCACATGCCGAAATGTCAAACTTTTATAGCAAGAATGACATATATCCATCTCGCTCATTATGGCAAAAAATCTGTGAATTTAATAAGATAAGTTCAAGAAAAATCACATGGAAATTGGGCTTAAAGGGCCAAATAGACGTTCATGCGTGCATGATCAATCAAATGATGATTTTGACACAAACCATTCATGCACAAATGACAGTTATCGTTCATGCATACATGAACACAGCCACTTGTGTCACCTTATTTGCCAAAAAATCATGTAAACTGAGCTAAGTTCAGCCTAGACTATCATGCATGCATGATCAATCAAAAAAATATCAAAATATTTTGATATTACTCATGCGCATGACCAATCAGTCAATCAGCTACCTACACGGTCAGTTTGCATGAACAATCACTTGATTCATCATGCACGCATGAACGTCTAATTGGCCCTTTAGATTTAATTTTATTTTCACCGTCGGATCAGTGTTGCATTTCCAATCAGCTTGTGTCAATTTTTTTGTTTACATATTGTTACGAATTTTCTCTCTTTGACGATAATTTCGATCTCTCACACTTTTCTGAGTTCGATCACTGGATTGTGTAACAATTAAAAAACACACAAACTTATTTAGTTATAAAATGGTTTATTTTATTAACGTTCAAATTCTAATATTAATTTAACACTGTATAGAAAACTGTTTTACTTTACTACGGATCACACTGTATTCACTTTATTGCTTTAATTCAAGTGTTCCACCTCACTGCTTAGATACAAACTGTGTCCGAAAACTCAAATGACACCCTTTTATACTACAGGCATCACTTTCTCGAATAATCTATAAGCTGCCAGATGGCGTATATTCTACTATTATCTACAACCTACTAGTGCTACTTTGTAGCGTGCATTCTACCACTATCCACAATTCACCAGCATGGCGCACTGACGTTGAGCTCACAATTATCCAGAATGTGCTATTATTAAATGGCGTTGTACGACGTTGAATTTCACAATCTAGATGTCTCTATGTTATTGACTTTAATAGTGTACTGCAGCGTCTGTTCGGTTTATTATTTTTACACCATTACGCTAGATGGTGTATGCTAGCTAGTATCGTTTAGTTTCTTTTGTTGGTATTTATTTCAAGAGTTTTTCTAGCACAAACCAAATTTCGCTACACTGCCCTCCGCTTAAACTTGTTCGTCCCGAACAAGAGTCTCTCCGTTTCTAGTATAAGGTGCCATCCTTTCGATGTGGACTACCTTAAATTTATTTCTGTTCCCGGGGTATTTTCGGATTCGATACACAACATCATTAATCCTTGTGACGATCCGGTAAGGTCCATCCCAGTGAGTCCGAAACTTAGGAGACAAGCCTCGTTTCAGTTGTGGGTTGTGTAGCAGCACTAGTTGACCTTTCTTGAACCCTTCAGTATTTGCTCGCAGGTCCCACAGAGCTATCATCTTGTCGCGATCTTTATCACGTTCCTTTTTACGCGATTTAGAACGACGTCTAGAAGATTTCTCCCGACTTCGAGAACGTTCTCGGCGTGACTGCTCTCGTTCTCGCTCTTTTTCATGTTCGCGTTCCCTTTCTCTTCTTCTGCGCTCACGATCTTTATCTGGCCGTTCTGGATCCTCCTTTTCAACTTTGTCTCTTTCAGCGCGCTCTCTAACCTCCTCTCGTTCACGTTCTCTTTCACGTTCCCGCTTTCGTTCTCTGTCGCGTTCTCCACGCCGTTCGCGATCACGCTCGCGATCTCTTTCACGTTCCCTTTCACGCTCTCGTTCACGTTCACCACGATCCCGATCACTGCGCTGGTCCCATCTTACCTCCTCTTTAGGCAAAACGTTCAAACGGCGCACATCAATTGTTCCAGCTTTATTTTCCGTTCGTGAACATTCAATTTTACATAGACGACGGAAAAATGCATCCGCATTTCCATGCTGGCTTTCTTTGCGATGTGGTGATCGTTTCTCAGGCTCCCTCTCCGGAATCGAACCCTGATTCCCCGTACGCGCCTGCTGCCCGCTACCATTTTCGCCATCGTTCACCCTATTTTCAATTCTTCTTTTTGGTGAATGTGATGCAGATCGTTTACGACGTGATTCGCAGTCACGTGCCATGTGTCCGTGCTTACCACAGTTGTAGCATTTTCCGCTGAAGCTACTGCTGGCGAACGATGAATTTTTCTTTTCAGAATCCACCTCCATCCGATTTTGAATTCTTCTTCTTGGTGAACGTGATGTAGATCGTTTACGACGTGATTTGCAGTCACGTGCCATGTGTCCCTGCTTACCAAAGTTGTAGAATTTTCTGCTGAAGCTACCGCTGGCGAACGATGAATTTTTCATTTCAGCCTCCAACTCCATCCGACGTGTTTTTAGTGATGGGCGGCATGTCAACGCAATCATCTCTTGAGTGAGGGCAACCATTACTGTTTCGTTAAATGTTGTCTTCGGGCTCCTCATTGTCTCGCGTTTTGTATCTAAGTCACGTATGCCGTCAATAAACGCCTCTATTTTGAATTTTTCAGCTACGACACTTAACTTGTCAGGATAGGAAAGGTGTGCCAATTGCTCAATATCCGCAGCATACTCCTGCAAGGACTCACCAGATTTCTGGATACGACTTTTTAACTCCAATCTGTGAATCTATTTCATGTGGTCACTGCCATATTTTCGCTCTAAGGCATCCATGACCGCCTTGTAATTTTTCTGCTCCGCCACTGGAACCGTTTGCAAAACTTCTGCAGCTGCGCCTTTTAATGCCACAATTAGCGCTGCAGCTGCGCTTTCGTTATCCCAACGATTGTGACCAGATGTTGTTTCGAACTGGAGCTTGAAAACACTAAATGGCGTTGTTCCATCGTACGAGGGTGCCTTAAGCCTCTCTGCGCTGATTTCTCTTATCACTTGAGTGGTTGGTTCACTTATTTCCAACTGTTGAATCCTTTTATTAACGTCTTCAAAATTATTTTGAACTTTTTCAAGATTATTT
The DNA here is from genome assembly GCA_949775025.1 of Tricholauxania praeusta. Lineage (NCBI taxonomy): Eukaryota > Metazoa > Arthropoda > Insecta > Diptera > Lauxaniidae > Tricholauxania > Tricholauxania praeusta. The sequence goes on along the minus strand of OX459029.1, from coordinate 76,978,662 downwards.
TGAACTTCTTCCTTGAATCATTCAACGTCATCTCGTAACTCAGTCACTTTTGCATCGAGGCCATCTACCATTTTGGCAACCTCCGTTCGAACAGCCTCGTGGATCTGCGTCGCGTTTTGACTTAACTTGTGGTCTATTTGCAGTGCATTTTGACTTAGCTTCTCGTCTATTTGCAGTGCATTTTGACTTAAGCTCTGATCAATTTCTTCCCGAACCGCCTGGATCTGCAGCGCGTTCTGACTTAAGCTCTGATCAATTTCTTCTCGAACCGCCCGGATCTGCAGCGCGTTTTGACTTAACTTCTGGTCTATTTTATTCATCTGTAGTGCATTTTGACTCATTGTCTGCGTCATCGCCATTAACATTTTCTCGAACTTTGACATATCCACAACTTCACCACTTGCCGCTGATCCAGAAGCTTCTTCCACTTTCGCTGCTGATTCTGATACATCACTATAAAATTCATGCTCTTCCAGGTTTACACCTTGAGCCTCAAGGGCCTGCCGTAAGCGTTTCTGTAACTCCACCTTTCCGCCAGTAGATTGCAGACTCAGCTGCTGCAACTCCTTCTTCAGTTGATAAACTTTTAGTTCGTCAAACTTAACCATTTTTATTTATTTTTTTTTTTTTTAATTGATTGTTAATTTAATTTTTTTTTTTACACAATCCCACTTCTGACACCAATTGTTACGAAATTTCTGTCTCTTTGACGATAATTTCGATCTCTCACACTTTTCTGAGTTCGATCACTGGATTGTGTAACAATTAAAAAACACACAAACTTATTTAGTTATAAAATGGTTTATTTTATTAACGTTCAAATTCTAATATTAATTTAACACTGTATAGAAAACTGTTTTACTTTACTACGGATCACACTGTATTCAATTTATTGCTTTAATTCAAGTGTTCCCCCTCACTGCTTAGATACAAACTGTGTCCGAAAACTCAAATGACACCCTTTTATACTACAGGCATCACTTTCTCGAATAATCTATAAGCTGCCAGATGGCGTATATTCTACTATTATCTACAACCTACTAGTGCTACTTTGTAGCGTGCATTCTACCACTATCCACAATTCACCACAATTCACCAGCATGGCGCACTGACGTTGAGCTCACAATTATCCAGAATGTGCTATTATTAGATGGCGTTGTACGACGTTGAATTTCACAATCTAGATGTCTCTATGTTATTGACTTTAATAGTGTACTGCAGCGTCTGTTCGGTTTATTATTTTTACACCATTACGCTAGATGGTGTATGCTAGCTAGTATCGCTTAGTTTCTTTTGTTGGTATTTATTTCAAGAGTTTTTCTAGCATAAACCAAATTTCGCTACAATATGAAATTTCAATGGAAACAAAATGGCAGCTGAACCCTAGGAGCATAAAGAGGTTTTATAGCTTCTTTTACAGGCCTTGTACAGACACGTAGAAAGACAACATATTATAGATATAAATTCTAAATAGGGGCTTATAAGAGCTATTTGGCGTATGAAGTAGAAAGCCACTTTCCCCTCATTATTATCTCTCAAGAGACTCGGTAAAGTATCCTTCTGAGCTGTTTTGAAGACACCTTAAAAACACTTTAAAAGAATATATGTGTCGTGTAGAACTAACGCTGTTATAAGTATATAATCTTATTTTATTATCAAATTATTTATTAATATGCAAATTGCAGAAACTTTCTTATTTTTTTTCAATTTCAATACAACTCTTTATTTAACCAATTTTCGAAATAATGTACAATATTAATATACCATGATTCGGCAGTTCAGTTATAAATACTTTTCAGCTCTAAAGTTTAATAATTGTTATTGATTATGTGGGAGGGTTGAATAAGAAGTGGACACACAAGATTCAATTTATGGGTTTATATTATAATTGTTTGTAAGATAATTTATAATATAAATTCAATTGGTTAAGGGTTTTAATTAAATATAAATACAATAATTTTATTTATACTATACGTGAAATTATGTGCGTTTTCTGGTGTCGTTATTGTTGTCCAACGTTGAGTTGCTGTTTTAAATGTTGGTGCAAATTGTGTTGAAATTGATGCTTGGTGAATGTGAAGAAATCTGTTAGTTGTGTTTGATGTAGGTTCCTGTTGATAATGATGTATCTTTGTGCACTATGATATGTGAACTTGTTGACTATATATATGTTGTTTTTTTCAATTGTTTTATGTGAAATTTGTTGATTGTTCGTATAATTGTAAAATTGTGATTTTATGTGTTTAGTTAAACTTTCACTGCGCGTACGCGGGAGGGTTCGGTGACTTCTTATTACGAATAATTGTAGACGAAAGAACTTTGCGCTTTTTTGCTCGTTGTTGCTGTAGCCGGTTGGCTTGTGGAATTCAGCGCAGCCACAACGAGTAAACGGGCACCTTGCGGTGAATAGCAAAACGAAACAGAAATGCAGACTACACACTAGTTTACGCAAAAAGAATATATACATGAAGAGAAAGATTGTCAAAGGTTTCGGACTTATGTAGCTGGCTGTTGTGTCCAAAGTTAAGAATCAGTATGTATATATAAATACGGATTTAAGAATCAGTTTTTCTTCAGTTTTGAAACACGAAACTGCAGACCGCCATAGAAACCAAAAATAGAAACGGAATGAAACAAAATTTCTTAGTGCTGTTTGTTTTCATTTTCGTTGTTCTTCAATATCTGATTTTGTTTCTGATTTCTTATTTTGTTTTCATATGGCTGACAGTGTTGCCACTGAGAAATTTATTTTCCTACCAAAATTTTCTCGAAAACCTACCAAAGTCGTTTGTAACTTACCAAAACTTTACAAATTAAAAAAAAAATCTTTTTGCATTTAATGCTGTTTAAAATACATATTCTTGTATGTCGTCGTTTAAAATGCTTAACCGCATATAGCACAAATTTTCTGTTGCTAAATCGTTCACATCAAAAGTCGGGCAAGTGTGCGCAAAAAGTTACCACATGACACATGCAGCGTACAATTAAGCGATGAACGTTAGAAGAAAGAAAAATAGTAATTAAAAATCATTTTGAAGGCAAAACTGATCGCAAAGTTACAAATTTTGCCAGCGGTTCACAAAGAGGACAAAAGGATTTCAAATAAACAACGAACGGTGGCAAAAAAAAAAACGTTTAGCTCGAGAGACGAAAAATGTACCATCCGAGAAATTTTTAAAAATCCATTCATATCATCTACTCAAAAACTTACTGTAATGGTAAAACTAATATTCATTAAGAAGTCCATGCCGTTCGAAAAGTTCGCCGGAAAAATAATTTTAATGGCTGAGTCGCTCATGATAAGCCATGCATCAACAAAACAATTTCGCTTGAATTTCGCAAAAGAGCACATTTTAAAATATTCTCCTTTTGGAGCATGGTAAACACACCCTAAGTGGTCGGGGTTCAGAAAAAGAGCCATATTTTAGCCTGACAATAACCGTATACTTACAGTCCGTTTTTGAAATGCTATTTATTAAAGCCCACAAATTCAAATTTATTATTCCGAAAATATTTTTTCTAATTATGTACATAAAAAAAGTTTAGTTCTTAGAACTTAAGACCTTTTTTAGCGGCCCGATTTTGATCACAGCTGCGATCAAAAAAATTATGTTATTAATAGCGCTAGTAACTTTTGTTTCTAATACGCCGGGTCTGAGCACACATGCAACAATTTAGATGTGCGATCAGTCGCAACACCATTTCGTCACATTGTACATGCATATGCGTATTCCCTAAACGTAATTTGTATGCAAGAAAACAGAGACCATACCCACTTGTTGAAGATAGGGTTGGTAAAAGTTTATTTCCAGATGTAAATATTTGCTTCCTGATTCGAAAAACTTCACGAAGAAATTTCAATTTTCGATTTTCATAAAAATTTATCCTAAATCCTACCAAAATCAGATTTATCCTACCAACCTACCAAGAGGAAAAAAACCTACCCGATTTGGTAGGAAACTACCAAAAACGGCAACGCTGATGGCTGATTTCTTACAAAGAGACTAAATAATCTTTTTTATTATTATTTAGTCTCTTTGCCATAGAAACCAAAAATAGAAACGGAATGAAACGAAATTTCTTATGCACTTGCAAAGAGACTAAATAATCTAAAGAGATCTCGTCCGGTGGAACCAAAAAGTATATATAATATTATATATGTATACTTTTTGCTCAAATGAGACAACTGAAAACTCATTCGCTTTTGTTTTCGTTCGTATTGTGTTTTCTATTATATTTCGCATGCTGCATAGAAATTTAATTTTATATGCAATTCATATTGAAAATTTGTAATTTATTTTATTTAATTATTCATGTTAAAAATTTTTATTTAATTAATCGAGATTGAATAAATCACAAAAATGAAAAACATAAGAAATAAAATAGGAAAAATAAAAAAAGGAATATCTGAACTGGGATTTGAACATAGATCTTTTTTGTTTTTTGTTCAAATTGGCTGAAATTTGTTCATATTAAAACCAAAAAAAAAGATAAGATTTGAGATTTACATACATATGTACATATGTATGTTCATTTATTTTTGTATGCTTTCTTTAGCTTATTTTTTTGTGACTAAGTATCACAACTAAATGTTACATTGAATAAAATTATAAAAAATGTAAAAATAACTAAAAACATAAGTTTCACAATCATTTTACTTTACTTCGATTTTCTATTGTAGCATAAACGAAGCAAAGACCTTCACACACACATATATACATATGTGCATATCCATCAGATTGGGCCTTTTAGCTGGCCTCGTTTTTTTTTTTTTTTTTTTTTGGAGTACATCTTCCAGCCATAGTTTTTCTTGAAGCTAAGGCTATCTTGAACTCATAATAAAGGTTGTTCAATTGAAATTCAGATAGCTATTTTTTTAATATGCAAGTATGAAATATATGAAACTTTTCGTGTTTTTTAAAAATTGTCAATTTATTGGGTTTTTACGCTGTAGTCTAAAGACTGTTGAGTACATCTTTCAGCTTTAGTTTTTTTTGAAGCTAAGGCTGTATTGAACTCATATTAAAGGGTGTTTAATTGAAATTCAGATAGCTATTTTTTTATTTAACTTTATATGTAACATTTCATGTTGTTTTTAACTAAAATCCAATTTTAACTATTTCTCCCTTTGAATTTTAATTGTTCCTCCTTGAATATTAATTAAAGATAGTCTTAACTTCGAGAAAAACCATGTTTGAAGAGTCTGCTCCAAAAAAAAATAAAAAAAAAAAATCGAAATTGTCATCTTACCTCGACCATGGCTTCGATTTTTTTTTTATGTTTTTTTTATTTTGGAGCAGACTCTTCAAACATGGTTTTTCTTGAAGTTAAGACTATCTTTAATTAATATTCAAGGAGGAACAATTAAAATTCAAAGGGAGACATAGTTAAAATTGCATTTAAGTTAAAAAAAAAACATGGAAAGTTACATGCAAAGTTAAATAAAAAAAATAGCTATCTGACTTTCAATTGAACAACCTTTATTATGAGTTCAAGATAGCCTTAGCTTCAAGAAAAACTATGGCTGGAAGATGTACTCCAAAAAAAAAAAAAAAAAAAAAACGAGGCCAGTTAAAAGGCCCAATCTGATGGATATGCACATATGTATGTACATATGTGCTTGTCTGTTGATCTTTTTGTGCATAATAGAAAATCATCCTTTATTTTGTGATCTTAACAATGAAAAGCGAAAAGCTTCGTTGCATTGTCATTTTCTGAATTATGCAGTAATATACATAAATATTGGTAAATAGTTATTGGTTCATGATAGTATTTAATTGTAAATAGATATTAATAAGAAGAATATTCTACTTTTAATGCTGATTGATAAAAATTTAAGTCCTCTATTTGAAAATCGTGACGGCTGATCAATAGCGAAAATGCTACGTTGCATTTGCATTTGCTACGTCAGTATCGGAATTTGGCAACAGTGTATTAATTGTACTCAAATTTGAAAGAAGCTAGAATAAACACCAATTTTTTTTTGAAAGTCATTTATGCACATACATGTATGTATTTCCTTTTATTTTTGCTTGCATTTTTAGTTAATTTTTTCTGAAATTTACTTGGACTTATTCGTATAGTGTATTTTTGGCATTGTACGGTCAATTTTGTTATGGTTAGTTTTATTTTCAATCGGTTTTTATTTTTCCGTGGCCACAGAATCAGCTGTGCGCGCATTATTTGAAGTGGCAATTTTATTTCAGAGTTTCAAAGCAGCAATAAAATTGTGTCAAGTAATTTAAACTTTTTGTGCGTTATATATTCTCTTTGTGTATACTAGCATTATCCTGTGCGCATCGCTTCACCTCAACCGTGGTGTATATTCAATATGCAGTCTGCGTGAAAATTCTATTTAAAAAATACTTTGGTACGAGGACCACCCTTAGTATGCACCCAAAATAAAATGTTTACAACCTAAGCATTGCCTCTTGATATAAAAACCACGTGGTGTAAATTCCATGAGAATCGATTAAGCGGTCTTTGAGAAAATGATAGCTCAAAATATTTTTGTGTGAGGGCCTCCCTAAATAAAAGTTTTGTAGCCTAAATTATGCCCCTTAACATAAGCGTTACGTAGTGTAAGTACGGTGTAATCTTCTAACCTGTCTTCGTGAAAATGATATTTGAAAATATTTTTGTATGAGGGTCACCCTACATATGCACCCTAAATAAATACCCAGTAGGCAAGGGCTGGAGCTAACAGTGCTTCTAGAAGGCCTTCCTTGGTAAGTATAAGGCCTTCCACCCTCCTTTCAAACGTACTTTCTTTTTTATATGAAATGGCCGCAGAAAACAGGTCTTCCTAAGCAGGCTTTCTAAGACCGCTTAACGTAGAAGGACTCTCAGAAGTACTTGACAAAAATTTAATTTTAATAAATTTAAAGACTCTAAATATTAATTGTTTTTTTTTTTATCCGCGCCATCTCACTTGCGTTGATATTTTTTTAATGACTTTACAATTTGACAAAGAATACACAAAACTCTACCTCCTTAACATAACATGAAACAACAGAAGACTAGCCTGCACACCTCTCTCTATTTCTAACCATGTGTATACTTTTCATGTCGTATATGTACAATGCATATGACAAAAAAGTTATGCCGAATCATAAAACATTGCAATACATGAAATAAAAAAGAAACAGAAAAGCGCTAAAGTAAATGGAGTCCTTCTTCTTTGCCTTCTAATATCAGGCCTGATAGCACGTCTGTTGTGGCAAGGCATATTATGCCTTCTGTGATTGTATTTTTATTTGCATGAAAATCTAGTTTTGAGATGTCCTTATATTAGGGCTACCAGATGCGATACTAAAGTAGCAAAAGTGCTACTTTTGCAAGGCTTTGCTACTTTGTTACTTTTGACTCGAAATGTCCTACTTTTGGTTGAAATGCGCTACTTTTCACTACTTTTGGCAATTGAAATATTTTTGTAATTTGCTGGGGTTTTTCTCGTACAAAGTGAGGACCTTTTTTTTTTTTTGTTGCTCATCAAAGTTATTTCAAATTATTGTTTTAATTTCCTGGGGTTTTTTGTTAGGAAGTGAGGACCTTTTTTTTTTTTTTTTTTTTTTTTTTATTTGTATGAAATTAAAAAAAAATTTGATTTTATTGCAACACTGCAACAATATTTTTGGTTTTCATTACTAACTTCAAATTTTTTGATATGTGCTACTTTTGTAAGCAGGCCATCTGGTAGCCCTACCTTATATAATCGCAGCAGTGCTAGCAGGCCTTCTCCGAGTAAGGCCTTGTTCATTTGCCTGCTGGGTAACTATTTACCAATATTTATGTATGTATATTATTGCATAATTCAGAAAATGACAATGCAACGAAGCTTTCCGCTTTTCATTCTTAAGATCACAAAATAAGGGATGATTTTCTATTATGCACAAAAAGATCAACAGACAAAAACTAGGCAAGCACATACATACATATACATATGTGTGTGTGAAGGTCTTTGCTTCGTTTATGCTACAATAGAAAATCGTAGTAAAGTAAAATGTTTGTGAAACTTTTATGTTTTTTAGTTATTTCTACATATTTTATATTTTATTCAATGTAACATTTAGTTGTGATACTTAGTCACAAAAAAATAAGCTGAAGAAAGCAAACAAACCCAGCAGTTTTTGGGACCATGCATTACCATTTTTACGATTTGTAATCATTGATTTCATATATTATAATTAGATGGAGAAAACATGTGTGATGAGGTAAGCGAAGACGTAACGCATAAGCAAATTTTCAAAACCACAATAATGAACAACATACTGTGAAATAGATACCTGAAAAACAACTGACAGCGTGGGCAAATGGTTTGGGTTGTGAGCTCTTAACTCTAAGTGCGTAAGTTCAATACTCGGTCAGACAATTTTTTTAATTTTTTTTTTATATCGATGAAAAGTTTACACACTCGGTAATGCAAAGAATCATACACTACTTTTGCTATGACATCGCCGTGTTAAAAATCATGTATTCTGGAGGCGATAGAAAGTCTATGAGATCGATGAAAGTTTAGATTACTATCGATGAACAAAATCTGCTGGGAAAATAAATTAACATACATACATATTTATACATGTAAATCTCAAATCTAATATTTTATTTTGCTTTAAATATCAACAAATTTCAGCCAATTTGAATAAAAAACAAAAAAGATCTATGTTCAAATCCCGCTTGAGCTGTAGCGGAATTCCCAAACTTGTTAACGACGATTGTTGTTATCGTTAACTGCTCATAACAACCCAGCAGTTTTTGGGACCATGCATTACCATTTTTACGATTTGTAATCATTGATTTCATATATTATAATTAGATGGAGAAAACATGCGTGATGAGGTAAGCGAAGACGTAACGCATAAGCAAATTTTCAAAACCACAATAATGAACAACATACTGTGAAATAGATACCTGAAAAACAACTGACAGCGTGGGCAAATGGTTTGGGTTGTGAGCTCTTAACTCTAAGTGCGTAAGTTCAATACTCGGTCAGACAATTTTTTTAATTTTTTTTTTTATATCGATGAAAAGTTTACACACTCGGTAATGCAAAGAATCATACACTACTTTTGCTATGACATCGCCGTGTTAAAAATCATGTATTCTGGAGGCGATAGAAAGTCTATGAGATCGATGAAAGTTTAGATTACTATCGATGAACAAAATCTGCTGGGAACATTGTCGTTAAATGGTATTCTCAAAAACTAGGTTAGTCAAACTTATCGTTAAATTTGACAGTTCCTTATCGTTACTGAACAACAATTGTAGTTAAGTTAAAGACGTTTGATTTGGTGTCGCTAGTTGTGAAAAAAAACTTTTTAACTGTAATTAAAGCAAAAATAATAGTAAAATTATAAATTGTGTTCATTATATACACATAAAAAAATGGCAATGAAATGCTTAGCGATGGGCTTATCCACTTTTGGCGATGAGATTGCCTTGCGGGGCAATGCAGCAGAGTGGGTTGTGTGATTTAAGGAAAAACAAGTTTTGCAAGCTGTTCCGCTTGACGCCCGACTTGGTCCATTATTTAATAGAGTCAATTGGTAGCTGATTAACACAAAAAAAAAACAATTTCAGCATTATCGGCCAAAAATCAAGTTAGAAGTTCAAGCAGTGTAATAACGCACAAAATTGTCATAACCATCTTGTTACAGGTGCTTGCAGCGTACAGTGATCACAAATCGTGTTTTTTGGTGCAAAAATCGCTAGAGAGCGCAAATCTTGTCACAAATGAACAATTTTTTATTTTAACTAAAGCTTATTAAGATTCCAAAAAATCCTTGGAGCCCGAATATGGAATACAAAATACTATTTTTTGGAATTGGCCGAAAAAAAATTTTTTTAAAAATTGCTTAGGACTGAAAATTAAAAATGTTCTTTTCTAAATGAGAGCTAACTTAATTCCCAACAAATCAGCGGACCCTGAACTTTGAAACAAAATGTTAGTTAAGGCCTTTCTATACTAAGGTAACGATATGTAGGTATATAAATGCACATCGCTACGTTCAACGTATAAGTACTAAATAAAAAAAATTATTTAAGATTGAAACCTTTTCTTCAATATTTACAATTGGACCAGAAATTTTATATAGGGTAAGTGCTTTGAGGTACTTAAGCGAGACCCGCTTAAGTACTTCAAAAAGCTGACATTTTGGTTGAGGTGCTTAAGCGGGACTTACTGTACAATGAAATAAAAAAAAAAACTGAAAATAAAGTTCGGGTATTCCCCCAATTGTATTTTGTTGCTAAAGACACTGCAAAAATTTGAATTGAAAAAACTTTTTTGGGACTCGTGTTAGAACAAAAAATTCGTGTAAGTGTTTCATATTTCTGAACCGGGTTTTTTCAAAATCGGGTAAGAAAAAGTTTGTTAGTTTAGTTAGTTTTGAAAGTTTTTTTTATAATAATAAAAGTAAAAAAAAAAAAAAAAAAATAAAAAAAAAATAAAAAAAAAGTTGCATTAACGGTGACTCGAACTAAGGACCCACATGATTATACGCTAACTCGTTACCCTCTATACTACTCTGCTAGTTAAAATAAAGCAAACCTTTTTTGTATAAAACAAAATAAATTTGAGCCAATTTGAACAAAAATCCAAAAAGATCAATGTTCAAATCGCAGTTCAGGTATTCCTTTTTTTATTTCAATATGAATTGCATATAAAATGAAATTTCTATGCAGCATACGAAATATAATAGAAAACACAATACGAACGTAAACAAAAGCGAATAAGTAAGTTGCCAGTTATCTCATTTGAGTTTCGCTCGTATTTCGCTCGTATTTCGACATATTTTTCATTTTCAATTGTTCAGGGGAATTTATTCACGGCGAAAATTCAGACCATAAGTTAACCGAACTTATTTTCTGAAAAGCTTTTGTTCCGTTCCACCGGACGAGATCTTTTTAGAGTATTTAGTCTCTTTGTCTGCAGTTTCGTGTTTCAAAACTGAAGAAAAACTGATTCTTAAATCCGTATTTATATATACATACTGATTCTTAACTTTGGACGCAACAGCCAGCTACATAAGTCCGAAACCTTTGACAATCTTTCTCTTCATGTATATATTCTTTTTGGTTTACGTTGTGCGTAAACAGTTATTTTACAATGAAAAATGTTGCTTAACCCTTTAATCGGCAAGACCGTCTATAGAAGGTCTTCGTTAAAATCCAATTACTTTTAAAATCAACTTTTATTTTCCAAAAAAACTGACAGAAGCGTTTTTGTATTGAATGTACGCATCTAACGGTAACGGCTTAAGCGAGGCTACTTGATTTTTTTGACAGTTACTTTCATTTATGTGGGATATTTTATGAAAACGGACTTGTAAATTATTTGTAAATTTGACAAAAATTAAAAAGTTAAGAAAAGGACTTTTCAGTAGCTCAATCGAGTTCGGAACTTTTTTGGTAAATTGCTATAATGTATACTTTGATAATTTATTATTAGTTTTATGTGAAAATACAAATTTGTAACAATATTTATATTTTAGTGAAGACCTTCTGTGGACGGTCTTGCCGGACTAAGGAAAGAAAATTCCCATATTGCAATTGAAAAAAGTAGTACATTTCTACGAGTTTTTCTCTTTTTTGTTCTTTTATTTACGTTCCAGGTAAGGTACGACGAAATTAAATTTTCCTGGATGGGAGTCAAAAAAGTCGTGCAAATTGTATAAAAAAGTCGGACACGCACACCTTTTATACAAAATGCTGCGTGCATTTATGTTTTGCGAAAACCAAAAACTGCTTTAAAAGTATCAAATGAAAATTAATTTATTGTTTATCATTAACTAGCTGTTATCCTGAATGCATTCAGTATTTTATTTGAATAAAAATGTTTGTTTGTGCCAAAAACAAAATAATATGTTTTAGTTATTTGTTTCCTTACTCCGGCAAGACCTTCTACAGACGGTCTTCCATCTTTTACTCCTGGCGGCTAAACAAAACAAAATATCGACAAACGGACCTCGGATTCGAGTTCCTCGCACCAAAGTTACCCTAAAACCAAAATTCTTATAGAAAAAAACCTGCTATTTCTATATTGCCGATTAAAGGGTTAAGAATGTACAATTATATGTATAAATGTGGTAGAGGAAAAGAAGGGGGAAAAACCTCTGAAAAATTTTCAAATTTACAGTAGGTGGCCATATTAATGGGGACAGTACTCATATTTTTACATTTTCTAGTTTGAATAATTTTTTTGAACAAATAATTGAATCTAGGTCTAGTAAGTATTTTTTATTTATTATAATATTCTATTAAGATAATAAAGTCAACATATTACGTAGTGTACATTCAATTATTTTTTCGTAAAAGTAATATTTACGTTCTCTGAAAACTTGATGCAAGTAATTATAATATTTTATGATTCCACCCATAGTTGCAATGATGGCTTGTATGCATCGGGCATGCACTGTATACAATTTTTTTGGATGTTGTTGGAGTTCGGTGTTGTGATGCCATTCTCTGACGATTGCTTCTATCTACTTCCGCTTGATGGTATTCAATTCTTTGACGATCGCCCGTTTGGTTAGCTCCCACATGTTCTCAATGCGGTTCAAGTCAGGTGAATTCCCAGCCAAAGCAAATAGCTAATATTTTTGTAAGCTAGAATTACAGTTACACTCCTGGCTTTATGACAAGGTGCCGAATAGTGCATAAAAAGGTACTCTCGTCACCAGGGAACCATTCTTCAAGCTGTGACAGCAGGAGAGTTCCTAGTTCTCGCTTGTGTTGGTCCTGCCTTATGGTCCATACCACGATGTATAGGGGTCCCATGCCTTTGGCTGAGATCATAGGCCACACCATGATGCTAGCCAGGTGTTTGGCCCTCTCTACAAGACTGTCGGGGTGGAACTGCTCCCCAGCGCATCGTCGGAAAAATTTATTTTTGTCATCAAAGAAGTATACCTGTAAAACACGATTATTAAAATAAAGATCAGTAGTTTACGAACTACTCTATTTTAAGAGGTAGCACGTACTCGATTCCATTACGCATCAGTACTTTTTAAGTGTTATTTGGCCAATTGCAGTCGATTCTTCTTCATGGCATCGGTCAGACACCTTTTTTTGATTGGACGACAAGCGATCAGGTTCTATTCTGTCAAATGCAGCCGACCTGTCCCTTTGGAGACGATAATTTCCTATATCCATATCCATAGTTTTACGGTCGGTACGAGTTGTGGTGATTCTTTTTCTACCACATTTCCCTACGCGGTTTGCGTTCAGAGGCTCGTTTTGATCTATTATTTTTTAATTCGGTTATAAATCGACTTTTAAACACCTGGAAGTGTAGCTATGTCTCTCTGGGGATATGATGAGTTACATAATTACGTCTGTATTTCTCTATATTTTGTATACACTTGTCTGAAGACTTGTCCATTCAAAAAAGAAACACTTTTGAAGTTACACCTCAATACCGTTGTTCAAATCTATACTATTATATAAAGAGGTAAGGTTTGTTTGTTTGTATGTTCAGGGTAATCTCTGGAACTACGGAACCGATTCCAAAAATGTTTCTACTAATAGAAAGCTACACTATTCCTGAGTAACATGGGCTATATTTTTTTTTGATAAAAGCAAGGGGCGTGGCACTTTACATGCAATTAAAACCTTTAACTCGCTATATCTTGGTTCATATGATAGCAAGAGTCTTAAAATTCGGTGCTAGGATGCACATAGCCTATTTTAAGCACTTCACAAAATATGAACGGGACTAGACACCAGGAGCGTGGTGGCTATAAAACTTTAATTTAGGGTGGCCCTCATACGCAATTATTTTTAAAATAGCATTTTACAAAGCCCACTTAATCGGAATTTACACCACCTGCCTGTTATATTAAGACGCATAGCTAAGATGATGAAACTTTTGTTTAGGGTGCATGTTTAGGGTGGGCCTCATACATAAATATTTTAAAAATAGCGATTTCTCAAAGACAGGTGAATCGATTCTCATGAAACTTACACAGTATGGCTATTATATTAAGGAGCATAGATAAGAACATAAAAATTTTATTTAGGGTGCATACTTAGGGTGGCCCTCTTACAAATATATTTTTAGATATCATTTTCATGAAGACAGGTTAGTCGATTCACACCGACCTTATACCACGTAGCTCTTATGTTAATAGGCATAGCTTAGGCTACAAAACTTTTATTTAGGGTTGTCCTCACACAAAAATATTTTTAAATATCATTTTCTCGAAGACCGCTCAATCGATTCAATGGAATTTACACCACATGGATTTTATGCGAAGAGACACAGATTAGATTGTAAAAGTTTTATTTAGGGTGTATACTTAGGGTGGCACTCATACAAATATTTTTCTTAAATATCATTTTCACAAAGACTGGTAAGTCGATTCACACCGAATTTACACCACGTAGCTCTTATATTAAGAGGAATAGTTAAAGATAAAAGACTTTTATCAGACAAAAATATTTCTCGAAGACTGCTTAATCGATTCTCTTGGAACTTACACCACATGGCTTTTATATTAAGAGGCACAGATAAGCTTAAAAAAATTTTATTTAGGGTGCATGGAATAGTTAAAGATACAAGACTTTTATTTAGGGTAACCCTCATACAAAAATATCATTTTCAAGAAGACAGGTTAGTCGATTCACTCCGAACTTGCACCACGTAGCTCTTATATTAAGAAGCATAGTTTAGGCTACAAAACTTTTATTTAGGGTGCATATGTAGGGTGGCCATCATACAGAAATATTTTTAAATATCATTTTCCCGAAGACCGCTAAATAGATTCTCATTGAACTTACGCCACATGGCTTTTATATTTAGAGGCACAGATAAAGTCGTTGAAATTGTATTTAAGGTGCATACTTAGGGTGACCCTCATACAAAAATATTTTCAAATATCATTTTCACGAAGACAGGTTAGTCGATTCACACCTTATACCACGTAGCTCTTATGTTAATAGGCATAGCTTAGGCTACAAAACTTTTATTTAGGGTTGTCCTCACACAAAAATATTTTTAAATATCATTTTCTCGAAGACCGCTTAATCGATTCTCATGGAATTTACACCACGTGGTTTTTATATTAAGAGGCACTGCTTAGGTTGTAAAAATTTTAATTTGGATGCATACTAAGGGTGGTCCTCATACAAAAGTATTTTTTAAATAGAATTTTCACGCAGACTGCACATCGAATATACACCACGGTTGTGGTGCAGCGATGCGAACAGGGTAATGCTAGTCATTATATAAATAGACAATCTCTAAACGGTTGCACCACTTTTTCTCAGCCATAGCACAACGTAATCGCTCAATTTTTTTTTGTTGGAAAGGTTGTGAGGAGAAGGGGGGACATGTATACTTTGATTTTCAATAGTGTTCGGTGCCACGCCCTTAAAAAGGAAAAACGTTTCCTTGGCTAAACTAATGGACCGATTTTGATGAAATTTTCTTTGAAGATAGATTGAATCCTAAGAAAGATTATTAGAAACTCTGATTTCTAAAAAAAGGCGTGCAATCGCCTCAAATGTGAACAAACGCTATCACGGCTGTGCCACTGCACCGATTTTGATGAAATTTGGTATGTGGATAGATTGGATCTTAAGTAAAAATATATATTTTTTTGTGGGCGGTGCCACGCCTCTTACAGGAAAATACGTGGTTACTACTAAACTAACGGACCGATTTTGATGAAATTTTGTTTGAAGATAGATTGAGTTCTAAGAAAGATTATTAGAAACTCTGATTTCTAAAAGAGGGCGTGGCATCGTCTCAAATGGGAAAAAACGGCATCACGGCTGTGCCTCTTCACCGATTTTGATGCAATTTGGTATGTAGATAGACTGAATCTTGAGTAAAAATATATTTTTTTAGTGGGTGGTGCCACGCCTCTTATAGGAAAATACGTCGTTACTACTAAGCTAACAGACCGATTTTGATGAAATTTTGTTAGAATATAGTCTGAACCCTAAAAAAGATTTCTAAAAACTCAAATTTTTTTAGGAGGCGTGGCAGCACCTCTAACAGGAAAAAGAGTTTTCACTACTAATCTAATGTGCCCATTTTGTTGAAATTTGGTACAGGGATAGTTTGAACCCAGAGGCAAGCTATTTGCTTTAAAGTGGACGGTACCAACTCCCAGTAGGAAAATATATTTTCACAGCTAAGCTAATGAACCGATTTTGATGAATTTGGTATGGAGATAGATTGCGCCCTAAGTAAGAGAAAGAGATAGTGGTAGGGATGTAGCAACATGATACTATGATCTAAATTTTTGGAGTGATGACAAAAAATTACTCTTTCCAGTTCAGTTTTTTAATACTATAAGGGGAAGTCCATAAATTACGTGAGTCAAAAAAGGGGGGGAGAGGGTCCGGAAAAATCTCACCAAGTCTCACAAAGGGGGAGGGGGGTCAACAAAAATCTCTCGTTAACTTTTCGATGCAGAGACTAAGCATTATTATAGCAGATTACATTTAAAAATTATAAGGCAAGTCTCATGGGTGGGAGGGGAGGTGGGGTCGTGTCAGATTTCACCAAATCTCGTCAAGGAGAGGAGAGGAGGGTCCGAATTTTCAAAAATACACCTCATGTAATTAATGGACGGCCCCTAATCGAATCTTAGAGTTGAGACATGCAACAGCTTCTTACTCTTTGTTTGTGAGAGAGTGAGGATTATCTATACATCCATCCTTTTTTAATTGCCATAACACAACATAATCGCTTAGTTTTTTTGTTGTAATAGTTATGAAGAGGACCAGTGCAGAATGTGAAATTTTTTTAATACTAGGCGAAGCCACGCCTTCAACAGTAAAATACGTTTCCACGGTTAATCAAGTGGATTGATTTTGGGAAAATTTGGTTTGGAGATTGTACCCTAAAAAATGGTATTAAAATCTTCAAGCTCTTTAAGGAGGCGTGGCATCGTCACTAATGGGAAAGAACGGTATCACGGCTATGCCACTACACCGATTTTGATGAAATTTGGTATGTAGATAGATTGAATCTTGAGTAAAGATATTTGTTTTGAGTGAGCGGTACCACGTCCCTAACAGGTAAAAATGTTTTACTACTAAGCTAATGGACGGATTTTGATGAAATCCAGAAAAAGATTGAACCCTGAGGAAACGTATTTGTTTTAATGGTTGAATTTCAACCACTGGGCGGACTTTAGTATAAATTAATTCATGAAACTTAGTAAAACCAATTAAATGAGAACCATTATTTACATTTTGAACATTACGGACAGGTAAGGCGGACAAAAAATTATCTATTCAAACTTAAAACGACTAAACTACAACAGCACTTTTTACCGAATAAGAAGTTATCTTAATGAGAACGTATACAAGTGCAAGTCGCCTTTGCGTTGTATATACTTGTATGCAATAATAATGCTCCGTCAAGGAAGAGTAGGCCGTCACAGTCAGCGCATCCGTCGCGCAAATACTTGTCGCCTTTGCGTGGTACTTGTGCGCCGTAGGTAAGACGAAAGAATAGACCGTCGTAGGTACAATGAAACGTTGCTGACCAAGGAAGGAACAACAGCGGAAACGTGACAACGGCAAAACTAGGCATAGATCTAAAAA
This sequence comes from Tricholauxania praeusta, assembly GCA_949775025.1. Lineage (NCBI taxonomy): Eukaryota > Metazoa > Arthropoda > Insecta > Diptera > Lauxaniidae > Tricholauxania > Tricholauxania praeusta. The sequence goes on along the minus strand of OX459029.1, from coordinate 76,961,100 downwards.
AATAAGTATTTTAACGTATTGTTTCTTTCTTACTAAATATTAACTCATACACCGGTGAATTTATATTATTAAGACTATTAAAATAAAGTGGATTCTTTTGAAACTAAAACACACAAACGTTTTATTAAACTCCCGGAAAAGACCTTTGTTAGCCACCTGCAAAATACAAATTTTTGTGCACGAACCTTGGACACCGTCGAGCCAAGACCCTGGCGGAAAGGTTCGTTACAATGGCGCCCGAGCAGGGACAAGGCTAAGCATATAAAAAAAAACTAATAAAACGCGGCCGGTAGTTTCTTTAATGTGTTTTACAAATCCACTTTAGAACAATAGCATATATATCAAGAGAATACGCAATTCTTCGAAAAGAGAAAAATTAAAAAACTTTATAGTTATTACAAATAACCACTAATGAAGATAAATAGAAATATTTATCCACATAAAATTCTACAGGCCATTAGCATAGCAGCCAATAGCATAGCAGCCATTAGCACGCAGCATCTCCAGTGAAACATACAGTGTATATACTGTTACGAAATTTCTGTCTCTTTGACGATAATTTCGATCTCTCACACTTTTCTGAGTTCGATCACTGGATTGTGTAACAATTAAAAACACACAAACTAATTTAGTTATAAAATGGTTTATTTTAGTAACGTTCAAATTCTAATATTAATTTAACACTGTATAGAAAACTGTTTTGTTCTACTACGGATCACACTGTATTCACTTTATTGCTTATTGCTTCGCTGTTCTAACTTAACTGTGCTGCTTCGCTGGTTTAATTCTACTGTGTGTTCAGCTCAGATGACAACCCTTTTTATACTGCAATCATCACTCTCTCGAATAATCCAGTACCTTCTAAGTGGCGTATATTCTACCATTATCTACAACCCACCAGTGCTACTTTGTAGCGTGCATTCTACTACTATCCACATTTCACCACAATACACCAGCATGGCGCACTGACGTTGAGCTAGCTATTATGCTAGATGTTAGATGGCGTTGTACGTTGTACGACGGCGATAATTTCTCTCGGTTGTTCACTTTTTATTGTTTACTGCAGCGTCTGTTCGGTTTATTATTTTTAGCATTTTGCGCTAGATGGTGCTAATATCGTTTAGTTTCTTTCGTTGGTATTTATTTCAAGAGTCTTCTAGCATAAACCAAATTTCGCTACACTGCCCTCCGCTTAAACTTGTTCGTCCCGAACAAGAGTCTCTCCGTCCCTAGTATAAGGTGCCAGCCTTTCGATGTGGACTACCTTAAATTTATTTTTGTTCCCGGGGTATTTTCGGATTCGATACACAACATCATTAATCCTTGTGACGATCCGGTAAGGTCCATCCCAGTGAGTCCGAAACTTAGGAGACAAGCCTCGTTTCCGTTGTGGGTTGTGTAGCAGCACTAGTTGACTTTTCTTGAAGCCTTCAGTATTTGCTCGCAGGTCACACCGAGCTTCCATCTTGTCGCGATCTTTATCACGCTCTTTCTCACGTTCCTTTTTGCGCGATTTAGAACGACGTCTAGAAGATTTCTCCCGACTTCGAGAACGTTCTCGGCGTGACTGCTCTCGTTCTCGCTCTTTCTCATGTTTGCGTTCCCTTTCTCTTCTTCTGCGCTCACAATCTTTATCTGGCCGTTCTGGATCCTCCTTTTCAACTTTATCTCTTTCAGCGCGCTCTCTAACCTCCTCTCGTTCTCTTTCACGTTCCCGCTTTCGTTCTCTGTCACGTTCTTCACGCCGTTCGCGATCACGCTCGCGATCTCTTTCACGTTCCCTTTCACACTCTCGTTCACGATCACCACGATCCCGATCACTGCGCTGGTCCCATCTTACCTCCTCTTCAGGCAAAACGTTCAAACGGCGCACATCAATTGTTCCAGCTTTATTTTCCGTTCGTGAACATTCAATTTTACATAGACGACGGAAAAATGCATCCGCATTTTCATGCTGGCTTTCTTTGCGATGTGGTAGTCGTTTCTCAGGCTCCCTCTCCGGAATCGAACCCTGATTCCACGTACGCGCCTGCTGCCCGCTACCATTTTCGCCATCGTCCACCCTATTTTCAATTCTTCTTTTTGGTGAATGTGATGCAGATCGTTTACGACGTGATTCGCAGTCACGTGCCATGTGTCCGTGCTTACCACAGTTGTAGCATTTTCCGCTGAAGCTACCGCTGGCGAACGATGAATTTTTCTTTTCAGAATCCACCTCCATCCGATTTTCAATTTTTCTTCTTGGTGAACGTGATGCAGATCGTGATTTGCAGTCACGTGCCATGTGTCCCTGCTTACCACAGTTGTAGCATTTTCTGCTGAAGCTACCGCTGGCGAACGATGAATTTTTCTTTTCAGCCTCCACCTCTATCCGACGAGTTTTCAGTGATGGGCGGCATGTCAACGCAATCATCTCTTCAGTGAGGGCAACCATTACTGTTTCGTTAAATGTTGTCTTCGGGCTCCGCATTGTTTCGCGTTTTGTATCTAAGTCACGTATGCCGTCAATAAACGCCTCTATTATGAATTTTTCAGCTACGACACTTAACTCGTCAGGATAGGAAAGGTGTGCCAATCGCTCAATATCCGCAGCATACTCCTGCAAGGACTCACCAGATTTCTGGATACGACTTTTTAACTCCAATCTGTGAATCTGCTTCATGTGGTCACTGCCATATTTTCGCTGTAAGGCATCCATCACCGCCTTGTAATTTTTCTGCTCCGCCACTGGAACCGTTTGCAAAACTTCTGCAGCTGCGCCTTTTAATGCCACAATTAGCGCTGCAGCTGCGCTTTCGTTATCCCAACGATTGTGACCAGATGTTGTTTCGAACTGGAGCTTGAAAACACTCAATGGCGTTGTTCCGTCGAATGAAGGTGGCTTAAGCCTCTCTGCGCTGATTTCTCTTATCACTTGAGTGGTTGGTTCACTTATTTCCAACAGCTGAATCCTTTTAGTAACGTCTTCAAAATTATTCTGAACTTTTTCAAGATTATTTTGAACTTTTTCGAGGTTATTTTGAACTTCTTCCTTGAATGATTCAACGTCATCTCGTAACTCAGTCATTTTTGCGTCAAAGCCATTTACCATTTTGGCAACTTCCGTTCGAACAACCTCATGGATCTGCGTTGCGTTCTGACTTAAGCTCTGATCAATTTCTTCCCGAACCGCCTGGATCTGCAGCGCGTTCTGACTTAAGCTCTGATCAATTTCTTCACGAACCGCCTGGATATTGTTATTCATTTGTAGTTCATTTTGATTTAACCTCTCGTCTATTTGCAGTGCATTTTGACTTAAGCTCTGACTAATTTCTTCCCGAACGGCCTGGATATTGCAGTTCATCTGTAGATTTATTGTCTGCGTCATCGCCATTAACATTTTCTCGAACTTTGTCATATCTACAACTTCACCACTTGCCGTTGGTCCAGAAGCTTCTTCCACTTTCGCTGCTGATTCCGATACATCACTATAAAATTCATGCTCTTCAAGGTTTACACCTTGAGCCTCAAGAGCCTGCCGTAAGCGTTTCTGTAACTCCACCTTTCCACCAGTAGATTGAAGATTCAGCTGCTGCAACTCTTTCTTCAGTTGATCCACTTTTATTTCGTCAAACTTAACCATTTTTATTTTTTTTTTTTTTTTTATTAATTGATTGTTAATTCTTTTTACACAATCCCACTTCTGACACCAATTGTTACGAAATTTCTGTCTCTTTGACGATAATTTCGATCTCTCACACTTTTCTGAGTTCGATCACTGGATTGTGTAACAATTAAAAACACACAAACTAATTTAGTTATAAAATGGTTTATTTTAGTAACGTTCAAATTCTAATATTAATTTAACACTGTATAGAAAACTGTTTTGTTCTACTACGGATCACACTGTATTCACTTTATTGCTTATTGCTTCGCTGTTCTAACTTAACTGTGCTGCTTCACTGGTTTAATTCTACTGTGTGTTCAGCTCAGATGACAACGCCTTTTTATACTGCAGTCATCACTCTCTCGAATAATCCATTACCTTCTAAGTGGCGTATATTCTACCATTATCTACAACCCACCAGTGCTACTTTGTAGCGTGCATTCTACTACTATCCACATTTCACCACAATACACCAGCATGGCGCACTGACGTTGAGCTAGCTATTATGCTAGATGTTAGATGGCGTTGTACGTTGTACGACGGCGATAATTTCTCTCGGTTGTTGACTTTTTATTGTTTACTGCAGCGTCTGTTCGGTTTATTATTTTTAGCATTTTGCGCTAGATGGTGCTAATATCGTTTAGTTTCTTTCGTTGGTATTTATTTCAAGAGTCTTCTAGCATAAACCAAATTTCGCTACAATACATTCCATTCTTAGTGCGTGAAAAAAAAAAAAAAATAAACTTAGTGAAAAAAAAAACCAAAAAATATAGAAAAATCCCAGCTCAGTGAAAAAAAAAACTATAAAAAAAAACACATTGAAATCCGTCGGTATAGACAAAAATTAGTGTTCAGAGTGAATTAGACAATCAAAAAAAAAAAAAAATATGTTGAGCGTGTCATGGTGTGATAGCCTCAAGAAAGAGGAGTTGGTCGCGAATGGTGAGGAATTCGGCTTCAACGTAACGGGAACAGTGGACGACCTAAGAAGGAGGTTCAAAATTTTTTTGGTAGAAGATCATACACCAGATGTGGAGCAACACTTTCTCGAGCTTCAGACTCGTCACAAGAGACCTTCGTCACCCTGCCCTCCACAGAAGAAATTCCAGGCAGACGGCATGGAAGAATCGTCACCCACGGACGAAAGAGCTGGGCCCCATACCGAATCAGATGTTAGCGGCGAGCAAATCGTGTCAACCGCTGGGCCAGTGCAGCCAGTGGGAAATCCCGACGAAATCACATATCGGTATTCAACGCAAGTGCTTAGCCCACCAAATGTTGGAATCGGCCCTTACAACCCCATCATAATGGAACAGGTTCGGAAGTGGTGCCTGAGATATGACGGAGCCAAGGAACCGCTAGCCTTCGTAGAGAGTAGAAGAGCTGGCCGTAGCTTATGGAGTAATCACGGACTACCTTCCCCGGGCGATGCCGGAATTATTGAAAGACAAGGCTTTGGCGTGGTATCGGAACAATCACCGACAAGGAACTGCATGGGTTAAGTTCAAGGAAAATTTCCTGAATTTCTTTCTTCCTCCACGGTACTTCGAAATGTTAGATTGCGAAATTAGGAAGCGTTGCCAACAACCACGGGAGAAATTCAAGGAATTTTTATTAGTACTACAAACGATGATGAGGCATATGAATTTTACCGAAGAACAACGATTGGAGCGTATTTTTAGAAACTGTCGGCCGGAGTACCAACGGTACATCAAGCGGAAAGATTTTTCGACCTTGGAGGACCGAATCCGCTTAGCAGAAGACTTGGAGGGGATACAGCAACGAGAGCCCGAGCGGCCTGCCGCGACTAGCACTCGTACCGATCAATATCGTATGGTGGACCCAACTGAAGGTGAAGAAAGAGTCAATGCGCGAACCGCTTGCCGCCGATGCAGCCAAGAAGGACATTTCGCCTGGAATTGTCGAAATCCACAGCGGTTATTTTGCTGCATCTGTGGCAGAGTCGGAACTCGTACCATAGCCTGCTGCCGCCCGCCGGGAAACGACGACGGAGGCCACCCAGAACGAGGGGGGACGAGTACTCCAGAAGATCCCCCTCGTCGACCTTAAAACAATATCAACCTCAGAGCCTCTGCAGTCGAGCTTTCGCCAACGTCCTCACTGGTAAAAGAAACATAGCTGCTACTATTGACACAGGGCAACCATTAGCTTCGTTCGGGAAGCATTCACTGAGGAATTGGGCCATCAGGCCGAGAAGTCACTTTATGGTGGTGACGTAGCGTTAGCGGATGGTTTAACTAGATTACTCGAGTATGCGATAGAAGTCGAATTAGAGTTTAAGGATCTGAAGACAAAGTTCCTGTTCGTAATCATGCCAGACGCTACCGAAGACGTCGTACTAGGGTTAGATTTTCTCAGGTGGTGCGGTGCCAATTTAAATATCAGAGGTGAAACCTTTACAGTAGGAGAAGGTGCATCACGCCAAACAGAAAGATGCATGGTCAGCTCAATACGTAACAAGAGGCCACATCAAAGTCACAGAGCCGAGCCAAACAGTCAGCAACTTCAACAAAGCAATCCACCGAGCCAACAACAACGTTCACAGCAGCAGAGAAACCCAGTCAAGGAAAACAGCATAGAATCCAGATTAGAGAACCCAGCGGCGGAGCCACCATCAGTTATCACGGCAGAGCCTTCACTAGCAACCGCAGCAGAGATCCCAGTGGCAGAGCCCACATCCACAGTATCGGCAGAGCCAACAGCAGAGCAGAAGTCCTACTGAGAAGAGGTAATAAATCAGTTTTCAACAGAAGAACTTCTGAAATGTAATAGGTTACAAGGAGTTACGCATATCACCAAACATGGGATAATCATGGCAGACGATCGACCAACTAAGCAGAGGTATATACCACGAAACCCTACCGGCTACGAAACGCCAGATTCATCAGTAGTCTGGACTAGAAAGACGGCTACTGGCAAATTCCGATGGAGGCCGATAGTAAACAATTTACGGCATTTACCGTTCCAGGCCGTGGCCTTTACCAATGGAAAGTCATGCCATTTGAACTTCATTCGGCGCCCGCAACTTTCCAGCGTGCTTAAGATCGAGTCATCGGGGCAGAAATGGAATCGTATGCTTTCGCCTATTTGGATGACATAGTCGTCACCGGTTCCACCTTGGAGGAACATATGCAGAACTTGAATAAATAAATTATATTTAAAAAAAATTTCGCGCAAAAAGTTCCACAATATTAGATTTCAACGTAACAAATAAATAAACAAAAAACAACAACAATATTCAACGAACTCAGCAAAATGGATCAATTTTCTCTCAACCAAGCAACATCTCTGTGCGCCAACTGTAACAAACTACTGCATCCCACCGGTGACTTTGTCAAATGCTACAATTGCTCTTCGCATTACCACTACTCTCCATGTACGACAGTCTCACAGCAAACATATGGTAGGATGAATAATGACCGTCGCGCCGAGTGGAAATGCCAGAATTGCCGGCAAAGAACAAAATCATCAAGCACAACTTCGCAAGTTACTTCGGTACAACAACAACCACCACGGCAGCCATCACAAAAACAAAATCGCGAGAATGATTAGGAAGAGGACATTCAACCAAAAAGGTGATACTCTTTCCTTGAAGAGCGTACAGTCTGACGTGTCTGAGCTGAAATCAGACATGAAAGATATAAAAGAAATAATAGCTGAACTAAGCAATCAAGTAGCAAGCTCGCACGCAGATCTAAAAAAAGAGATCACACTTTCTCTTCTGCAGATAAGCGAAACCGTTTCTCAACTTGCTACTCAGGTCAAAGACCTATCGGAAAAAAATATTGAAAAATATGCTCGTATTTCAGCAATGGAGCGAAAAATCAACGCTCTGGAGAAGCAGTCTCTTGAAAACAATATTGAAATCACCAATTTTTCAAAGGGAGACAATGAGAACGCGAAACTCATTATTATTGACGCGTACCGTATTAAAAACAAAAATAACACGATTGTTGTTAAATTTTCGTCTCTGAGCATTAAGCAACAAGTAGTGCAAAAAACCAAGGGAAAACACATTGACATCGGCACACATGAAGGAGAACCCAACGAACAAAATAAAAATGCAAGGCGTGTGTTAATCAACGACCAGCTGACCGCAACCAATCGTCGTTTATTATGGCTGGCTAAAACAAAAGACTTAACCAAAATAGACGTGACGAGACGGTAGCAATTGAACGAACGTTTACACTCGTTTCGTCTGTTTTGACATTTAACCCAAAAGTTACACTAGCCAACGAACCAAAAAAGCTGTTATGACGAGTAGCAACGTTTTGAAGTTCGGTTCTTACGGAACAACTCGTCTCGTCAAAATGTTTCGTTCACTTTCGATCAATTACGTTGGTTCATTTTGGCTATCAACATTGGTTTACATACACTCGAACTTACTCGTTACGTCTCATCTCGTCTATTTTGGTTTAGGCTAAAGGCTAAAACAGTGCAATGGAAATTTATATGGGTGCGCGAAGGACGAATCCCTGCTAAAAGAAGTGAAAGTTCATCTACTATGCAAATTTCCGTAGAAAGCGATATAGACTTAATAATTTAATTATACTATGAAAAGATAAATAATAAGAGAAAATGAATAATATAACATCAAACACTTACTTAAACTTTCAAAACATAAACATACAATCCCACACAAGTTATCACTTATCATGCGTTTATTGAAATATTAGATCATTACGCAAAAACTGTACACCTTTTCTTGCTGCTATCGACAGTGTTATATCATTTGTGGACATTGTAATACTTGTCGAGACAAACATCACCTACAATGAACAAAATTTCTTTTATATTAATGGTTTCAGCGCTGAGTTTTTAAATCGGGAAAAGTGCAGAGGAGGGGGGTATTGCAATATACACTAAAAATAACACGGCATATACACACAAGGCGCACCCTACCATTTCATTCGAGTGCATGTCGATAAACTAGCAAAAAAATAATCAGCCAATAACTTTTTTCGCAGTCTATCGACCACCGTCGCAAAATATTAATCATTTTATAAATGAATTAGACTTAGTTTAGTAAATAGTCTGAATGGAAGTACAAATTGTTTTATTCTTGGCGGCATCAACATAGATTTGCACAAAACCCATAGTAGCTCAACTGCGCACTACCTTGAGATGCTGTCTTCGAACGGTATAGAGAACACAAGAATAGACACCGGCAGAGGAACTAGCAGTAACATCGATCACTTGCTTGTCCGATGTAAAAAAAGCAACATTCATGCGAGCGTTGTATCAACAACTATCTCTGACCACTACTTCCTTTTGTGTGGCGTCACATTTTACAACAACAACAGCAACTCCGGAAAACAGGAGAACCTGTGCATAAAAAAAACCATAAGTGATAATAGGGTAAGTGCGCAAATATGCGCCACTAATTGGGAACAATCATTTGCGTCAACAAATATCGACGATGTTTATAATAACATTCAACAAACATTTAAAAACATATACGATAGATCACAAATAAGTGCAAAAAAAAACCAAAAAAAGAAAACCAAATCCGTGGTTATGCGAGGATTTAATAAAATGCTGTGATAAGAGAGATAAACTTTACAAGAAATGGTTATCGAAACCAAAAGATAAAAAAATCGAAAAAGAGTATAAAATATTTAGAAACATTGTGAATAAAAAATTAGATAATGCAAAAAATGCTTTTTATAAAAAACAATTTTACAAAAACAAAAACGATATAAAAAAAACGTGGCAAATTATTAATGATATTATCGGCAAAAAAACGTTAGTTTGGATGAAACTTTGATGAAAAACTTTAAAAACCTTTAACCTTTAAAGACCTTGAATCACTTTCAAATAAATTTGATCATAATATTAATGAAAATATTCAACAAACAATTCACAAATGCAACATTAAAACCATAGAAACAAATGAGGCAACCCAAAAAAATTCAATTTTTGTGGAAGAGGCTAGTGAAACAGAAGTTTTAAATATATTAAACAGCTTAAATATTGAAAAAGGTCCGGGACACGACGCGATTCGACCAAAAGATATTAAAAATAATGCAATAATATGAGCCTTAAACAAAATAAAATACCAAAAGCGCTAAAACTTTCAATTATAAGACCGATTTATAAAAGTGGCATAAAATCCGACATCGGTAATTATCGGCCAATATTGATATTGACAATAATTGAAAAAATTTTAGAAGAAATCGTTTCGCGTAGACTCAAATCTTTTATTGAAAAATATAAAATCATCAATAACGACCAATACGGTTTCCAAAAAGGAAAAAACTTCAATCAGCTGCTGGCTAATTTTGCGAATGACCTCAATCTGAACCTCAGTAAAAACCTCCATAGTTTAGTGCTTTTCGTAGATTTCAGCAAAGCATTTGATACACTGTCACACATAAGACTTCTGGAATCACTCGAACGTGCAGGTCTTCGTGGCAATTGTCTTAAATGGTTTGAAAACTACCTTATGATGCGTTCACACAGAGTCAAAATAAAGGAAAGCTTAAGCGATGAAGTGGATGTTAAGAACGGGGTTCCACAAGGTTCAAAACTTGGTCCGCTTCTTTACATCATATATGCAAATGGTACGTTGAGAGCACTGAAAAACAGCAAATCTTATGCTTACGCAGACGACACGGCAATAGTGGTGGCACATAGGGATGTGAGCATCGCAATCAAAATATTGAAAGACGAGCTGGATGTAATAAGAAGATGGTCACATGACAATGGACTGGCAATAAATGCTACAAAAACAAAAACTATGCATATACGTCCACCACATATTCATTCGACGAAATAAAAATCAAGTTTCACGATACGACATGCTTGCACGACTACCAAATCGCAAGCCTGTTCGTCGATAACTGCAAAATGATGATTGAACTAGTTGATGACTACAAATACTTAGGAGTTATAGTTGATTCACATCTCAAATGGCGGGCACATACAGCCGTTGAAAAATACTTAAGAACGGTGTTTATTTTTCATTGTAATAGCTTTTATTCATTAAAATTTTTTGAATTTCTTAAAAATTATGCTTAATTTTATGAAATAATGATATTTCAATAATATTAAAACGAAAAAATAAAATATTCTGCTTCAATTACAAAAAAAAATCTACTTAACATGAAAAATATCAAAAATAATGAAGAAAAATACTTAAGAACGATCCAAACAATGATTGGAAAGTATCAAAAATCAATTAAAAAATATTAAAAAAACGATCAATACTTTGTTGCAAATTCTTTTTGCTTTATTACAACCGCACGACACCGTTGCATCGATTCAATTAAGACCCTGCATCGTTCCACAGGAATAGCCTCCCAGGCTTCCTTTGCTCTTTCGAATAACTGGTCAAAATTAGTAATATTTTGCGTATTGAGTGCATTTTTCAGGCCATTGCAAAGCTGGTCGATAGGATTGAAATCCGCGCTTGAGGATGCTCAATCCAAAACCGGCCTTGAAAAACATTTTAAGCAAATCGAGACGTGTTTTTAGGGTCATTGTATTTTTGAAATTTTCATATGACCGTCAAATTCTCTTCGGCCCATGGTAACATTACGTTCTGGAGTATCTCAACATATTGAATTGCATCCAGAGTACCTTCAATTTGGTGCAAAAGCCCGATTCCACTCCACGAAAACCATTCCCAGATCATTATTGATCCGCCACCGCTCTTGACTGGTGAAACGTAATTTGGATCAAATGCCACTTCTTTCTACCATCTGGTCCTGATCTATTCATCTTTGTTTCATCACTAAAAATATAATGGTGCCACTGGTTTTGAGTCTAAGGGATGTGATTCCGAGCAAAGCAACTTCGAGGTAAATTGCGTAAATTAATGTACATGCTGCACCACCTTAGCTTTGCGTGCAATTATGCGGTTCTAAGGCAGGCATACTTTGCGCTCTTTGAGTCCTACGTACGACATGGTATTACAGCATGGGGGTCATCATGTCATTGCCGTGATATTCAAAGTAGCCAAAACGCTGTAAAAAAATATTAGCAAAAAATAACAACACTCTGAGAGCTAACAACACTACGTTACAGTGCAAGCAGCTTCAATTACTTTCTGTTGCAGACCTCTTCAAATGTAACATGCTTAACGAGTTCTACGATGATACTCGCTTCAGAAACCTAATAAGTCACGAGTACAACACACGCCGCCGAATAGAAGGAAAATTAAAAACAGCAAAATTCTTTAACAACTATGGAAAAAAACTCCCTGGATGCTGTCATTCCAAGAATTTTAAATGAATTACCATCAAATATAGCCAATTTAATTCACGTTCTAAAGTATAAACGAAATCAATCTATTAAATTATTTTTTAATCAACGCTAAATTTAAACTCTTTAATTTTAATTATTTCTACAACACAGTGTTCAGGAAGATAAAACAGGTTTGCCAAAAATGACGACACCAAGAACCATCTGGAAACTATTCCTTGGCATCAGTAGTAACCGAAACCACTTCACTTAAAATCGGATCAGCCCCCCTTTTGGAGAAAATCCCATTTTGTAACTATGAGACGAAAAATTGCTCAAAACAGAGTTTCTTGTGACTCGACGAGCTGATTATACTACATTATCGACCCAAATAGTTCTTTGTACTCAGAAATTATAACATGTTCGAATTGGACCAATAAACCAAGGCGACTGAATACATACATGCATGCTTTGTATTCAAACATGCGTTGTACACATATACATATTATATCAGAAAGAGTAGTGATTGCTAATTTTGTCAGTTAACTGTCAAAATGCCGTTAAAAAAATGTTATCATGAAGAAAATCGTAAAAAAGTTTGCGCGCCTTATGGTGAAAAAATATTTATGTGCGTAAAAAAAGTTTATTGTTTAGCGATCCCCAGTGGTTTTGAAATTTTGATACGAAAGTTCCTTTGGAAAAACTTTTCATTAAAAGATCAAAGATATCCATTGAGCATATGCACAACTTGTCGTCTTACTCTCAGCGAACATGCGAGAGGTGAAACCAAACGTCCTCTTCTGGTCATGCCCAATTACGTAGACATTGTCTTACCAAGAAGTACCCGAGACAAAAAAAAAACATGGTTCCAAAGTTATTGAGTGTAGGGATTACATTTGTGTGAAAGCCACGTCCAACAGAAGGAAGACTGTGAAGAAAGGACGTAGTAAAATGAGAATTTTTTCAAACGTTGCAGCAAAATGTAACCCTGTAAAAATGTCCGAAGAACTGAAGAAAAATTCAACTCAATATGTTAAATACTGAAAAAATTGTCGAGGGAAAATCGGCAAAGGCATAAGACATTCTTGTTTAACGCGACGTTGTGCGGTTAAAATCGGTAAAAACGTAAAAAATATTGTTGATGAGTTACCCGAGAAACAAAAGGAACAAATCGCGTCGAGCATTATTAAAGAAAAATTTGATAGTAGTGAATACGATCAAGAAACCGGAACAGTCAACCTCTCTACTGGTGGATCCAAATTAACAATAAAAAAAGTATGCAAAAAACCTAAAAAACTTTTCAAAATCACAGGCCAGCGCTTATTTAATTTAAAGAGAAACACAAGATCTTCGCGAAGGGACATGCGTAAACTAGCAAACTTTCTTCGTGCAGAAATTGGAAGAAATTGTCTACCACCAAACTGGGAGCAAGAAATGTATGAAAATTCAAAACTATTGCAGCCTTTTCATGAGTGCGAGAAATTTACCATGGACATCGAAAGTAAGAACAAAGAATTCGAAAAAAAAGCTAAAAGATACGTCGTTTGGGCAGAAGCGACTGAATTACTCGATTTCATACTGGAAAAAAGAGAAATTCTGGGAAACTTTGAGGTAAAAATCATGGTGGATGGGGGACAAGGTTTTCTTAAAATGAGTATGTGTGTTTTCCCTGAAAATTATTGTCCCGAAACTAATTCAATTGTTGAAGATTTCGTTTATGAAGAAGAATCATATCTCAGTAAAAAAAATATAAAACCATATTCAGAAGGCGGTTCAACCGGAGGCGAAAGTGTTCTGACCAGTGTAAGAAAATTGATATTATTATGTGTGGTCCCTGCTGTAAAAGAAAGTTACGAAAACTTGCAGTTGTTGTTCGAGTTAACGAAAGTTAACGAAATACCATTCCAATTTGTTGCTGATTTTAAAGTTGTTCTCCTCATCAATGGTCAACAAACGGCGACTGCTACTTACCCCTGCCCGTACTGTTTTATAACTCTGAATGATTTGCAGTCACAAAAGGGTTTGATATATGGAGCTGAAAATTCGGGAATTTCAGATGAGACAACTGTTCTAAAAACTTATGGCGATCTAAAAAAAAATTACAAAGATTTCTGTTCATTAAGTAAAGATAAGAAGCAAGCTAGGAATTGTAACAGCACGGTGAATGAATCACTAATCGTTGAAAGTGACGACACTTGCGTTTTAAAAAAGTGTATATACGTAATACCTGAATTGCACATATTGCAAGGATTTGTTAATCATCTTTTTTGGGATGGATTGGCAAAACTTGTCGGTCGAGACGCTGCTCTGATTTGGCCCAAAAAAGTTAACGTGATTGCAAAAGAGTACCACGGTAAGCTTTTTGAGGAGAATGCGTGTCGAAAATTGCCCAGAAATCCAGATTTACTGATTGATGAAAGAATCTACGGCGAAATAGGTAGGCTTAGAATTGAACCCTTTGTTGCTGCGTTCAAGACTATGAACAATATCGTCGAAGGTTGTTTCGCAAACTATCGAAAAAAAGTCCGTCGAATTAAGAATGTTGCTAGATCATCTGGAAAACAACTATTCATGCGTGTGGAATATCCATAACTTTAAAATTTCACGTCTTGGTTGACCACCTCAAACAGTGTCTACAATTTCTCAATGATATGCACGGACTGGGTTATTGGTCAGAACAAAGTGGAGAGTCGATCCATCACGAGTTCAAACTTTATTGGGATCGCTACAAAATCAATAACATGGACGCTGATTCGTACCCAGTCAGATTAATAAAAGCTGTTGTCGAGTTCTCTTCTGAACATTTATAATTTTTGCGACTAAAAATTAATCGATTGTTTTGATTACTAAAAAATATAATGTATTTGAGACAATGGTATTGTTTAATCTGCTGATCGGCAATAAAAAACTCTGTTTTAAGCGATTTTTTGTCTCATAGGTACAAAATTAGATTTTCTCCAAAAGGGGGGCTGATCCGATTTTAAGTGAAGTGGTTTCGGTTACTACTGATGCCAAAGAATTGCGATATTAGCGACCAACCGATACTACTGGTCGGGCATGTTCCGGGATATAAGTCGCCATGTTCGAAGCTGTGGCTTCTGTCAGCGATATAAGGCAAGCCAGCGAGCACCAGCGGGCGAAATGATGAACACAATTCCGGAGGAGCCATGTTCGACTGTATGCGCAGACTTTGTCGGACCGTTACCACGATCCAAACACGGAAACACTGTGTTACTCGTTTTTGTCGACAAATTTTCAAAGTGGACCGAATTAATACCGCTTAGGAGGGCAACCACGGAAGGGGTAGTCAAAGCCTTCCGAGAAAGGATCCTGGCAAGGTACGGAGCCCCAAAAACTTTCATAACAGACAATGGGACACAGTTTAGGAGCAGAGTCGTAAAAAATTACATGGGCGAAGTTGGAGTACGGCAGCGGCTTACGGCACCCTACACACCTCAGGAGAAACCGACAGAGCGAAAGTAATAATTCACATCTCATAGGGAGAGGACGTGTCGCGCGGTCCCCCTTACTGTTCTGTTGCGTCTTGTTTTGATGTTTTTAATGTTATGTCTTAATGTTGTAACGCGTGTCTTTTATTATATTGCTTTCGTCGCGTGTTCTTTTACCTATGTTTAAATACAGAAAACAAGAAATCCAATTATTACAAAACTATAACAAAATCTACCATTTAATACATATTCTATTAAACAACACAATAATAAACCGAAAAGTCAAAAACAATAAATCCAACTACTACTAAGCAACAACAAAATCTACAATTGAATACATATTCTATTAAACGCCACAATAATAAACCGACAAGTCGTTCGTTAGACGCTTAACAAAACAAAACAAAATAAAATAATACTGCAACAAAACAACAGCTAGCCCAGCATCATAAACTGCAGTTACAATTTTACTTACTGACGTCGCTGCCATGTCGCAGCAGTGCTCCCAGATTAAAGAGTTTTCCCTTAATTTGGGATTAATTTGACGGAAAGTTAATGTTAACGTAAAGGGCTTTTCTATGCCCTCTCCTTTGTAATTTCTGTTGTTTGGTAGCCTTTTCTCTCCCTATTCCCATCCTAAGCTATTTGTAAAGTGTGGCTGGGGCTATGTTGGGAGCTTGAGTCTTGAGTGGTCAAAGGCATAACACTTGCCCACTCTTATTCTCTTCGCTCTTAATTACTGGCCTTGACTCCACTTACAATTTAGCATTAATATTCTTCTCGGGTTTTTGAGATGTCACAAATGTCGGAGAGATTCCGATTTGATTTTTGCAATATTTGTGGCCTTAGGTCAAACTTTTTTTCGGTCTATGCCCATGTTTTTAGTTTCCATCCCCAAGTAATGGCGGTTGGTGAGACTCAGGTGTGTGGGGATGCTGATCCACTGGATTTCCAGATACCTGGTTATCACCTTCTGCCATTATTTTCTCCCCATAGGGGCCTCGCTGTATATATACGTAGCGATGTTGCGTACCAGTGTCAGCAACATTTGAACACGACGGATGCCGAATTTAGTTCTATGTGGATTAAGTTCAAAATCCAGTCGCACATTCTACATTTCTGCTTCCTGTATAGAAGCCCGAATTTAGGGAGGATTCCTACTTTTGAAAAGATAGACGTCCTCTCTGATTCGATTTCCAAAATTTTAGAGTCGTACCCAGACAGTGAAATTGTAGTTGCTGGTGATTTCAATGTTCATAACTCTAATTGGTTGCGCCATTCTGGCCTTACAACTCCTGAAGGTCGTTATGTTGAGTTTTTTGCCGAGTCCAATTTACTGACTCAACTAGTGAATGACCCCACGTTCATTCCACGCGTTGGGGGGCATAGCTTAAGTACACTAGACCTCTTTCTGACATCACATCATGAAAAATACGATGTGTCTGTCCTTGCACCTCTTGGTAACTCGGACCATTGTACTATTTCCGCTGCTTTCCCATTTAAAAGTTTACGCACTGTTTCGCCGAAAGCCCCGAAGCGGACTGTATGGCCTTCTGATAAAGCAAATTGGATTGCGTTAAATAATTTCTTTCGTAATTTCAATTGGAAATTGTGTTTCGCTGATAGGAACATAAATGCTGCGGCTTTAATGGTACAAGAAATAATTTTATTAGGTATGCGGTCCTTCATACCTTATAAAAAAGTTAACGTTAAGCCAAAGGACCACTCTTGGTTTAATGAGACTTGCAGGACTGCAGTCAGGTCCAAAGAGGAAGCATTTCGGAATTGGCGGCTCATTAGAAATGCTGATACTGAAAGGCTTCGCATTGAGGCTAGAAATTGCTGTAATGCCACGATTCAGCGAGAAAAGTTTCTCTACGAACAAAACCTGCGCAAAAGAATCATTTCACTACCGAAAGGTAGCAAAAGTTTTTGGTCATTTGTTAAGAGAGTGAAGAATCAGTCCTCATCGTCTATTCCAACTCTTTTAATGAACGACCAAATATTCACTGACATTGCTGACAAAGCCGATCTATTGGCTAGCATCTTTGCGAAAAATGCTACACTCCCAGATAGCTGTCAGCCTTTACCCCCTGTTCAGAATAGGACTTCGGCAAAGCCAACTATTTACTTTCGAACAAGGGCAGTAAAAAGAGTCCTTGCAAACCTCAACATAAATAAAGCCTCAGGGCCTGATGGCATATCAGCCCATGTGTTGAGAAAGTGTGCCTCAACACTAGCTCGGCCATTACGTAATCTTTTTTCCATATCCTACACTAGTGGGATATTTCCATCCTGTTGGAAGGTTGCTAATGTTCAGCCAGTTTCCAAAAAAGGCGAGGTTTCCAACCCTAATAATT
Organism: Tricholauxania praeusta; assembly: GCA_949775025.1. Taxonomy (NCBI): domain Eukaryota; kingdom Metazoa; phylum Arthropoda; class Insecta; order Diptera; family Lauxaniidae; genus Tricholauxania; species Tricholauxania praeusta. The sequence goes on along the minus strand of OX459029.1, from coordinate 76,943,440 downwards.
ATCGGCCCATTGCGATATGCTCTGCGCTCTCCAAAGTTATGGAGAGTGTAATAAACTTTCACTTAGTGAACTATCTGGAGCGCAACGAATTACTTAGTGATCGCCAATATGGTTTCCGTAGGTCTCGTTCTACCGGTGATCTTATGTCGTTCCTCACTGAAAAATGGAACCATTCCGTTCACCTTTTCGGTGAAAGTATGGTTGTCGCTCTGGATATTTCTAAGGCGTTTGATCGAGTGTGGCATCGCGCCCTCGTATCAAAACTAATTGCATTTGGTGTCTTCACCAATGCTTCACCAATGCTGGAGTTCCCCAGGGTTCTCTCCTATCTCCTACCCTTTTCCTGGTCTTTATCGATGACCTTCTGTCATCGACCACCAACCCAATCCATTCCTTTGCGGACGACAGCAACATATGTCATTCTTATTGCTTCAAAAATCGCCCGAGCTCTGTGGAGGTTGAGAGTAAAAGGCGGCATATGAATGACTCACTCGTTTTCGACCTCAACACAATCACCGAGTGGGGTCGTATTAACCGAGTCAATTTTAATGCTTCTAAAACTTAGTGCTGTCTGTTGTCTCACAGACGAATGGATCTCTCCCTTCCTTCCCTTAATATGGCTGGCTTAGATATTGCGAGGTCAACAACTCTTGACGTTCTGGGCATATCGGTTCAATCGGAACTGAGGTGGTCTGATCATGTATTCGATGTGGCGAAAGATGCGGCCAAGTGTATTGGTTTTTTGAAACGGTGTAAGAAATACTTCACTCCAGTTGATCTTCGTTCTATTTATTTCACCTATATTAGACCCAAACTAGAGTACAACTCACACATTTGGGCCGGGGCTCCTAAAACCACCTTGGAGCTGCTAGATCGTGTCCAGCGACGTGTGTTGAAACTAATAGGTGATGAATCTATCATCGCCTCTATCGATTCCCTTCACCACCGGCGTAACGTAGGGTGTTTAACCCTTTTTTATAGATATTATAACGGGATGTGCTCTAGAGAAATACGGGAACTGATTCCATCAGCCAGGATTTTCTCTCGCAGCACTCGGGCATCCCATCAGGCCCATCCTTTTTGCGTCACGCCGGTGTTCAACAGGACATCAAACTTTCGTGATAATTCTTTCTTTGGCCGAACCATCAAGTTGTGGAACTGCTTACCTGCGTCTGTCTTCCCCGGCAGTTGTGACATCCATAGATTCAAGATTAATGTTCACCGACACTACTCCATCTATCCCCCTTCCCTCTAACCTTTCTCCTTTTCTTAAAACCAACACGGTGCATTGCATTTATAGGGGGCATCCCCTGAGCGTTGGCTTATGCTTTAAAAAAAAAAAAGAGCGAGTAAACAGAACAGTTAAAACAATGATGGCGCAACTGGCCAACAATGACCACAGGATCTGGGACGACAACCTCCCAGAAATTTCGCTAGCCATCAATACTAGCACATCGGACTCTACCGGCTATAGTCCAGCATTTCTTACCCAGGAACGGGAACCTTGGTTACCAAAAGCTCTATACGACGAGGTTACACAAGGTACCGGCATGACATGCCAGGAGCCAGAGGCAAGAGCGGCACAGCTTCAGGAAATTTTTGAAATCGTCAAACATAATTTGTCCAAAGCAGCACAAGACCAAGCAAGACACTACAACTTGAGACGTCGACAGTGGAAACCCAAAGTCGGTGACCTGGTGCTGATAAAACAGCACGCACTGTCCAAAGCCATTGATAGTTTCGCCACCAAACTCACGCCAAAATACGCGGGCCCCTACACTGTTGCAAGTTTCACTTCAACCTAAAAGGAGTCGGAGCCAAAATTATCTGCACTGCCCACCTGAGCGAAATTAAACCATTCATTCTATAAAAAAAAAAGTATATATAAAAATAAACCTCCGTTCCTACCCAAAAACTAATTCCTTTTTTTTTCTAAATTTCAGTCGCAACCGAACAAGGAAACAAAAAAATCCAAACGCAACTTCGAGGAAGAGTTCTCTCGGCCGGACAGGATACCGGCTGCCGAAAAAAGTCGTAGTCGCCCTCCAACCAGGGAGGAATTCCCTCGATTCAGGCAGCGGATGAAGGAAGAAGACGCCCGAAGGTCGCGCATCCAGACGCTGGGCGACGAACACGTGGGGTGGCTCACGCGCAAAGGAAGGGGGAAAGGGTCACGCTCCTCTCCACAGCGAAAACACTCACGAGGAGCTAGCGAGAATACCTAAAGAACCGTCAGGAGCCCGAGGTACACCAGAAAACTGATAACGGGCATACCTTCCATGCGATATAGGGAAATCGGCGACACATTGTCAGGATCGCGCGCCTTTCCCCAGCCGATGCCAAGTACTTCGAAAGTACAACACCACGATACCACTGCCTGCAGGCAACACCCTCCACCAAAGCCGCAGAAGAAACCAGGCGACGATCTGCGCTCAACCCGCAAATCCCGGACGCCACCAAAACCAAACAAGGGATGGAATGAAAAGTAAATATTGCTCATGCGCATGACCAATCAGTCAATCAGCCACCTACACGGTCAGTTTGCATGAACAATCACTTGATTCATCATGCGCGCATGAACGTCTATTTGGCCCCTTAGACTTAATTATTTTTTCAAATATCTTACTCATGCAGCTTAAGAGACTAATTGGGCGATAACTTTCCACCTCAGCTAAGTCTTTACCAACTTTTGGTATAGCACTAACCTTAGCATGTTTCCAGCTGTCAGGGAAATAAAAAAATTTAAAACAATTGTTGTAAATATTGCAAAGGAATCTAATTGCATCAAAAGGTAGGTAGCATTGTATGTATATGAGGTAAAACTGATTTAGGGTCAATATTTGGTATGTTCTGCACATTTTCCGCTTCCAAAGCGAGGAGAGCATCACCAACTATTGCATTTGTTTCTGAATCAGAAAGATGCATAGTGGACTGTTGTGCATTGCAAAAATGAGTGCCAAGGGCACAAAGTTTTTCGTGCCTTGTAATAGCTATAGATCCGTTCAGTTTTAGCGCCGGAAAAGAAAAATATATGTTTTTTTGAACACTTTTGCAAGCATCCAAAACTTTCTTGAAACTATGTCTAAGTTCCTCAAGCATTTATTAAAAGAATCATTTCTTAATCTTTCTAGACCATTTTTTATGCTAAAGTTCAGAAGATCTAACTTGTCCTTAAAAAGGAGAAGTCGACTCTTTTGCCATTGTCTGCGGACTGTTTTTCGGTCTCTAATCATATTTTTAATGTATTGTGGAATTCTTTGTTGGTTCGCAGAACAAGATATTTTTGGTACAGCTGAATCAAAAGCAGTTTTAATACTATAGGTAAAAAAATAGATCTTGTAATTAATTTCATCAGAAGATGACGCTTGAGATGTGAAAGAAGAAGCATTAAGAGAGTTTCTAATGCTTCTTTTATAAGCAGACCAGTTGGCATTTTTTAAATCATACCTCACATTGCTAGTGCGAATGGCATGATTGTTAATGTCAAAGATAACAGGGTTGTGATCAGAACTTAACGCGTCAGAACTCAAAGGTTGACTACAAATGGAAGGACAATTTGTCAATAATATGTCCAACACTGACGGTGAACCTCGTGCAGCACTTGGGATATGCGTAGGATCGGGAGGAAACAAAACAGAGCACCTACCTCTTGTGTAATTTGAGTAGAGCAGATCACCCCATTTATTTTTTCTAGAACAACCCCAATAGCTATGACGTGCATTAAAATCTCTACAAATAAGAAAATTACCACTACAACGCAAAAGCTTGTTTGAGTCGTTAACGAACTTTAAAGATTTTACCGAATCGTATGCGCCACCAGGAAAGTAGGCTGCAGTTAATGTTACACTCTTCTTATTAATTAATTTAATTTTTATTGAAAGCGCTTCAATAATTTCAAGATTTAAAAGAGGGCATAGTTCATGCTCAATACCTTTATTTATAACTTGGGAGGATGGAAGTCATCAAAGATTCGTTTCCACCCACACCCACAACTGTCACAAACAGCGCACCAAAAACGAGATTTTATTTTTATTATATATATATTTACCTATTACACTAGTTTACAAGAAAAAAGATCTGGTTTCTCATAGACTTTTTGCGATGTATTTTTGGGTGTAGATTCCAAAAATGGCAACCATTTTTTTTCTTAAGAATCGTTTTCGAGATATCCTCAAAAAACCCCTTTTTCGGCACTTTTTTCATTTATTTGACTATATCTCGATAAAATTTTTTTCGATTCAAAAACGATTTTCAGCATTCAAAAGATATTTGCATTCCCTTTCTAACGATATGCTCTTTGCTTGAATCGGATAAGGTTTGATGGAGTTACAAGCGCTCAAAGTCCAAAAAACTGACTTTTTTTGTCTTTTTTGAAAATCACTCAATTTCAATTGCTCCATTTGAATGAAAAATTTTTTCTTTTTCATATTTTTAAAATTTTTAATGAAAGACTATTCTTTTGCAAATATTTTAAGTATAATTTTGCGCAAATCGGACAAAAAATGTAGAAGTTATTCGAAAAAACACTAAAAAACTTGCAATAAAATTAAACGAAAATACATACGTTTTTTATTTAAAAAGAAACGGAGAATAAAAGCAAAGAGCCACACACAAACACAATCGTATGTATTTTCATTTAATTTTATTGCAAGTTTCTTACTGTTTTTTCGAATAACTTCTACATTTTTTGTCCGATTTTCGCAAAATTATACTTAAAATATTTGCAAAAGAATAGTCTTTCATTAAAAATTTTAAAAATATCGAAAAGAAAAAATTTTTCATTCAAATGGAGCAATTGAAATTGAGTGATTTTCAAAAAAGACCAAAAAAGTCAGTTTTTTGGACTTTGAGCGCTTGTAACTCCATCAAACCTTATCCGATTCAAGCAAAGAGCATATCGTTAGAAAGGAAATGCAAATATCTTTCGAATGCTGAAAATCGTTTTTGAATCGAAAAAAATATTATGGAGATATAGTCAAATAAATGAAAAAAGTGCCGAAAAAGGGGTTTTTTGAGGATATCTCGAAAACGATTCTTAAGAAAAAAAAAATGGTTGCCATTTTTGGAATCTACGCCTCAAAATACATGGAAAAAAGTCTATGAGAAACCAGATCTCGAGATCAAGCCCAAATTTGTAAACTAGTGTTATTGAACACAAGAGTATTTGAAGTCATTTATTTTTTATTTATTTCCTTTTTATAATAAATTACTAAGCTACAAAAGAAAAAAATAACAACCTAAGCGTAGAATAATTAATGAAATAAGATTAGTTAGGTACAACACGGCAACGCGTAGTTGTAAAGCATAAGTACACATAAGTCAAACTGACATAAAAAGAATCAACATGCGGTACCTCTGCTTGACAAGCTGTCATGGAAAAGTTCAGCGAACAGCGTTAAAGCTTCATTACAGAAAAAGCTACAGGCAAAACGGTTACTTGCGACAGATTGCAACTAAGATTATTCATTCTTCGGAGGACCACAGCAGCGAGCAGTTCACCATCATCCTAGCAGCAGTAGTAAGAACCTTAAATACTAATACATAAATTCTCTCTTAGGTTTCAGCAGTGAATTTAGGACACAGGTGCAAGTCGCTTTTGCGTGGTGCTTGGGTTCTCCATTTAATCAGATAGCCGCGGTCACACAAGTGTATCGTCGCCTTTGAGTGGTACTTGTGCGCCGCCGTCGAGAGAGTAGGCCGACGGATACGTTAAGCTAACGTATGCAAGTGCAAGTCGCCTTTGCGTTGTACTTGTATGCAATAATAAAGCTCCGTCAAGGAAGAGTAGGCCGTCACAGTCAGCGCATCCGTCGCGCAAATACTTGTCGCCTTTGCGTGGTACTTGTGCGCCGTAGGTAAGACGAAAGAATAGACCGTCGTAGGTACAATGAAACGTTGCTGACCAAGCAAGGAACAACAGCGGAAACGTGTCAACGGCAAAACTAGGCATAGATCTAAAAAAATAAGTATTTTAACGTATTATTTCTTTCTTACTAAATATTAACTCATACACCGGTGAATTTATATTATTAAGACTATTAAAATAAAGTGGATTCTTTTGAAACTAAAACACACAAACGTTTTATTAAACTCCCGAAAAAGACCTTTGTTAGCCACCTGCAAAATACAAAATTTTGTACACGAACCTTGGACACCGTCGAGCCAAGACCCTGGCGGAAAGGTTCGTTACAAACTATCGAAACTCCACCACCCCTAACAAAAGATCTGTCAAGCCTATATGTAAAAAAGTCTTGATGCTTAAAACTAACGTTAGCTGAAAGCCATGTTTCACGAAGTAAAGCAATATCGATATTTTTGGAACAAATAAAATTAAAAAAATCTGGTTTTTTATTTACAATGCTGCGACAATTCCATAAAATACATTTTAAATTAGACATTTTTATAAATAAATTTGGTAACAACGCTAGCAATTGCCATAATCTGACCTCCTTTATTGTGAGCAGAACGCAGGTTTTGCAGTAATTCTTTGGTTATTTCGATTAATTCAGTTTAAGAAAACAATTCCTCACCACTATCTATTATGAATTTCTCTGCCTTGTCCAGCAACACTAGAGTAAGTCGAATTAGGCGATGTATAAGTAGGTAGCAGTTCTAGCTTCAGTAGAACGATTTTGAAAAGGTGGAAATTGAATAGGTGTTAACGTGGGCCTAATACTACCTTGCGTCCTACGCTTCGATTTTGTTCTTAAATTATTCAAAATATTTACATATTCTAATTTTTTTCGGCAACCTGAATCAAATGACTTATGATTTTTACCACAGTTTGAGCATTTAATTGTCGTTGTCGAAGAGCACGCTTTGGATAAATGACTTTCGCCGCATGATTGACATTTTGGTGGAAGGTGGCAATTCAGGTGACAACGATAACATTGCGTAACAGATGAAGGTCTTTTTCGCCAATGACTGCACTGAACAATTGTATGAAAAAGTGCTTTGAATTTTTTTAGTTCAGAAAACTGAATGCTTCCATTGATAAAAAGTACAAGGTAATTTGTCTGTCCATCAAATCCTTTATTTTTAAAATTAATGGCTTTTACTCCTGTGCATTTAATATTGTTATAATGAAGCTCTGCATATACTTCAGAAACAGGTTGATCGTGTAGCCCAGAAAGAACAAACTTTAAGGGACGACTATCTTTTTTCGTAAATGAAAAAAATTTGGATTTTTTTTCTTTCAAAACACAAACTAAATCATTATAGTTTTTTTCATTTTGCAAAAAATATTTTAATACCGATCGATAAATACTTTACGTTATAATTTGATACTGTTAATTCTGACAATATTTTATGTAGTGAAGTCAAAAGCGTAAACCAAAATAGACGAGACATAACGAGTAAGTTCGAGTGTATGGAAACCAATGTTTATAGCCAAAGTGAATCTACGTAATTGATCGAAAGTGAACGAAACATTTTGACGTGACGTAAGAGTTTCGTAAGAACCGAACTTCAAAACGTTGCTACTCGTCATAACAGCTTTTTCGGTTCGTTGGCTAGCGTAACATTTTGGGTAAAATGTCAAAACAGACGAAACGAGTGCAAACGTTCGTTCAACTGCTACCATCTCGTCACGTCTATTTTGGTTAAGGCTAAAGTCATATTTCTCACTACATCATTCGTTTTACTTCTCGTTGAACTTTGAGCATTGTTGTTGTCGTCGTCGTCATCGACCTCAATGTCGTCGCAGAGTACCGAAAACCGGTTTGTTGGTAATTTTTTGTTCACTATTTTTCTAGTATTTATGGAAAAGAGATCAAAAGTGTCGACTCCCTCATCCGCGGAGAGAGAGTCTTCGCGTCTTCGCTTATAAATTTGCGAAACTTGCGATTGAAAGTTCATACAGAGTAATCAATGGACCACACGTGTGTACTGTTAAAGACTCTGATGCAACTGACTTTTTTTTATGGATATATATTGAAAATAATCCCAGAAATAGCAAAGTAAGAGAAAATCGCGGATCTATATCAAGTCTAAAAAAAAAAAATCACAAATTTTTTTTTTTACAAAACGAAATTATTAGATGACTTTAAATTAGATGAAAAATATATTATATTTAATTTGATTTTATCATCAAATTTAATTTTTACTTACGATTTACAAATTTGCAAAGTCAGTCTCGAATTCATGTCCCAGCGATTCATAGTCCTGCGCGCTATCTACTAAGCTGCATGTCATATATTATATGTCAAAGGCGAATCATATGTTTTGGTAAAGCGAAGAAAATAAACAATAATATGCCCTATCTTTTGTGCCTCTAAATACATGACACGTCCAAAAGGATTTTCACTCAATTCCCAATGAATTCCATTTTTGGAAAAATTGGCATTAGCTTTTTTTATAAAACTAGAGAATAAGATTTGGCAATGCCAATAAATGTGAAAAGAATAAAGGTGCTTCCCCTACCATGAGGTTAAATTTTGCAGTCTCACATCAGTTGGTCGGGCTTTGATTGTGAGAAAAAAGGGCGAAATATGCTTTTTTTCTGACTCGCACATGGAACTACTTACTTTTGGAGCACCTCGCATTTCTTCTGTAGTCATTTCCAAATAAAATTATAAAATATTTCTCCCTTTTTTCTCACCATCAAGGTCCGACCAGCTGACTGTGCAAAATTTAACCTCATGATAAAATTTCGTACGCATCAGCGAAACCTTTTTAGCGATTCTTCCAGGAGGTTTGCCTTCTGCAAACGACAACGAACTGATGGAGGACTTGAAAGGGTTTTTTTTTTTTTGAAAAAAAAAATAACTATTTGGCAACCAGCTTCTGGAGAAGTTTTCGTTGGTCTACCTCTAGTTTCTTTTCCTATTTTTTTTTATAAAAACATTTCGCACAAAACGCAAAGACTAATCCACTAAACTAGCGATGTCCCGTAAAGATCTTCCTTTTTTTCGTGGGGTCAGAACTAATCGTCTCTCTTCTACTTGTTCGGCTCATATTTATAGTAAATTTTTCATTATTTACTTGCAATTAACTTATATATAAATATACTTTTACCGTTATTTAAAAAAAAAAAAAAAACACTAAAAAAGTTAAGTTTTATGATTTGCCCAGAATTAGAGCGGTGGCGGTAAAGCGGCGACGAATATACGCTGTCAAAAATTATAACATACTTGATCATGTGAATTTGAACAGAATTGCGGCGTACGATTGGTGACCTGCCGACGGTTAGCCGTCGATTTAGATCAGTCACCGGCAGCCCATTTGGCCGAGGCCAAGCGAAGAGCATAAGCATTCGCTCTTGCTTAACGAATTCAACACTTCAGTTTCAATTGAAACGTTGAATGAGAAGGTTCGCGCTGCGCATTTTATTTAGTCCACTGAGAAAAATTCTTAACGTGGAATGGGAAAAACCTTATTTTTTCGCAGAAAATTTGTTTGGATAACCGCAATGTTTGATTTGCGTACACGTTTTAGGGGAAATACATAAGGGAAAATAGAAAGACATTTCTTGTCTTGATGTAAGCAAAGAGGTTCTGAAGTTCTTTGGTGAAAAGGGAAATGAAGCGAAGGAATTTTTTGACTCTGTTCTAGTTATTAGATTATTTTTAATGAAAACTGGATTTTCTGCCACATATTAAATTTAAAAAAAAGATATCATAATTTTTCATAAAAACTGAATTTTTTTACATAACTTCACTTCCTAAATTTTGAATGATTTTTCTTTAAATAACTTGTTCCTATTCACTCGGTAAGAAATAGATTCAAATAGCTAAAAACAAAGAAGTGCGAACACAATATGAAAATTGTAAGAATATATGCAAACAAATTAAATCATACAGGAATTTCTCTCAGTGGTGAGAGCGGTTTTGGTTTCCCTCTTTTTTGAGCGCAAGGAAAAATTTGAGTTTCGCTTTTTGCAGATCACTGATTTAGATTCAATTCTATTTTCACCGTCCGATCAGTGTTTCGTTACCAATCAGCTTGTATCAATTCTTTTGTTTACGTTTGAAATGCGAATTGTGCAGAATCATTTTAACTTAAGTAAAAGAAATAGCTTTAACCCATTAACGCCGACGGTTGCGAGAACGCACCAAAAAACAGAGCTGTAATTGAAAACTCATAGAAAATGTTAGGTAGTTGATATCGCTTGGCCGTCTTTTGATGTGGTAATACATGGATAGGACTACATATGCGTCCTGGACAGGTAAGTCATATGACGTCATCTACTTAATGATATTTGCATCGTTAGATGCAGGTTTTCCGGCATGTGAAAAAATAACCATTTTAACATGGAAAACACACAGGAAAAAAATATTTAGAGAATATATAATGATGAGGATCGGTAGCCCTTAGGCCTATGTATATCTCATAATAATTTCAAATTTCTACATGTTACCGCTTATGCATAGGCACATGTTGTGCGTTTTCGCACCCATCGGCGATAGAGAGTACATTTTTTACTTACGTTGTGCGTTTTTTGCTCATCAGTCGGTTGAAATTGTACAAACGATTGTGAATGTTCGTGTTTTTGAGGAGAGTTATGGCGACGTATTCGAGTGTGATTTTGAGAATGGAAGTCTTTTTAATTAGTGAATTTGAAGCCATAAATGAAAATGAGTGGTCTGACGATGAGGAAACCGAGCCGCAAAGACCAAAGACAATTGTTGAATGTATTGGCTATAGTTATAGTTGTTTCGCTGCCAGATGCTGTGGACTATTTGACGGATACCAAAGATGTCCCAGATGACCACATATTCTGTGATGATGCTGGACCTACCGAAACCGATGGTGCCTTGGAAAGTATGCCCGAGATTTTTGGTACCGCAGAAATGTATGTTGAGTACCCGGACGCCGACAATGACGAAAATGTAGCCTAACAATCTGCTTTAGAGCATGGGTGGTCGCACTTGCCCCTGCTCAGATACCTTCGCACAAATTGATGATCAGCAATTCGTTGGAGCGACATTGATTGGTTTATTTATTTAAGTGCAGCCCGTAACTGTGCAATCCAATTATCTGCAAGTCGAACCAAAACATCGCGTGTGGCGTTATGAAAGAAAGCAACGTTAGATAGTAATGGTAGAGGAGCCAGGTATCATCCATCAATACAGCAAACATATGCGAGGCATTGATCTTTTCGACAATGCAATGTACAATTACCGGATTTCTCTACGTGGTTAAAAATGGTATTGGCCATTGATAACAAATGGTCTTGATGATGCCATGGTCAATGCTTGGAAGCTGCATAGTTCCATCCATAGTTACCAGCGCAAAAACGCAACGTCTAACAGGGATAGCCCCAAAAAGGAATTCAGGCTGATGGGCCAATTCGAATTCTGCAACATTGTGACTGACTCCTTGGCGCAAAGTGAGGTAGTGGCACATCATCGTGGACCCAAAACTAAAGACACACCTTCTCAAAAACAATTGGGAGAGGATAACATTGGCCACAACAGTGAAAAGAAGACGAAATGCATCCGCTGTTACCACTGTGCTTTCCACACCATCTACTATTGTGCCAAGAGCAAAGTGGCATACCATGCCGGGAACTAGATATAACGTGCAACCTAGTGAATATTCATGACTTTTTTTATATATATTCCGAAACGCATTTTTTATCTACTTTTTAAATAAATTTAATCTAAACTTTGACTTGATCCATTAATTTCTTTCATAATCCACATATTTCATAACCACTCTTTCCACTAGTAAAAATGTGCTCACTGCCGCCGACGGGTGCGAAAACGCACCACCCCCTACATGGGTTGTGAGTTGGGATAGGGGGCTAATTTTTTGTGCGCGGAATACGAGTGTCCCTAGGACATCCTCCTCGAATTTTCAACCCTCCATGTCCACGAATAAGGGAGCCGGCGTTAATGGGTTAAGTAAAATAATTAAAAAAAAGAAATAAAAAGTTACAAAATTACAAAATGAACAACGAGCTACTTATTGAGGAAGTCCGCAAGTACAAATGCATGATTTTTCGACAAAGGACTACCGGAATGTTCTTAAGAAAGACGCGATTTGACGAGAAATCGGAAACACCTTAAATTCAAACTGTAAGCACATTATTTGTTTCCAATTCCTTTAATTAAATAAAAAATTTTTCATGTAAACTAAATGACACCTGAATTTTCCGTCGTTCGTCGTACGCCGCAATTGTGTTTATTCAAACGATTTTTCGTCGCGTTTTTTTTTACAGCGTATATTCGTCGCCGCTTTACCGCCACCGCTCTAATTCTGAGCAAAACATTAGATTTAAAATTGAAAAACACAACAAGTGTATCTCTTATTTTGATCGACGAATTCGCACCAGTAAAAAAATAGGGGAAAGCACCTTTATTATTTTCACATTTATTGGCATTGCCAGATTGTATTCTTAAGTTTTACAAAAAAATCTAATGCCAATTTTTCCAAATATGGAATTTATTGGGGATTGGGGAATGAAAATCTTTTTTGTGTATCTATTGTTTTGATCATGGGTGTGTATGCAATTCATAATTTGAAAGCAACGTCTTTTTATAAAACTAAAAATAATTCGAGGCCGAAAACTATTCGCATTAAACCATGAGGTTTTATGATTTAAACAGACATTTCCACAGGTGTCTATAAAATATAAATGTTTAATACTTTTTTAAAAACGCAATCCCACTTATAAAAAAGATAAATTAAATAAAAATAATGAAAATGCAGATTTAAGGTACATATGTACCTACAACAATATAACTCAAGGGGTTATATTTATTTATTTATTAATTCATTTATCAATTGTACAAATAAGATTTCTCTTTACAATATGCACAAAGTTTACAAGTAATTAGAATAAAATGTTGGTAACTTATATAATTAGAAAAACTAACAAATTTTAGATATAAAAAAAAATAAAATAAATTATTCAGTTAAAAAGTAAAGAAATAGGATATAATATGAGAGAAAAGGAAGGAGTTGAGAACTTTTTTGATATTATCGGAGAAGTGTTTAAGAATATCCCGCTTGAATATGCGTACATTATCTATACGTTTTAAATAAGTGGGTATGTATCGCATTCCATTGAAGTATCGCATGAACGAAAAAGTGACGAGAGGTATTTAGGTATTTATGTTGTGGCAATGTCAGCTGTTCAGTTCTTTGGGTCCTGGCAAACCTTAAGATCTCAAAAAGATAGTCGGGTTCTTTGCTGAAAATTATTTTGTGTAGTAACAATATTGTGCGAAAATTTAGTAATTCGTTTAAAGAGCAACCAGATATTTTTTGTGCATAATCAGAAATGTGGGTATGTTGAAAATAAATCTTGCGCAACTATTATAAGTAACCGTTAGTTTTCTATTCGAATCCACATCAAGGTTTGAAAACAATTATAATGTATAATTGGTAAGATGAAAGTCTTCACAAGTCTGAGTTTGAAATTAGTTGGTAAGAATTTGGATGTTGGGCTAAGGCCTCTAAGCGCTCCATAAACTTTAGAAACAATTTTACTGACGTGCTGATTCCACGTAAAGTTATTGTTGAAAATCTCTCCAAGGTTATTGATTAAATCTACATATTCAATTGGTGAATTATTTAAAAAAAGTGGGTAAAGGTTTGGTTTATTTTTCCTTTTATCTACTATCATAGCCTTAGTCTTGACTGGGTTGAGTCTCAGACTATTGCCTTCAGTCCATTTAAAAATCCTATTTAGTTCAAGACTTACCTCATTTATCACTTGCTGACTTAAATATTTCGGAAATAGTTTGTAAAGTTGTATGTCGTCGGCATATATATGGTGTTCTCATCTTACCTCGACCATGGCTTCGATTTTTTTTTTATTTTTTTTTTTTGGAGCAGACTCTTCAAACATGGTTTTTCTTGAAGTTAAGACTATCTGTAATTAATATTCAAGGAGGAACAATTAAAATTCGAAGGGAGGCATAGTTAAAATTGCATTTAAGCTAAAAAAAAACATGAAAAGTTACATGCAAAGTTAAATAAAAAAATTAGCTATCTGAATTTTAATTGAACAACCTTGAATATTAATTCAAGACAGTCTTAGCTTCAAGAAAAACTATGGCTGAACGATGTACTCCAAAAAAAAAAACGTGGCCAGCTAAAAGGCCAATCTGATGGATTTCCACATATATACATACATCTTCATCAAAGCATTTTGGAAAAAATTGTTTTAAAATTTTTGAGCTTAATCCGGCACTTGGGCGTTGTAGATTTTGATTTTAGGATTGTTTTGGATTGATTTAAGCCAATAAAAAAAAGGAAAAATAAAAAAAAAATTGGGAGACATAACCCCTTAAAATTAAATCCAAAGGAAAGTCTAATGGATTTTGTTCAAGCATGGAATTTGAAAGATCCAAATCTAATACCATGGAAACATGTAATCTTTTTTCAAAATTTTTCCAAGATGTGCGTAAAAATTACTCTAGCCCTATCAACGAAATCATTTTTTTAAACAATACACTAAATGGTGAAGTCGTGGTTTTTTTGATAGTGGTTTCGTTTGATAGTGGTCCGCCCAGCCGTTTTGGAGCTATATGCATTGCAATGCCGAAACCCGAGTCGAATCAGTTGACATTCATAAAAATAACTTGTTATTTTTGTAAATATTTTGACATTTTTATAAATATCTTGATATTTCTATGAATATCTTGTTATTTCTATGAATATCAACTGATTCAACTCGGGTTTCTGCTCCAAAACGGCTGGGCGGACCACTATCAAACTTGGCACGAAGTATAAGCATAATATAAGCTAAAAAGAGTCAGAATGTTTGCAGGGTACAATCCAATACTCACAAGTGGTGAGTATTTATGTATGCATACCATTGCTTCGATTTACGTCACTAATTTAGACCAAGAAATATATATGTATACTTTTTGTTTAAACCGAAGCACGACGCCGCGATTCAAAGGCAAATAATTGTTTCGGTGTACATACATACATATGTATATCACCAAGATGTTGAAATTTTTTTTTTAACTTTACCGCGTTAATTCATTTCTTTACACTTTTCAGATATCAACAGAATTCTTTACCGCAGTAATTATTTGCGAAAACTTTCTTTTCAACCTGCAAACTTGACTTGGCTAATAGCCATTTTATAAATTTGATTTGCTAAAAAAACAAACGCATAAATTTAATGCAAATAAAAACTACGATTCAACTTTAAAAACACGATGAAAATTTTTACATTGCAATTCGAGACAACGCATATCGGGACGACGCACATGGTTGTATCCATAAGAATAAAACACATCTGTTTTGATTCAAAGAAATTTAACCCTCTAATGCGTTGAACAGAATTGGGACGTGGTCGCGAAAGCGGCAACGCTTCATGTGAAATTGAACAGTTTTGCGGCGTACGACTGGTAACCTGCCGACGGTTAGCCGTCGATTTAGATCAGTGACCGGCAGCCCATTTGGCCGCGGCCAAGCGAAGAGCATAAGCATTCTCTCCTGCTTAACGAATTCAACACTTCAGTTTCAATTGAAACCATAGACTAACTAGACCGGAAACTCTTGTTCTTCTTCTCACGTATTGATTGTCAAATATTTTGAGATATAGAGGTACCGTATGTGGAAAAAGCAATTTTACGGAATCGTACCTGATTTGCGGGTGTTTTTCGGGGTAAATGTGTTTTTTTCAGGGGAATATGATGTGATCAAATAAATATAATAAAAACGAAAATTTTATACAAAAACAGAAGTATTTGCTTGTTGTTTTATTTTTTGAGCTAGTTGAAATGTAGGAATATATACTAATGGAAAGTCGATCAGGACGTAAATGCTGTCATATTTCAGTATGAAATAATTCTTTAAGATGTCCAAAAACAGCATTTGTCAATGAGCATCGAGAAGATGGAAAATTTGTATGTTATATACACGTATAAAGATAAAAATGTAAATTTTATTCAGTTCAAAAATGGTTCGTGATACATAAACTACATAATAATAATAATAAACTACATAAAAATAATAACATAATAATGTTGTAGGTAGATTTATGCCTATTTTTTTTTTTTTTTTTGGTTTATTGGTTGCTGCCCAGTTATACGCCTAAGCGTATGTTCCTGCTTTGCTGCCTCTATTTCTACTTATGTTTCAAGTTAAGACCTCTTAACGATATGTTTTTCATATTTTTATCTCTTATACATTTTTGAACTTGAATATTTGTTGATTTAAGACTTACTTTTCAAATTAGTTAGCTTAGTAGTTAAGTTACCGAACGCTTAACAATAACTTAAGAGGTAGGTCATTTTTTCAAGTGAAGAAATTTAATGAGCTATTTTGACTAAAAGTTATATAAAAATAAGTAATTTGCAAGTTAACATTTTGATGCTCACATAAATAGATAATATTTCAGCTTTTACGTCTATCAAATAAAAATATCGCGCAATAATGACTTCACCAGCAAAAAAAAAAAATAATCTTTCCGAATTAATATTATAGTTTAGATAAATTCATTCAAAAATTTGAAGATAGCTATAAAAGATAACATTAACTCAATAACTTTATTTTTTTATAACTTAAAGCTGTAAAAAAGAAAAAGTTTAAAACTTTTGCGGGAAAAATCTGGTAAAATTTAATATTGGTTTTACCAAACATTTTCCACCTCAATCTCGTTTGCAAAAATAAAAACAGTGGCATTCATACTGTAGTGAGGTGAGTATACCGCGCCCCCGAGACTGCGCAGTCGAGTGTGTTGAATACAGCGCGCCCCCGAGACTGCGCTGTCGGAAATCATGTTGAATTTCAAACAGCTGTTTTTGACAATTCTCATTTGATATTTGCAATTGGAAATCGTTGTATGGGACATTTTTTGGAGGAAATTTTTTGCAATAGAAAGGTAAAGAATATTGCTTATCAAGATTTTTTAATTACAATTAATTGGTGTTCAGGTTTGGAATTGAATACCCTGTGAACACATCGCTTACCTTACCAAATACTCGGATACTGATGCAAATGCCGAAAACATCATGAAATTTAACCGTGAACCATTCCCATTATTTATTTCTTCTAGCAATGTGTTGTTCTGCAACATTAAGCTTGTTTTGTAATCTAATAGATATGGTATTCATTGTATAATAATTTAAATATAGTAAAGTTAAATACAGTAAAAAAAACACAAACTCCACATTTAATTTTTAAGCTGCAGAAAATATTTTTATTTCCCTGGTCATAAGGTTAATTCCGTTGAAAGTTTTTACACTTAAATTTTCAAACTTTTACATCAATATTACATTTTTTAACAATAACATCTAATGTAAATTCTTAAAATACGATCTATTAATTCAATATAATACTGTTGCTTAGTCTTCTACTTTTCCCTCTCCTGCAGCCATGCATTTTCTATTTTCACCAGCAAATCCAAACCATTTTCCCAGCGTAACTGAAGAGAACGCACATTTAGTTTTGCCTTATTTTTGCAAAATTCTTATCCATACCAAAACCTATGCGTGCACATGCCAAGTCACCTTGTTTTAGGCGCAGCACCGGGCATATGTCATTCTTACCATCACCGGTGTAGATTACTTGATCATATTTGATACCTTCACGCAAGCCACGCTCAACAATAAAATGTTCAAGTATTTTGACTTTACATAAATTGACTGCACTTATGTGACAATTGGTTTGTTGATGGTATGGTTTAATAGTTAATTTCTGCTGGGTTAGTAAAAATTGCCTCAAAATGACCTTCCAACCCGTGCGCCTGCAACCAGTCATAGTTAGTTAAAAATACTAATTGAATCAGAAGTACATCCAGCAGCCACTTGTCGTCTAAAGAAAAGAAAGAAATTTAAACATTTTAATTTTGATATTTTTATATTGAGTTTGAACAAATAAATTAAATCTATAACTATTGTCAATATTTAACAATGATGCCGCATTTATGTGGTTTTTACCTTTTTGTTTTTATATCAAAACTATTCAAGTTACTGGTATCCAATAAATCGTGCATGCTCTGACCAATAAAAGCGTCTACCAGTGTAATGGCGCCACCAAATACGACAGCTCGTGGTACATCACCCACACTTTTTGCTATTCCTGCTGCTCTTGTTGTTGTTGATCTGTTCTAGACGATATGTTGATTCCAAGTCTCGTTTTTATCAATATACTCCTAAAATCGTCAGTGAAAACTTTGTGTTCCAATCTTGGTGGAGGTTCGTTGGCAATGTAATCTAAAAGCTCAAATGTGGCCATTACTTTGGTTTCGAAAGTACTTAGTTTGATTGCCATCAGAATTATCGAAAACCAAGATGTCGGAAGCCATGTAATTATCGTTCTTTTATAGCCAACCCTTCCTTAGTTGATGTACCCATTGTACTTTTCACCAGCGCCGACTGCTCCAGTGCTACTGCTAAAGTTGAAAAGTCTATTGAAAAGCTGTAATAAAAAGACAAATCAATTATTTTAATAAAAATAGCAAAAATTATGATACAAACCAAAAATTGTAATATTGCTGTTCAAGACCGCAAAAATGTTTAAGAAATTTGACAGCTTAAAAGTAGCCAGACTTAAAAATTTTTTCACAAAAAAACAATTCGTTTGATTTTTCTTTTAAGTGAATAAAAATTGCCACATAATGTGAGTGCTTTAATTTTCTTAAACGTTTTATGATGGTTTCCTTTACAAAAAATATGATTTTTGTCATTTTAATTCTATGAAGACTTATAAATTTCCTAATCCATGGGAAAGTATCCACAAAGTGGCACACGCATACTGAGGTACTCACCGCGCAAGGGTGAACTTCAATTTTCACTAACACTAACAAAAAGTGTTTTTCCCGCCGAAAAGACTTTCTCGTCTAGTTTGTCTATGATTGAAACGTTGAATGAGTAGGTTCGCGCCATAGACTAACTAGACCCGAAACTCTTGTTCTTCTTCTCACGTATTGATTGTCAAATATTTTGAGATACAGAGGTACCGTATGCCCAAAATTCAATTTCCATGGAATCGTACCTGATTTGTGGGTGTTTTTTGGGTAAATGTGATTTTTTCATGGGAAAAACGAAAGTTTATAAAAAAACAGAAAAATTTGCTTATTGTTTAATTTTTTGAGCTTAGGACTATTTGAAATGTAGGTATATATACTAATGGAAAGTCGATAATTTGAAGTTCCTCAGTGTTAAATACTTTTTAAGATGTTCAAAAATAACATTTGTCAATGAGTATCGAGAAGATGGAAAAATTGTATGTGTATATCATTACCTTAATATAGAAAGGCCCTATCTACCAGTTTTGTAACTTTACAGGAGAACGAAAAAACTTAATAAAAATTTAAGTTTTGTAGTATTAAATTGAGTTGTGACTTTTTTTATTTGCTTGTAATTGCTTTATTTTTAATCGCAGCACACACATTTGTTTATCAATGCTATTTTTTTGTGTTTTATTGGTTGCTGCCCGGTTATACGTGTATTCAGCGTGTATTCCTGCTTTGCTGCCTTGCTACTTCTACTTATGTTTGAAGTTAAAGCTTCTTTGCACGATATGTTTTTTTTTATTTTTATCTTAAATATATCTGTGAACTTGTATATTTGTTGATTTAGGACTTACTTTTCCAATTAGTTAGTTTATTAGTTAAGTTATCGAACGCTTTAACCATTACTAAGAAGGTAGGGCATTTTTTAAGCGAAGAAATTTAATGAACGATTTTGACTGAAAGTTATTTAAAAATAAGTAATTTGCAAGTTAACATTTTGATGCTCATATAAATAGATAATATATCAGCTTTTACGTCTATCACATAAAAATAACGCGCAATAATGACTTCACCAGCAAAAAAAAAAAATATTAGACTCAGTTATAACCGATGGAGACTTCATCTCCGATAAAACTTTCCGAATTAATATTATATTTTAGATAAATTTATATCAATACCTTGAAGGTAGCTATAAAAGATAACATTAACTCAAGAACTTTACTTTTGTATAACTCCAAGCTGTAAAAAAGAAAAAGTTTAAAACTTATGCGGGAAAAATCCGGTAAAAGTTAATATTGGTTTCACAAAACATTTTCCACCACAATCTCGCTTTGCTAAAATAAAAACAGTGGCATTCATACTGTAGTGAGGTGAGTATGACGCGCCCCCGAGACTGCGCAGTCCATTATGGTGAATACAACGCACCCCCGAGACTGCGCTGTCGTAAATCATGTTGAATTTCACAACAGCTGTTTTTGACAATTGTCATTTAATATTTGCAATTTATTGTAAACATTTTTTGGAGGAACGCAATAAAAAGGTATAATATATAACTTATCAAGTTTTTTTATTAAAAAATAATTGTTCATTGCAGGGAAGCCAATAAAGGCCATCACTAATAAAGTGGCTACGCAAGCACACTTGGAAAACTATGCTTGAAAACTCTTCCTTTACGCTGGCAAACAGGACGGAGAACTAAATTTATGGCTAGTAGGTCAACATACAGTGATTTAGTTATAATCAAATTAAATAAAAGATTTAAACAAACATTTGTTCATTTACAGAAATGTCGCAAAGCCCAGTGGAGTACTATGATGTGCTACAGACATTTGGTGAATTAACTAAAGAATCGACTCATAATCGCAAGTATGATAAGTGGAAAGCGGTCCACATACATAATTGTTTAAAAAATGGAGAGACACCCATCCCGATTGCAAAAGTAATGCAAATACGCTGGCCGTGCACTGAACTATGACGACGTTAATACAGCAGTGGAAAATTTGCAAAAAGCGCTTTGTAATGCCATAGAAAATCCACCAGCTGAAGGAAAAATAAAAAAGGATATTTTCAAAGCAATCCATGAACTACCTTAAGCCAATCGCGATACTTCAGCATTTCTTATATTCCATTTTCAGCACATTGGAAAATGTTAAGAAGTACGCATGCATATTGAAACTACGATTTACGTGGCATCTTATGCTGTTCTCAGTCGTTTCTATTATTGGAATTAAATCGATGGCATATGTACGTGGCTGGGCAAAACGTACCGCGCGCGGTACTGCGGCAGAATGAGAATAACTTTTCATATACGTATAAAAAGCAGAGAGCGTAAAATTTAATTCAGTTTGCTTTGAAAAGCGAACAAAGCACAAATACACATGCATTGAAGAACATTTAAGAAAAACACACGTGTAGTGGTGCCCAGCTCTGCATATGTATGACGAAATTCGCTGCTATGTTACGTAAGCGAAATTCAACTGCATGATTGTGTTTTACAATATTGGATGAATATAGAGGAAGTTTTATTAGAATCTTAAACGAAATTAATCTGAAAAAGTGTTGCATTTGCATTTCTTATAATTTTTCTACACAATTTTAGTTATATTTTATGTGAAAAACAATATAAATAAAGCGAATTGTTTCTTATAAAATATTTTTTTTTTAATTTGACATTGTTGAATTTAACCCTCACTATTTTTTAAGTATTGGTAAATACTTATTTAGATTTAAGTTATAAAGATCATACTGGCGGAAAATTCGCCGTAAATTTGCCACAACAAAAAGAATATCAAGTGCAAAATTATGCAATATTAAAAGGAATACAATGTGCATTGAGGTCGGAGAAACAGAGTAATCCAATGCCATTGAATTATTCCAGGGATCATCCTATTTCCAACTGTGAAATCACTTTAACATCGACTACACATAGCTCGGTTATAAAAAAATTGACACGACGTGCATGTTATATAGTTTAAAACATATTATTTACATTTAGCTGAATGTAGCTTTTATGATTTAGATATATAGTACACTTCATTTATTTTTTGAATTGAATACTTCATCAACAATAATTTCAAACATTCATTTTAATTGCAATATTTGCGCACAGAATTTTCAACTGGTGATATAGTTGACGACGCTGGTGCACCACATAGCATAACAGACGCTGGTGCTCCACATAGCATAACAGTTTTTAGTGAAAGATAAGTTATTGGAGACAAATTAAAAACTGCATGAATTATGTTCATTTGATGATAAAGTTATTTCCTGGAGGTTGTGGCAAATGCTTAAATTCATCCAATTGAGCACGTAGTATACTATTCATAGGTGGTGCATACCGGTTGCTGATGTGAAACTTTAGTTCCGATTTGCTCTAAATTATTGCCAGGCTCGCGATGTCGCTGTATTGCTGTTGTTTTTGTCCCACTGGACCCACGTTCTCCGACAGCTATTTAAGTAGTTCTTGTTGTGTAATAAGCCAACGAAGCAGATCGGGACTGCAGTGCATGTTTTTTTGTGCGATGGAACTTGACTTTGCCTCTTCTACGTTGGACAGATCGCTATGATAGAAAATACAAATTACATTTGAAGAAAAATGTAATAAAAAATAGCTTACGTTTTTTTTTGTTGCTGTTGTTAAGAGTGTGAAGAAAAGCCGTGCTACCGATGAATCCCAATATTGAGCAGTATGTTGTCCTGTTGTTAAAAATTGTCTTATCCCTTCATCCAAATTATTTGTTTAAGCAATATGACAGTTTCACAGATGCCAGATTTTGAATTTTGTAAAAAAAACTCAATTCGTTAGATTTTTCTTTTGAATCATTAAAAATTGATACATAATGTGAGCGCTTTTATTTTCTTAAACATTTTATGATGATTTCCTTTACAATAAATATTATTTTTTTCGTTTTATTTCTATGAAGACATATAAATTTCATAGTTCATGGGAAAATATCCACAAAGTGGCACACGCACACTGAAGAACTCACCGCGCAAGGGTGAACTTCAATTTTCACTAACACTAACAAAAAGTGCTTTTCCCGCCGAAAAGACTTTCTCGTCTAGTTTGTCTATGGTTCGCGCTACGCCTTTTATTTAGTGCACTGCGAAAAATGTTTAACGTGGAAAGGAAAAAACATTATTTTTTCGCAGAAAATTTTTTGGTCAACCGCAATGTTTGATTTGAATGCGCGTTTTAGGGGAAATACATAAAGGGAAAATACATTTCTGGTCTCTTCATGAAGATTTTGGTAAAAAATAGGATAATAAGTGGGAAATTTTATTTTATGAATTGAAAAAATGCTTTTTTGAGCAAATTATTAACGACTCAATTAGTGAAAATAAGACAAAGTCTGAAACAGATTTAATTTTTAGAAAACTAAAATCCAGTTACATAATTTCGTTATCATTGGTGAAACAATGTCGTCCTTTTGAATATGAAATTTTTTTTTGGATGAGGTTCTGCAGTTTTTTGGTGAAAATGGAAATAAAGCGAAGGAATTTTGTAACTATATCAGTTTTTAGATTATTTTTCATGAAAACTGGATTTTCTTACCACATATTCAATTAAAAAAAACAAAAACATAATTTTTCATAAAAACTGCATTTTTTTATAACTTCATTTGATAAATTTTGAATGAATTTTCTTTAAGTAATTTGTTCCTAACAACTCATTGGAGCATAGGTGTGAATGCAGCTGACGATCGCTTCTCCCCATATTCTTTGCCACCCGAGACGACCGAGGTCCCGGTCTTGGCTTGGTAGCTGAGACGAACTAGGCCTCAGTCTACCCGAATGGGGGTTTTGAGTACCACAAAAACGATTGTCTTCGTGGTCGCCGAGACGAACTTGGTCCCGGTCGACCACTTTGGGAGTGATTAGTGCCTCCAGGACGTTCTTGAGGTGGTAGCCGAGACGAACTAGGTCCCGGTCTAGCACCCAAAAAAGACCGAGAAGACACTGTTTCAACGCTCTTCCTGCTACTCTCTTCAATTCACCGGAAAGTGGCCGAGACGAACTAGGTCCCGGTCTTACACCCTCATCGGAAGGGGAGCTGGCGGCGATAAGTTGCCAAGTGTGCCCAAGACGAGCTAGGTCCCGGTACAAAATCCTCATATGATTCTTGATGGTTACGTGTAGTGCCTCGGAAGAAGGGTAAACGTTTGAGCTGTTTCGTTTGGTTCGGTGTAAGTGACTTGCATAGAAGGGCGATCCTTTCTTTTTAATCTGGAGCGACTCTCTATGTTTGTTAAATTACGAGCCAATGGGTTCGGATGATGCAGCAACCTTATGGCGTAGGTTTGTTTGATTCTGTTAATTTCATCTTTTACCATGGGGATGCATAGATCTCTGTGAATGTTTTCATTCCGTATATACCATGGGGCACCTGTAAATATTCTTAAGATTTTGGACTGAGCCCGTTGTATTAGTTCAATGTTTGAGGAGCTGGCGTTACCTCATAATTGGATACCATATAACGAAATTGGCTAATGATTGTTTTGTACAAAAGGATTTTATATTCAAGCTTCAAATGGGAACGATGATTAATTAACCAGTAAAGACTGGCGGTTTTTAACTGTAACTGCATTTTTTTGGCCTCAGTATGCTTACGCCATGTTAATCGTCGATCTAATTGATTACCTAGATATGTAACAATTTCACCCTGTGGGACTGAAATATTATTTAGTACAATTGCAGGGCATTCACTACGTCTAAGAGTAAAAGTAACTTGCTTGCATTTTTGCTCATTTATTTTTATGCGCCATAGCGATAACCATTTTTCTATTGATTTCAAATGAAACTGGAGGTTTCGAGAAGCTTCCAAAGGGCAACGGTTACAACTTAAGACTGCGGTATCATCTGCGAATGTTGAGATGGTAGTGTTGGCACTTATCGGTAAATCTGAGGTATAAAATACATATAGAAACGGTCCTAGTACGCTACCTTGAGGGACACCTGCTCTTATATTGAAGTGAGTTGAAATAAAATTCTTGTGTTTTATTTTAAAAAGCCTGCTTTCGAGGTAAGAAGTAAATATTTTATGAACATTAAGAGGCAATAGGTGTTCAATTTTTTTGATAAGGCCTTCATGCCATACTTTATCAAACGCCTGAGTTACGTCCCCACAACCTTTTTCATTCCAAACAACCAAATATATATGTATGTCACTGCAAATACTAGGAACACAACACACTCCATAGAGACATACATACACATTCCATAAGCAAGAACTTATTTACATATATCGTAGCACTCAATAGAGACATACCTGCATACATATTTGAAGATCAAATAATTAAATATGTATGTTGCTATGTATGAATAAACAAACCGTTCTATGCAGTAGCCTTATCTTTTGGATTTCGCTACTGCATAACTGGAGGTATCGAGTTCGGCTGCCGTTCCAAATGCAAAATACGCTGAATAACATATTTTGCACTCAAGGCCAGCCGAACTCGAACGCCAAGTACAGCATAAAGTAGAGTAAGAAAAATGTATTAAGCTAGTCTTAAGATTCCGTTATACAATAAACAACAAACCTAAGTTTCATTGCTGTGTTTTATTGTATATGTAATTGGCGCAGTCTTGGTTCTTTAATCAGAAGATTAAAGAAGAACTTACGAAAATTAAAGAAATTAAATTAAATTTAATTAAATAATTAAAACCGTTGAAGTCACGATCTGTTCGTATATATTTTTTTTTTTAAAAAAAAAAAAAGAAAAAAACGCATCCATGGCAAATCAAATCGCACAGTGCCTAGCTGCACTAACGGAAATAGTGGCTCGGCAAAATCACCAAACTGTTAGATCAAGAATTGAAGCCGATATAAAACATTTGGCAATAT
Organism: Tricholauxania praeusta; assembly: GCA_949775025.1. NCBI lineage: Eukaryota > Metazoa > Arthropoda > Insecta > Diptera > Lauxaniidae > Tricholauxania > Tricholauxania praeusta. The sequence continues at coordinate 76,917,950 of OX459029.1, read as the reverse complement.
TTAAAGGAGAGCCTGGTACTCTCCCATCCTTTATATCATCAGTATCACGGATCCTGTTAGATCACCCAGGTAACGAAGTACCTGTTTTTCAAATTATTTTTGATAACAAAATTCAGGGTGGGGCGAAAAACGTCCTCAGCATCAACCCCCCTGCAACATGGGAAGAATGCCTATCGAGGCTAAGGCAGCATTACAAACCGAAGAGGGACCAGCTTGACATTACAAGAAACATAGGGAATCTAAGGGTAAGGAGTATATTAGACTTAGATAATAAGATAAGAAAATTGGTCGAAGATATCACAGAATATTCGGCTTATAATGAGAATAGCCAGACTATGCTGGAAATATTCAGTGGTATGATCGTCCAAAAAGTAAAAGAATTGGTGGCTGGACCCCTGGCTTACGCAATCATGAAAAAATGTAATTTAACAGAAATAAGAAATATTGTTAGTGATTTCATAGGACAAGATTACGGCAACTTAAATAAATTCAATAACTCAGTGCATAGTGAACAACAATACGTGCAAAAAGTAAATAAAAGCACTTATAATAGTTTTAACTCAAATTTTAATGGTAGGAAGGAACAGAATCAATGCTATAATAGAAATTCTCAGTATAAATCCCAACAATTAAACGATAACCGCGAACAAAATAGAGATAGTAATAGTTTTCAACGTAGGGGACAATATTATTCTAATCAAAACCCCAGTAGACAAACACAAAATCAATCAAATAGAAGGTCTGGAAATTTCCGACAGAGTGGACAGGTACCAATGGACGTTGACCATATTCAACGAAAACCTCAACATGAAAATTTTCAGTTAATGGCCCAGGATCATATCTACCGATAATAAACCTAACAATCGACGGAACAATAATAAAATGCCTAATCGATACCGGATCGACAATTTCTTTATTAGATCAAAATAAATTAACCCAATATGAAAGAATTAAAATAAAAGACGAGTTAGAATTTAATACTCTCAGTGGACAAACCTCAATTTGCGAGGAAATCATTATTCCTTTGCCTAAAGAATTTAAGGAAAATAATCGTATGTGCTGGAAGATCACGAAATTCAAAAACAAAACTTTTGATGCTCTTCTAGGCCAAAACATTCTCAAACCGTTTAAAGCAATAATAAATTTGGAAGAAAACTTTCTTCAAGTAAAAGGTGAAAAAATTTATTTCGATATCCCGTGTCCATACAGCTATGACGAAATTCATTTATTAGAGGGTGGTGAAACAGTTGCTTTATTAGATAAACTCCAACGCAACGATATGAATACGGAAGAAAAAAAGTATTTAGCAAAAGTTATTAACGAAAATAATGACTTATTTTTTCATGAGGGTCAGAAGTTGACTCATACTCATGAGATAATGCATGAAATCATTACTACAACCAAAGCACCGTTATATACGAAAATATATAGATATCCTCAGATCCATGAGGTGGAAATAACGAAACAAATATCGGATATGTTAGATCAGGGGGTCATTAAGGAAAGTAATTCCCCATATAACTCATCACTTTGGATAGTCCCAAAAAAAACGGATAGTTCCGGCAATAGAAAGTGGCGAATTGTAATCGATTACAGAAAACTCAACGAAGTTACTGTAAGCGATAAGTTCCCCATTCCAAATATTGAAAATATTTTGGAAAAGCTAGGAAGGGCACAATACTTCACTACCCTAGACCTAGCAAAGGGCTTTCACCAAGTCCTAATTAAAGAAAGCGACAGAAGGAAAACAGCATTTTCGACTCCTCAAGGACACTACGAATTTGTAAGGATGCCGTTCGGACTTAAAAACGCCCCGGCAACCTTCCAAAGGCTGATAAACTCTGTACTTCGGGATTATATTAACAAATTTTGCGTAGTATATCTTGATGATATACTAATTTTTAGTACCTCCCTTAAGGAACACTATCAGAATATCCAGAAAATATTTGAAAAGCTTAGACAACATAACTTGAAATTACAGATAGACAAATGTAATTTCTTTGCAAGGGAAACTGAATATCTTGGTCACACACTCACCACAGATGGGATAAAACCGAACTTATCTAAGCTCGAGAGTATACGAAAGCTGAATCTTCCTGAAAACCAGAAACAAATAAAATCATTTCTGGGAATAACTGGATATTACCGCAAATTTGTGAAAGATTATGCCAAAGTAGCATACGGTCTAACAAAATTCTTAAAAAAAGGTGCAAGAGTGAATGTAAGAGATTCACAGTACATTGATTCTTTTGAAAAGTTAAAGAAGTATTAAAATATCCAGATTTTTCGAAGAAATTCAAACTAGTAACCGACGCTAGTGATGTCGCCCTGGGAGCCGTTTTGAACCAAGATTTACACCCCGTGAGCTACGCAAGTAGAACCCTCAATGAGCATGAGAGACATTATTCAACCATTGAGAAAGAGTTGCTCGCAATCGTTTGGGCGGTCAACTACTATAGACCGTATTTGTACGGTAGGGAGTTTGAATTAATGACGGACCACCAACCCTTGGTATGGCTACAAGCAAAAAGTACTGCTGCTAAAATTAGGGGAATATAATTTCAAAATAAGTTACGTCAAGGGAAAAGAAAATAATGCAGCCGATTTCCTTAGCAGAATTAATGCTTTAGACACTGTTCAGAGAAGAACTAAAAACCGATTTCATTTAGAATATTTCATTTATCATAATTTTCCAACACTTAAATTGTTCAACTAAATTTGCTCTCAGTTGTAGCTAAACATACTAACTGTTCTTAAAGCTTTAAATTTTTATTGTTTTTAACTATAAAAGAGGTTTGCATAACATAAAAATCATCATATTGTACCGTATTGCTTTGTACATATTTAGTTTTCAGTTTAATTGCTAGCGCGTGTAACTTGGACATACTCATTTTGCTGTCGGCATTCGGTCGCAGCATAATAAATTTATATGTATAAATCAAAATCAAAACTTCGCATTTTAATTCGCTTAAAATAAGTACCAAAAAAGCTTGGTACTTCGACATTGGTGACCCCGACGTGATTTTTGTTGTTGTAAGAATCACTCTCGAAAAAAGAAAAAAAATTCGCACAATTTCGCAAATATTTCGGTTAATGTGTTTTTTGCCATACTCAACGGTAACATCGTACCGTTTAGTTCGCGTAAATAGACACAGTTATTTCCTAACGCAACTTGGCTGCATATCGATGCACAAAAAATTAAAAAATTTCTAAGCTGCATATCGTTGCATAAAACCAAAAATTTAATTAAACGGGATCGCTGCGATTAATTTCAAATGGAGGACAAAAATAAAAAAGTCGCGTTTCTTAAGTTAAAAATGGATTCTTTAAGGAAGCAAATTGAGAAAATTCGTGGCATTTTGGAAGTCGAAGATTCCAACTCTCTGGATGAAGCTGCAATTACCGTGCAGTTAGAACAACTGGATAAGGTTTACATGGATTTTGGGAGTTTTCAATGCGAGCTGGAGATGGCAGATAATGAAGAAATAGCAAGCAGCAGTTCTGAGGCGTTATATGCAACATACATTGAGTTGAAAACGGAGCTTACTCGAATGCTGATGTCTCGCCGTTCGTCCAACTCACGCTCATCGACACTTTTGCATCAGTCGTCATTCGAAAACCCGATGCCGTCGATCATCATTGCGGCCCCGAAGCCGCGTCTACCCATACTTCAAGTTCCAAAGTTTAATGGAGTGTACACTGAGTGGCCGAATTTCTTCTCCATGTTCGAGACAGTTATTGGCAGCGATGTAGAATTGCCAAAAATTGAGAAATTTCAGCATCTCAGGTCATCTCTCACTGGCGTCGCGCTGGATACAATCCGCACTTTGGAAATCAGCGATGAAAATTACAACAAAGCGGTAGATTTATTAAAAACAAGATTTAACAATAAACGTTTGAATTTTCAGGCACACATTCGTGATATTGTTGGTTTAAGCTGTGTGGAGTTAGGAGCAGTGGCAAAGCTTCGAAATTTAAGCGACAGTGTGAATTCTCATTTGCGTGCTCTACTTACAATGGGAACAAAGGAACAAATCGCAGATTGTTTATTAATTCACATCATCGGTCGAAAATTGGACATATCTACGCAGACGAAATGGGAAGAGACAACGCCTGTTAGCGCGATACCAACTTGGGAGTCTATGGCTACATTTTTGGAGAAAAGATGTCAGACGATGGAGAATGTGGAGAGTGCTCTGGTAACGCAAACACCGAGCAAACAGGTGGGAGATAAATTACATCAAAACACTATTAGTAAAAAAAGAGTATTTTTGGTTTCAACTAACACTTACAAAAATTGTTTGATTTGTAAGTCCACTTCGCACGTAATTAGCAATTGCCAGCAATTTCTTTCGCTCTCGCCTGCATCTCGTTTTAAAGAGGCCAAAAGGCTTCAGTTATGCTTGAATTGTTTGCGTAAAGGCCATGCAATCAAAAACTGTCAGTCAAGTTGTTGTCGTAATTGCTCTTTAAAGCACCACACTCTCCTCCATTTTGATTCAATGCCTTCATCTGCTTCAAATTTAAATACTTCGCCCTTAGTGAATTTTAATTCGGTACACACGGTGCTCACAGATTTGCCAAGTACCTCTACCACTGCCGCTGCCGCCGCAAGCTCTGCAGTTGCACGTGCGGAGAATGCCATGTCTTCTGCGTCAGCTCCACAATCAGCTTTAGTCGCCGCGTCGTTTTTTGACTCAAAGCCGGAGTATGAAAATTTTAGCTCTCAAAATTTTGTCCTTTTGGCCACAGCCATAGTATTTATAAAGAATAAGGCTGGATCATTGATACCTTGTAGGGCCATTCTCGATTCCGCATCGCAAGTTCATTTTGTAACAAGCAGTTTTTTCGGACAGCTGCAAGTCAAACCACAAAAAACAACAACAGTAATTTCTGGCATCGGCCAGTCGGATTTCGTCGCAAACAAAATTGCAAACCTTGATTTACAAGCTACAACAAACAATTATGGTACTTCAATTACTGCTGTAATTGTTCCAGTCATCGTTGACAATCAGCCATCGAATACCGTAAGCGTATCTAATTTGAATATTCCTGCAAATTTAAAACTAGCGGACCCTCTGTTTTATAAATCACAGCGAATAGATTTATTAATTGGTGCAGACCTTTTTTATGATTTGATGTGTGTAGGCCAAATTTGTTTAGGCCCACAGTCTGCTCTGCTGCAGAAAACCAAACTAGGGTGGATCGTAGCTGGTAGCTGCAATCAGGTTACTGACAAAAAATCATGTCTTGTTATCGCAGAACAGCGTATTATGCAGAGTGAATCTGATTACTTTTTAGACGACCTAGTACGAAAATTCTGGGAAGTTGAAAATCATCTTGATATCAACGCGAAAATCACTAAAGAGGAGCTTGATTGTGAAAAATATTTTGTCGATACCTACACTCGTTTGGAGTGCGGAACGTATTCGGTTCATTTGCCTCTTAAAATTACACCTTCATCTCTTGGTGACTCATACCAACAGGCATTAAATCGGTTTAAACATTTAGAAAGGCGCTTACAGAACAATTTGGAACTTAAATCTCAATATTCGTCGTTTTTAAAAGAATATCTCGATCTTCGACACATGTCACCTGTAGAAACCATACCTGATGGTGTTGCTTCGTATTTTTTGCCTCATCATTGTGTCTTAAAGGAAGACAGCACAACCACGAAATTGCGTGTTGTTTTCGATGGCTCAGCTCGTGCGTCATCTGGAAAACCACTAAATGAGGCCTTGATGGTTGGCCCAACCATACAACCCAATCTTTTCGATATCTTACTGCGATTTCGTACTTTTAAATTTGCGCTCACAGGCGATGTTTGCAAAATGTACCGCTGCGTAAAGGTTACGGCTCCTGATAACTATCTGCAATGTATCCTCTGGAGAGAGCACCCTGACGACAAAATTCAAATTTTTAAGCTAGATACCGTCACTTATGGTACGAAGCCCGCATCGTTTCTTGCTATTCGTTCTATGCAACAGCTAGCTGTTGACGACGGCAGTGCATACCCCTTAGCAGCACGGATCTTGTGCCGAGACTTTTATGTCGATGACTTGATTTCGGGTGGCAACACAGTTGAAGAGGTTTTGCAAGTTTTGAAGGAAACTACACAGCTTTTAGAAAAAGGAAATTTTAAAATTCGTAAATGGTGTTCGAAGAGCTCAGTGATACTTCTGGAGATTCCTGAGCTGGACCGAGAAAGTTTTTTGAAATTTAATGATGGCAGTGATGTAACTAAAACACTTGGGCTTGTATTGGATCCACACATTGATAATTTCTTGTTTTCCTTTGTACCTTTTTCTACAATTAGAAAGGTAACAAAGCGCACAGTTCTTTCTATCATTGCTCGATTTTATGACCCCCTCGGTTTAATAGGGCCCGTCATTACGAAAGCAAAAATTTTTATGCAAATGCTTTGGAAGCAAAAACTAGAATGGGACGAAAGTTTGCCGCAATCATTAGAGTCAACTTTTATCGATATGTGCTCAGATTTTAAACTAGTGAGCAGGTTCCACGATTGGTTTTAATACCATCTGCTAAAATAGAGCTTCATGCATTTTGTGACGCTAGTCTCTGCGCTTACGGCGTTTGCATATATATTCGCTCGGAATTAAACAATATCGTTGAAAGTCACCTATTGTGCTCGAAATCGCGAGTATCGCCACTTAAAGCGTTGACTATACCCAAATTAGAGCTGTCGTCTGCATTATTGCTTGCAGAACTCACATACTCAATATTTCGCACTGGAATGTTTATGGGAGAATTTCATTGCTGGACGGATTCTACAGTAGTGCTGTCGTGGCTACAAGAGGAATCGTCAAATTACAACATTTTCGTATCGAATCGTATTAGTCGTATTCAATCACTTACCAATAACATGTTGTGGCATTATGTGCCAACAGATATGAACCCTGCCGATACCCTTTCGCGGGGCTCATCACCTAAAGAGTTATTGAACTCATCGTTGTGGAAGTGTGGCCCATCTTTCCTGCTGCATGGACGAGACAAGTGGCCAATTCCGCCATCTGCTATCACAAATCTTCCAGAAAAACGAAAAAGAGCACTGATTTTATCCACGCAAAATTTGGATTTGTCACTTACTTGCAAATATATCACTTCTTTTGGTAAAATGCAGCGAATCTTTGCATACATTCACAAATTTGGAACTAAAAATGGTGATCGCTTTGGACCACTTTCTACAAAGGATGTACAAATGGGATCCTACCTACTCATTCGCATGGTACAAAAATCATCGCTTCATTCTGAGTATCGTCTTCTTGAAAATAAAAAACCGGTCAATTCATCTTGCATTTCGTCTCTCAATCCATTTTTGGACGCATTTGGTCTAATTCGTGTTGGTGGTCGATTAAAAAATTCAGCGTTAGATTTTGAGTCAATGCATCCAATAATTTTAGCTAAAAATCACCCGTTAACTGATTCCATCATAAACTACTTTCATCATCGATGCTTGCATGCAGGGCCACAATCACTATTGGCTACGATTCGAATGCAATACTGGCCTATAGGAGGAAAAAAGACCGTGAGCCGCATAGTAAACAAATGTGTGAGGTGTTTTCGTGTAAAGCCCAAATTGGCAGGATACATCATGGGTGATCTACCTGTAGAAAGAGTTCAAGCTAATCGAACGTTTCTCATTACTGGAATTGACTTCGCTGGTCCGTTTTTTTATCGTTCAGAAATTAGAAACCGATCTCCAATTAAGTGCTACGTCAGCCTATTTGTGTGCTTTGCTACTAAGGCTGTGCACCTCGAATTAGTAAGCGACCTCTCCACTTCGTCTTTTTTAGCTGCATTGAAGCGTTTTGCATCAACTCGAGGAAAGCCGAAAGTATTTTGGTCTGACAACGCGACAAACTTTGTTGGCGCAAAAAATGAGCTATTAGAGCTCAAACAATTATTTTTCAATCAGGAGCATAACAGGGCAGTTTCGCAGCAATGTCTAGAGGATGGCATTGACTGGCGATTTATTCCCCCAAGGTCACCCCATTTTGGTGGTCTCTGGGAGGCTTCTATTAAAATTGCAAAATCACATTTACTTCGAACAATTGGTCTTTCTATCTTGTCCTTTGATGATCTTAGGACATTAGTTTGTCAAATCTCTGCAATAATGAACTCTCGTCCATTATGTCCAATTTCAGAAAATGTTGCGGATCTTGAGGTACTGACTCCAGCACACTTCTTAATTGGCGCACCGTTCACATCAGTGGTTGAACCCGATGTTTCACTTCTAAATATTAACCGCTTAGATCGCTGGCAGCGCGTATGCTATATGCAACAGATATTTTGGAAGAAGTGGAGTACTGAATATATTACGCTTTTACAACAACGTACAAAATGGCAGATAGCTTCGAAAAACGTACACGACATGGTGTTGCTTAAGGACGAAAACTTGCCACCGCTGAAGTGGCCACTAGCTCGAGTTCTTGAAGTTATCAAAGGTGACGATGATGTTGTACGTGTGGCTCTTCTCCAGACAGCCAATGGTGTGGTGAAGCGTTCAGTTGCCAAGTTGGGCATCCTTCCAATAAATGCTGCTGTTGAAAGCGTGGACCTTCCAACGGGGGGAGGATGTTCAGAGAAGAACTAAAAACCGATTTCATTTAGAATATTTCATTTATCATAATTTTCCAACACTTAAATTGTTCAACTAAATTTGCTCTCAGTTGTAGCTAAACATACTAACTGTTCTTAAAGCTTTAAATTTTTATTGTTTTTAACTATAAAAGAGGTTTGCATAACATAAAAATCATCATATTGTACCGTATTGCTTTGTACATATTTAGTTTTCAGTTTAATTGCTAGCGCGTGTAACTTGGACATACTCATTTTGCTGTCGGCATTCGGTCGCAGCATAATAAATTTATATGTATAAATCAAAATCAAAACTTCGCATTTTAATTCGCTTAAAATAAGTACCAAAAAAGCTTGGTACTTCGACAGACACAATCAATATGTTGGGGGAGAACTTATCTAAACAAACAAAAAATTCAACAACCGATAACAGTAAAAAATTACAGAAACCATTTCCCAGCAATTATGAAGAAGTAACCGTCCCAACCGATGGTAGTTGTTTTTTCCATTCAATAAGCCGTGGACTAGAAGAATTAGGCATTCACTTAAATGCGAGAAATTTAAGATGCATATGTCATAATTACATAAAAAAAAGAGACCACGTAGCGAAAACGAAAGAAGTTACCTACTGACTATTATGAACGATAGTCATTGGGGTGACACTGAAGTAGAAGGGAAAATCATAAGCCAAGAATTAAAAATCAAAATTCATGTCATAGAGAAGTTATCCGTTAATAAAAAGACCATATATACACACACAATAGTTAATGGTGACTCTGTAATACAAGCACAACCAGACTACAATGATCAAAACATAGTACATATTATCAATAGAGGTAATGGCCATTTTAACGCTGTTCTTAAACAACAGGACTCTGACTCAACAAGGGCAACGATCCACTCTCAATCAGAAGAACGTAACGACCACTTTGTTATTCTAGACACAGTCGTTAACAGGTTTCCCACTCAACTAATTCTGACTGATAACAAAATTAAAGATGTCGAAGAACTTAATTCCAAACAGAAAATTTACTTAAACTCAGACGACATCAACAGTGGCCATATGTCAGACATATTTCGTAGGTATTTACAAAAAGGAAAGGTAGGGATTTACTCGGAATTGTCCGACAGTTTATACAATAACGTCCAACAAAAACGTATTGAACTGTTTGGCAATGGCTTATCATTTGTAAAATGTACATTCCATGCTAAAGACATGAGAAATGAGAATGAAACTTTTAAGCAAATAGAAAAATATCACAAAAGTGAAACCGGACACGGTGGTATTAGTGAAAACTATAATGGTTTAAAGAAACTCATTTATCACAAGGACTTAAAGAATCTGATTCAAAAGTACATAAACAACTGCGATGTTTGTAACAGAGCGAAGTACGACAGAAATCCTGTAAAACCAAAGTTTTACTATACGGAAACTCCTACTAACCTAAATCAGATCATTCATGTAGACCTATATGTCAATAAAAAACATAGTTTTATGTCTTTCATTGACAAATTTTCGAAGCATGCAGTCGTTTTTCACCTAGAAGATAGAAATAGCTTCACACTCGTAGAGAAGTTGAGACTATACTTTTCAGTAAAGCAAAAACCCTCTCGATTCGTTATGGATAATGAATTCAACTGCATTAACGTAAAAAATTTTCTAAGAGAGCAGAATATAGAGGTACACTTTACTAAGTCAAATAGTCATACAGGCAGCTCTGACGTGGAAAGGTTCCACAATACAATAAGCGAAAAGCTTCGTGTCTTGGAAGCCGAAAAGAGTAGCTTAAGCACTCAAGAAAGAATGTATAAAAGTGTTGAATGGTATAATAAGTCGTTCCACTCAACAATTCAAGCTAGGCCAATAGACGTTTTAGAAGGAAAAGTCGAAAGCAACGACATTGTAAAAAGACTTAAAGAGGCTAAACAGAAATGGATAGAAAAACGCAATGAAAAACGCGAAATTTATGACGAAATCAGAGAGGAAGGGTATGTGAAAAACTATAAAGCATTAAGGCATAAAAATGAGTAAAATGAAATTGCGAAACGTCCATCCAACGAATATCAAAAGAAGCAAGAAATTTTCAAACGAATTCAACGATAAAAGTATTGACGCCGACAAGAAAAATAGTCAGAATAATAAAAAAAAAAAATAGTAATAATATCTACACTTCAAATTGAAAGAAAAACAATATAATAATATGTGTGTATTTATAGGTGACTTGGATATTTATGATAATTCTGATACTGTGGACATCGAAAGCAGGTCGTACCCACCTAACTATTGAAAAAATAGAAACGAACCTTGGCTACTCCGAAATAAAGTTAGACAGCATCGATTTTATTAAAAACTATGACACGATTTTACATGTTATAAACCAAAAAGAAATTCTGAACATACTTGAAAATTTGCAAACAAATATAGTGCAATCAAATTTAAAGAGGAATGGTCAAATCTTAGAATTACAATTGAAGCATATTCGGAGCAAAGTTCATACACTTATTCCACATAGGCAAAAGCGAGGATTGTTCAATTTCATAGGGAATGTTCAAAAATGGCTCTATGGAACAATGGACGATGAGGACCGACAGGACATCGAAGGACACCTGATAATCGTTGATACGAATAACCACAACGCTATAAATCTCTTAAACAGACAGGTTAAAATAAATGACAACTTCAACCGGACATTTGTCACGCTAAAAGACGCTATCGAAAAAGATAGGAAACTTATACAAAATATCAATAATTATACAGACAAATTTTTCAAGCAGACAATCTACTTGGACTATGCCCTCAAGTTGAAAATTTTTCAAGACAACATTGAGCAGATACAAGATAACATTGCGTCTGCAAGGTTAGGCATACTAAATAATTTTTGTTATTAAAATTCCAAGAGAATCTATTATATTGCAAAGAATTCTGTTGTTTCCAATAAGTGACAATACCAATAAAGAGCTACTGTTTGAACCTCAAGAAATTGTTAAATATAATAATGAAACATATAATTACAATGGCAATAAATACCTAAATAGCCTAAAAAAATGTAATAATTGTATAATAAGGAAAAATTGTATGAAAATCTTAAATCTTGTTTCTTGTATTAGTAAAAAACCAAAATGGCACAAATTTTTCGAGTTCTTGCGATGAACGCAACTTTGTTATGAGAGGGAGTTACTTGATCAACTTCAGTAACTGCTCAATAACTATAGATAATCAAACTATTCAAAACTTCCAAAAAGAATATAAACATAGCTTACTAATATCTAACTATTTTGAAACTGTTAAAGAAAAAAATAGAAAATTAACATTTGACAAATTGGTACTTGAAAAAATAGAAAACATTAAAGAAATAAGTGAATTAAAGTACACAAAAAATACACATTATGCTTATGGAAGTATTGCCATAATAATGATTGTAATAATTATTATAATTTTTGTAATACTATGTTGTAAACAAAAGAAGTTTAAAATTAAAGTTAAAAATATGATACCTAGGGCAATCCCACAGCCTATAGCAATAGAAATGTCAACAAATGATCAAACACTACTAAAAAGCCTTGTAGTACCAAATACAAAGGAAAAACTTTCAATATTTTAAATAATCAAAAATTGTTTCTAATTCTAAGATAAATTTGTAAAACTAAGAAAAATATACATTTAATAAAGAGATTCAGGAGAATCTCAAATCAAGGGGTGGAGGAGTTACGTCCCCACAACCTTTTTCATTCCAAACAACCAAATATATATGTATGTCACTGCAAATACTAGGAACACAACACACTCCATAGAGACATACATACACATTCCATAAGCAAGAACTTATTTACATATATCGTAGCACTCAATAGAGACATACCTGCATACATATTTGAAGATCAAATAATTAAATATGTATGTTGCTATGTATGAATAAACAAACCGTTCTATGCAGTAGCCTTATCTTTTGGATTTCGCTACTGCATAACTGGAGGTATCGAGTTCGGCTGCCGTTCCAAATGCAAAATACGCTGAATAACATATTTTGCACTCAAGGCCAGCCGAACTCGAACGCCAAGTACAGCATAAAGTAGAGTAAGAAAAATGTATTAAGCTAGTCTTAAGATTCCGTTAGACAATAAACAACAAACCTAAGTTTCATTGCTGTGTTTTATTGTATATGTAATTCCTGTGTGACATCGAGAAATATTGCAGTGCAGTATTCACTGCGCTCATAAGCCTTTCTTATTTCATTTGTGATCCTATTAACCTGTTCGATTGTTCCGTGTTGTTTTCGGAAGCCGAATTGGTGAGGCGGTAATAAGTTTTTATCAGTAATACTTATATGGCATTAATTTTGCTAGAATTAATTTTTCAAATAATTTTGACAAGCAAGGTAAAAGGCTTATGGGTCCATACGATGACGGTAGTGTACGATCTTTCCTAGGTTTTGGTATCATGGTTATCAACGAGTTTTTCCATTCTTTTGGGTAATATCCGTACTGAACTATAGCATTAAAAAGCCTGGTCAGAAAGATGACACCTGAGTGAGGCAGTTCCTTAATCATTTTGGGAGTGATGTTATCACACCCAGGGGCTTTTTTAGGACACATTTCTTGAATTAAACTGATTAAATTACTGCTATGGAAACTCATTTGGATAGTATCGGTGTTTATTGGCAGTTGGGAAGGCATGAAACCTTGAATGTACGGATTTGGTTGAAAAACTGTACTTAAGTGATTGGCAAAAGCCTCAGCTTTTTCTGCATCACTTCTAGCCCAATTTCCATGTAGGTCTCTTATCGGAGATTCACTTTCAGTGGGTGCTCTAATTTTTTTGGTGGCTTTCCACAAGGATTTTAGTCCATTAGCATTTGGGGCAAGTTTTGAGACATATTTTTGCTGATCCACGTCTTCTTTGTTTTTTAGAGCAGACCTAAGTTTGTATGTAGCAATTTTTAGGTTTGCTTTAGAAGTTATGGATCTATGGACCTGCCACTCTCGCCTTAACCTACGCTTATCTGCTACAAGAATTTCAATTTCACTGTTAGTAAGGAAACGGGTTTTTGTATTTTTCTCAGGCTGATCAGGTGTTGAGTGCTCAGCAGCTGAATACAGTATTGTATTAAAAACGGCAACAGCATCGTCAATATGCTCGTTGTGTTCTATCGAATAGATTGAGTGGATGTGTGAGCTTATGTATTTTTTATACTTTAGCCAGTCAGTCTTATGCGATGTTAGTCTCATAGGGGGCTTAAGGTCAAATGATTTCTCTAAAAGGCAAAAAATTATTGGAGAATGATCTGAAGAGAGTTCAAAATTTGTCTCGGCTGTTAATAAGGTTCTATCGATACCTCTTGTGATGGCGAAATCAATGAGGTCTGGGATTTTCCTACGGTCGGCTGGCCAATAAGAAGCATAGTCGAACGTGGTGTGATGTTTCATTAACATATTATATAATTGTTTGCCTTTAGGGTTTATAAGACGAGATCCCCAGTATGTATGTTTAGAGTTATAGTCTCCAGCAGCTAAAAATCTAGTTCCCAAAGTATCGAAAAATTCTTTGAATTTTTCCTCACTGATTGCGAATCGAGGTGGGCAGTAGACTGCCGAAACAGTAAGGTTTTTGGAATGGTTTTGTAGGCAAATAGAGGTAGCCTGAAGATAATTTTTGGAAAAGGGTTCTAAGCAGTAGTGTTTAAGGCGATTTCGAACTAAAATTCCTGAGCCCCCGTGAGCTTTGCCATCAGGATGATTGGTTTTGTAGAATTTGCATCCTGGTATATGAAAATTATGCTTGTCTGTCAGATGAGTCTCGGAAACAAGCATTAAATCAATTTTTGCATGGGTTACATAATGAGAAATTTAATTTTTATTTTGGCTGATGCCGTTTGCATTCCAAACACAAATTTTTAGCTGACTTATTTTTGCGCAATCAAAATTTGAAGTAGCTGGTTTTGCGTTTTAACTAGATCTTGTAGTTGATTGCATTGAAACCATAAATTGATTCAGGGTTTGAGTTAAGTTTGTGATCTGTTTTTCCAAGCTACTTTGTTGAGGGTTCGTTGCTCCTGATTTGAGCGCCTTTGCATATGAAATAGCTGGATTAACTGGATGCGCAGTGCTTTGTTGCTGGACAAAGTTATGGGTTGGGAATATATTTTGAGTTGGGTTTCGGTTTACTTTCCTTTTTTCAGAGATTCTAGCTTTTAGCTTTTTATAAATAGGACAACCCCTGTAGTTTGCAGTGTGATCCCCTTGGCAGTTAGCGCACTTCTTTAAATTTATATCTTTTTTCAACTTGTTTGAACACTTAGAAATGTGGTAAAGTTCTCCACAAGCGACACAGACAGATTGAAGGGTACAGTATGTTTCTGTATGCCCATACTCTTGGCAGTTAGTACACTGTACCGGACCGTTCCTTATATGAGGTTCCTCTACCACCACACGACGGTGAAGCACATATTCAAGTTTATAAATTGGGTGGACCTCATTCTTTTTTAATTTAGTAGAATCAGGATAAAGATAGACCTTAAACATAGGTTGTGGAACCTTATCCTTGTTTACTATATTTATTACAGCTTTAGCATCGAAATTTTTTAGACCTAAAGCTTCTTTGATTTCAGCAGGGTCAACAGAGGATTCAATACCCTTAATAACAACTGTAATACCTTTACTGCTTTTAAGCTGGTATGTGTAATAAGATTTATTACTGTCGTTAAAGTTTTTCGCAATAATGCGGAAATATTCCTCGCTTTTTACTTGAATCTTCGTTTCATGAAGATTACCTCTAGTTAAGAGAACAATAAAAAAGCTATCTTTCCCTATGAGCTGTGTTAGCTTTGCCACTAAAGCGTTTGAGCTTCGCTCACGCAAATAAATTGGAGGCGGCTTAAAAGTTTTGGGTGGTTCACTAGCATTGTTTTCGCCAATTTCGCTTAATAGTGCAAATCGATTGCCAGATAGAACATTTGAAGGTGTAACTAAATTGTTAGTCTTATTTATCTTTAAATTTCCTATTTCCCTTTTTGAGGGCTGAGCTTTCGCTTTGAATTCAAAGTTATGTAACGATCTATACCTGTTTGAACTTTATTCTTTTCTTCAGTTGATCGTGCCTTAGGAATAGTACCGGTAGAGGTTGATTGTGATGTTGAATCATTATTTACAACCACCTGGGTTGAATAGCTATTTTTCTTCACAGCAGGAGAGCTAGATTTTTCAGCTTTTTGCCTGCTCTGTTGCTCCTCTTCTTGTAGAAACTGTTGTTGTTGTTTTTGCGACGATTGTTGTTGTAGTAAATGTTGTTGTTGTTGTAGTAACTGTTGTTGTTGTAGCAAGTGTTGTTGTGGTAACTGTTGTTGTTGAAGCAACTGTTGCGGTTGTTGTTGTTGTTGCTGTTGTTGACTCCCTCCAGATGGAGGAGAGCGGCTCAACGTCATAATGTAACAAAAACAATATTACTATTAGAATTTTTTTTTTTTTTTAAAGTTCCAGTACCAAATATTATGTGAATAAACAGAAGCAACTTTTTTTTAGCCACTTCTGTCATCCACATAATTTGTTGCAGACTTTTAGGATCTGTCAACAAAAAAAATTGGATTCTCTGGTTTCTTAAAAGCGTAGCCTGGAGCTTTTTTCACGAACAGCTGTTTTTGGCGGAGCGCCAATTCTCAACACTTAGTTAAATTTGTTGTTGCAGTTTAAATGCAAAAAGTTACCTGCTTGTTTGCTATATTAGCACCACAAAAAACAGCTAACTTTCAGCTTGCCTGCCAATCGCTGAGCCTTAGCAGTCAATAAAGCTGCGAAAACGCGTATTTTAATTTGAATTTATTACCGAAATTAAATTACAAAAATAAACTTCGCACAAAGAACTGTCACCACTTATAGTGTTGCCACAACAATGACCAAATTGTCCAAACATAAATTAATTAATGAAACTAAGTAAAACCAATTAAATAAGAACCATTACAGACAGGAAAGGCGGACAGAAAATTATTTATTCAAACTTTAAACGACTAAACTACAACAGCACGTTTTACCAAATAAGAAGTAATCTCATTTAACCTCTCTCTCTCTCTAGTAGATGACGCAGGCTACTAATGTTGCCGCTTATCAAAAACAACAATAATGATACCATCAGCAAAAGCAAATTAATAAACATTATGAAAACTAATTTATATGCTCAAAAAATTTGGTTGAACTAGAAGATACAAAAATTTTAGTAATGTCCCCAATAATTTGTCCACCGACTGTAAATGGCTACAGTACAGACATAAGAGACATGTGGTCTCTTTATCATGGTTTTATACCTTTTGTAGTAAGATATTATAAAAACAAATTTTTCTACAGAGACGAAGTATCTTATTAATTTTGATACACAGATATTCAAAATACATTACTGTTTTGTAAGCTAGACTTTTGTCTTCATAACTTTTCCTGATGCTACCATGGAATTTTCCGTCGTCCGCCGCAACTGTGTTTATTCAAACGATTTCCGACGGGTTTTTTTTTTTTTTGACAGCGTTTAATCGTTGTCGCTTAATGCATATTATTATAGCTAAATCGTTAAAGCTATCTTATACAATCAGCGTACGATCACTAGTTTAAGTTTCAGGTTATGTGTGGGTGCACATCGTGCGACTTCGCATGCTTTGTTTGGCAGTTAAGTCTGTTCAAAGTGAAAATTTTTCGAAAAAAACTAAATTAATTATTTTCGCAATACGTGATTTTTCGATTATTAAAAATATATTATTTCTTGTTTGATCGATTCCATAATTTTATTGGTGAGTAGCTGAATGTATTATCTATTCAATAGTATTTCAATTTAGAAGAAAAACAATTATTATATTCAAATTACACCAATTTTCTGCAACCTTAGATAGGTGCACCTTATAAGTATTTTATATGATTTTATCCAGAAACATTCAAGATAACGTCAACTACATTATTTACTTGACAATTTTTATACCTCGCTGCGTCTGCTAGCGTATCTCAGGACCCGTGAAATCTACAGCTTGGGAACAGTGCGTGCCAATCGTGTGCCGAACATATAGCTGTCGAGCCATGCAGATGTGGCCAGAATGAATGATGGAAGGAATTTGTTGGAAGCTCATATGGAATAGAAATAAGTAGTGTTTTATGGCATGATACCAAAACTTTCCTTTTGTTATCAACCTACGTGGGAGCCAAACTGTTTTTGTCTCGAGATATGGACCAACAACCTCAAAAAGCTAAGCGATGGGACCAAAAAAGTTTGCAGCATGTCGAAATCGACTGTCTTTAACTTTAATTTGTTATTTAGTTAGATTAGATTTATTAAAATTTCATTTGTACAAATAAGACTCGAAGTCTCTTAGTAGTACATCAATTGTATAAATAATGGTAATAATGAAGATAAGTACAACCTTAAAATTAACAATAGAAAAATATAGAACAAGTTAATTATGTAAGCAATTCAAAATTTAAAATACATATTAAAATATTACTTAAATGAATAGAATATAAAAATACAAAGAATAAATAATGTAACAATATTTTAAGTAGGGTTACTAAATAAAAACCTAACTACTGCCAGTTTAAAGCATCTTGGACGACTTTCGGACTTAATAACATTTGGCAATGAGTTCCATAATATAACGACACTAACAAAAAACATCCTGGACGACACACGAAAATTAAAATCAGGTACAATAATATTGCAAGTGCGCCTTGATTGTGCAAAACATAATTTAGTAAATAAGTAGTTTGGACATCGCTTATTTATTAATTTATGTAAAAATATTAAGTTACGTACTTTTAAAAAATTAGTAAGGCTGCAATTAAGTATTTTATGTGAATATTGCGATATGTGATCATATTTCCTCTTAGAAAAAATGTACCTAGCTGAGTAATTAAGTGCCAGCTGCAATTTTTGCCTGGAAGCGCTATCTGGCTTACCAAAAACTAGCTCACCAAATGATATATAGTATGTGGTATTACAAAAGTTCGTACCAGCTTCAGTTTAGTATCTTGAGGAATGAACGCTGCAGTGAGCCAAAGTTTTCTTAATACGTTATATATTTTACTGACAGTAAAGTTCGTATGGTCAACACATGACAAGTTTGTATTGAGCTTGAAGCCTAGACTTGTGACTGTTTTACTAAATTTTATTTGAGTTCCTGCTATATTGAGTGTAGTGACATTGCTCATATCATATGTGTGATGTGATATAGCTAAAGCGCTCGTTTTAGAGGCGTTTAGATTCAAATAGTTTTGTTGGGCCCAAACAAAGATCGAACTAAGATCCTCTTCCATTCTAAAAACAAGATCTTCTGAAAGACCTATAGGCCGCGATAGATACACTTGTGCATCGTCTGCATACAGATGTATACTAACATTTTTACAACAGTACACAATATCTATACTATTATATAAAGAGGTAAGGTTTGTTTGTTTGTTTGTATGTTCCGGGTAATCTCTGGAACTACAAAACCGATTCCAAAAATTTTTCTACTAATAGAAAGCTACACTATTCCTGGGTAACATGGGCTATATTTTATTTTGATAAAAGCAAGGGGCGTGGCACTTTACGTGCAATTAAAACCTTTAACTCGCTATATCTTGGTTCATATGATAGCAAGAGTCTTAAAATTCGGTGTCAGGATGTACATAGCCTATGTTAAGCACAAAATATGAACGGGATTAGACACCAGGGGCGTGGTGGCTATAGGGCTTTAATTTAGGGTGGCCCTCATTCGCAAATATTTTTAAAAAAGCATTTTTACAAAGACCACTTAATCGATTCACATGGAATTTACACCACATGTCTTTTATATTAAGACGCATAGCTAAGACGATGAAACTTTTATTTAGGGTGGCCCTCATACACAAATATTTTAAAAATAGCGATTTCTCAAAGACAGGTAAATCGATTCTCATGAAACTTACACAGTATGACTTTTATATTAAAGGGCATAGATCAGATTGTAAAAATTTTATTTAGGGTGCATACTTAGGGTGGCCCTCATACAAATATATTTTTAAATATCATTTTCACGAAGACAGGTGAATCGATTAGAACTGAATTTACACCACGTATTTCTTATATTAAGAAGCATAGCATAGGCTACAAAACTTTAATTTAGGGTGCCCTCACACTAAAATATTTTATAAATATTATTTTCTCGATACCGCTAAATCGATTCTTATGTAATTTACGCCACACGACTTTTATATTAAAAAGCACAGATCAGATAGTAAAAATTTTACTTACGGTTCATACTTAGGGTGGTCCTGATACAAAAATATTTATACATACATATCATTTTTTCGAAGACCGCTCAATCGATTCTCATGGAATTTACTCCACATGTCTTTTATATTAAGAGGCACAGATAAGGTAGTAAACCTTTTATTTAGGGTGCATACTTAGGGTGACCCTCATACAAAAATATTTTTAAAAATAATTTTCACGAAGACAGGTTAGACGATTCACACCGAATTTACGCCACGTATCTCTTATGTTAAGAAGCATAGCTTAGGCTACACAACTTTTATTTAGGGTGGCCCTCATACAAAAATATTTTTTAAATATCATTTTCTCAAAGACCGTTTAATCGATTCTCATGGTCTTAACACCACATGACTTTTATATGAAGGGGCACAGATTAGATAGTAAAAATTTTACTTAAGGTTCACACTTTGGGTGGACCTCACAAAAAAATATTTTTACATATCTTTTTCACGAAGACAGGTAAATCGATTCATACCGAATTTACACCAAGTAACTTTTATATTAAGAGGCGTAGCTAAGGCTTCAATACTTTTATTTAGGGAGCATATTTAGGGTGGCCTTCATACAAATATATTTGGGTGATGGGTGATGCCACGCCCCCTTATCTAAAAGAAAATAAGATTCATCATATCTTATCAACTATTTGATGCAGATAAATTAAACTTGGTACATATATAAAGAGTAGAGAAAGAAGTAAGATTCCATGCAAAAATTGGCGGTACCACGCTTCCATATGAGGAAAAATCAACTTTTTATGTATCAACAACTATTTGACGCAGATGGATAAGATTTGGTACATATGTTTCTTATAGTTTGTAAAAATTTCTTAGCATAGTTTGGTTTCGAAAAAATGAGCCAAAAAGAAAGAAAGTAAGATTCAATGAAAAATGGGTAGTGCCATGCCTCCAAAATAAGAAAAAACTATGACTATGAGACTGGGTACGTATATAGAAGACAAGGACTGTAACCAAATTAAACTTATGCAAAGGTGCTGATTCTACGTATTCCAATCAATCCCGCCAATTCAATTGTTCATTTATGAGACAAATAGAAAAACCACTCTTTATCCACTCGCAATAAGATAAATATCAATAAAAATAGTTTTTACTTATTTAATCCAACTAAAATAAAAACACATTATGTTTTATTTGTTGAGGAGTAGCAATGCGCGCCGGGTTTTGCTAGTCATTAATAAAAATACTGAAGAGGATCGGACCTAAAATTGAGCCTTGAGGTACTCCAGATACTATTGATCTTAAACTCGACTGTTTATCCTTAGATAAAACTCGTTGCAGTCGGTTAGATAAGTAACTATTGACAAGTTTTATGGCATTTAGGCTAAAAGCAAAGTATTTATTGAGCTTTTGCAAGAGAACATTATGGTCAACGGTGTCAAAAGCCTTTGAGAAATCCAATAAAGTTAAAACTGTAAGATCTCCTCTGTCATATGAGGGCCGGATGTCTTCGAAAATTTTCAACATTGCTGTTGAACAGCTATGCCCAGCTCTAAATCCAGACTGATTTTCAGTTAATAGTTTGTTGACATTAAGATGTTTTACTATTTGTGCTGATATAAATTTTTCAAATACTTTGGAAAGTGATGACAAGATACTTATCGGGCGAAAATCACAAGCAGATAAACAGGAACTTTTTTTAGCAACAGGTGTTATGTTTGCTATTTTCCATTTCTCAGGAAAAGTCGATGTTGTTAGACAGAAATTTATTATGTGCGTTAAGGAACTAATAATAATTGGAAGAATTAGTTTAATAAACCTCAAGCTAATTTTATCCTCTCCGACAGCATTCGACTTTATAGAGAAAATGCTTTGAATTATATCATTCTCTGTAGCATTATTAAAATAAAATTCTTGACCAAGTTGATGATAACAATTAGGATTTGGGACAAAATTAGAGTCATCTACAGACGCATGCGATTGCAAAAAATAGTTATTCATGAAGTCCACATCTAACTTACATTCGACTTTCTTTTTACTTCCAATGCCTAAGCTCATTAAGTTACTCCATAGTACTTTTGAAGGTAATTTAGAATCAAGTTTCGATTGAAAAAAGGTTTTTTTGGAATCACGTGTTGTAGCTGTGGCGCGATTTCTAGCCACACGGAATAATTCCCAGTTGTTACTTGTTGGATTATGTTTCCACTGGGCATACTTTTTGTTACGATTCCTAATTGCCTGCAAAACTTCATTTGTGAACCATGGCTGTTCTTTATGATTTTAGTTCTTTTAATAGGGACATATTTATCAAAAAGGTAATTAACAAGTGACATAAAAAAATTAAGTTTTTCATCGACATTTGCATAGAACCAGCAATTATTCCATGACAGCAACATAGCTTCTCTAAACAATGCATTTATGTCAACTCTTTTGAAATCTCTGAAACAAAAGTGAGTAGGAGCAACTGGGTCACAAGATTGAAAATCATAACATAAAAATAACATGTCATGATCCGAGATGCCAGACAGAGAAAATTGATCGGAATGTAATACAGCTGATATATCTGAGACACAAAACAAATCTATAAGACTAGGACTACAATTAGGTGCAAAACGAGTTGGCAAGTCATTTACAATAGTTATACCAAAGGAACCAAAGCCATCACGAAGATTAATTGCGCGCGTATCATTATTCAATAAATCAATGTTAAAATCTCCACAAATTATGATGTTTTCATATTTTGTAGCAAAATCTGAAAATTTACTGAAAAAATTAGTGAGCTCAAAAGTTTTGCTTGGGTTATAGACGCATATAATAATGCATTTTTGTAGACCATCACCAATTTCAGTCAATAAAAATTCAACCTGATCTGAGCTGCATGAGCTACTGATAACCTTCGGTTTCAAGCATTTCCTTACATAAATGGCTATGCCACCCCCTCTTGATCCAGTTTTCCTATCATTTCTTGTCAGCAGATAGTCATTAAGGGCATAAAGATCATCAGTGACATCTGCCTTGAACCATGTCTCCGTTACACAAATAACTTCAATGCCTGTGTTATCAAACAAATGGCTTAGGTAGTCTAACTTTGGAGTGTTAAGACTTCTTGCATTTAAATGAAACACCTTAAGCCCACAATGACTATTACATGCTATCTTCAAAACTGTCTTGAGATGAACGTTGTTAGCGTCGAAACTCACTACATTGTCAATCATAAATTAATATAAATTTGATGCAAATAAACTGACTGTTAACATAATAGTTTTTTTTTTTTTTTTTTTTTAAACTTCATTTTCTTTTATTGTATCTTCTCTTAAGAGACTAACAATAAGTTTTAAAATCTTAAACTAGAAAACATTATTATACATTATTATTGTGAATAATGAATATATAATTTAATAATGAACTTGTCTCCAGAAACAAAAGTTAGCAGGGACTTATACTTCTTGTGTAGTAGGTGCAGCTTGTGTATGGCTCAGCACAGCGAGTGCACAAGATCGAATAACTCATTGGAGCATAGGTGTGGATGCAGCTGACGATCGCTTCTCCCCATATTCTTTGCCACCCGAGACGACCGAGGTCCCGGTCTTGGCTTGGTAGCTGAGACGAACTAGGCCTCAGTCTACCCGAATGGAGGTTTTGAGTACCACAAAAACGATTGTCTTCGTGGTCGCCGAGACGAACTTGGTCCCGGTCGACCACTTTGGGAGTGATTAGTGCCTCTAGGACGTTCTTGAGGTGGTAGCCGAGACGAACTAGGTCCCGGTTTAGCACCCAAAAAAAGACCGAGAAGACACTGTTTCAACTCTCTTCCTGCTACTCTCTCCAATTCACCGGAAAGTGGCCGAGACGAACTAGGTCCCGGTCTTACACCCTCAACGGAAGGGGAGCTGGCGGCGATAAGTTGCCAAGTGTGCCCAAGACGAGCTAGGTCCCGGTACAAAGTCCTCATATGATTCTTGATGATTACGTGTAGTGCCTCGGGGGAAGGGTAAACGTTTGAGCTGTTTAGTTTGGTTCGGTGTAAGTGACTTGCATAGAAGGGCGATCCTTTCTTTTTAATCTGGAGCGACTTTCTATGTTTGTTAAATTACGAGCCAATGGATTCGGATGATGCAGCAACCTTATGGCGTAGGTTTGTTTGATTCTGTTAATTTCATCTTTTACCATGGGGATGCATAGATCTCTGTGAATGTTTTCATTCCGTATATACCATGGGGCACCTGTAAATATTCTTAAGATTTTGGACTGAGCCCGTTGTATTAGTTCAATGTTTGAGGAGCTGGCGTTACCCCATAATTGGATACCATATAACCAAATTGGCTTAATGATTGTTTTGTACAAAAGGATTTTATATTCAAGCTTCAAATGGGAACGATGATTAATTAACCAGTGAAGACTGGCGGTTTTTAACTTTAACTGCGTTTTTTTGGCTTCAATATGCTTACGCCATGTTAATCGTCGATCTAATTGAATACCTAGATATGTAACAATTTCACCCTGTGGGACTGAAATATTATTTAGTACAATTGCAGGGCATTCACCACGCCTAAGAGTAAAAGTAACTTGCTTGCATTTTTGCTCATTTATTTTTATGCGCCATAGCGATAACCATTTTTCAATTGATTTCAAATGAAACTGGAGGTTTCGAGAAGCTTCCAAAGGGCAACGGTTACAACTTAAGACTGCGGTATCATCTGCGAATGTTGAGATGGTAGTGTTGGCACTGATTGGTAAGTCTGAGGTATACAATACATATAGAAACGGTCCTAGTACGCTACCTTGAGGGACACCTGCTCTTATATTGAAGTGAGTTGAAATAAAATTCTTGTATTTTATTTTAAAAAGCCTGCTTTCGAGGTAAGAAGTAAATATTTTATGAACATTAAGAGGCAATAGGTGTTCAATTTTTTTGATAAGGCCTTCATGCCATACTTTATCAAACGCCTGTGCGACATCGAGAAATATTGCAGTGCAGTATTCACTGCGCTCATAAGCCTTTCTTATTTCATTTGTGATCCTATTAACCTGTTCGATTGTGCCGTGTTGTTTTCGGAAGCCGAATTGGTGAGGCGGTAATAAGTTTTTATCAGTAATATATGGCATTAATTTTGCTAGAATTAATTTTTCAAATAATTTTGACAAGCAAGGTAAAAGGCTTATGGGTCTATACGATGACGGTAGTGTACGATCTTTCCCATGTTTTGGTATCATGTTTTCCATTCTTTTGGGTAATATCCGTAATGAATTATAGCATTAAAAAGCCTGGTCAGAAAGATGACACCTGAGTGAGGCAGTTCCTTAATCATTTTGGGAGTGATGTTATCACACCCAGGGGCTTTTTTAGGACACATTTCTTGAATTAAACTGATTAAATTACTGCTATGGAAACTCATTTGGATAGTATCGGTGTTTATTGGCAGTTGGGAAGGCATGAAACCTTGAATATACGGATTTGGTTGAAAAACTGTACTTAAGTGATTGGCAAAAGCCTCAGCTTTTTCTGCATCACTTCTAGCCCAATTTCCATGTAGGTCTCTTATCGGAGATTCACTTTCAGTGGGTGATCTAATTTTTTTGGTGGCTTTCCACAAGGATTTTAATCCATTAGCATTTGGGGCAAGTTTTGAGACATATTTTTGCTGTTCCACGTCTTCCTTGTTTTTTAACGCAGACCTAAGTTTGTATGTAGCAATTTTTAGGTTTGCTTTAGAAGTTGGGGATCTATGGACCTGCCACTCTCGCCTTAACCTACGCTTATCTGCTACAAGAATTTCAATTTCTCTGTTAGTAAGGAAACGGGTTTTTGTATTTTTCTCAGCCTGATCAGGTGTTGAGTGCTCAGCAGCTGAATACAGTATTGTATTAAAAACGGCAACAGCATCGTCAATATGCTCGTTGTGTTCTATCGAATAGGTTGAGTGGATGTGTGAGCTTATGTATTTTTTATACTTTAGCCAGTCAGTCTTATGCGATGTTAGTCTCATAGGGGGCTTAAGGTCAACTGATTTCTCTAAAAGGCAAAAAATGATTGGAGAATGATCTGAAGAGAGTTCAAAATTTGTCTCGGCTGTTAATAAGGTTCTATCGATACCTCTTGTGATGGCAAAATCAATGAGGTCTGGGATTTTGCTTCGGTCGGCTGGCCAATATGTTGGTTGACCAGAAGAAGCATAGTCGAACGTGGTGCGATGTTTCATTAACATATTATATAATTGTTTGCCTTTAGGGTTTATAAGACGAGATCCCCAGTATGTATGTTTGGAGTTATAGTCTCCAGCAGCTAAAAATCTAGTTCCCAAGGTATCGAAAAATTCTTTGAATTTTTCCTCACTGATTGCGAATCGAGGTGGGCAGTAGACTGCCGAAACAGTAAGGTTTTTGGAATGGTTTTGTAGGCAAATAGAGGTAGCCTGAAGATAATTTTTGGAAAAGGGTTCTAAGCAGTAGTGTTTAAGGCGATTTCGAACTAAAATTCCTGAGCCCCCGTGAGCTTT
This sequence comes from Tricholauxania praeusta, assembly GCA_949775025.1. Lineage (NCBI taxonomy): Eukaryota > Metazoa > Arthropoda > Insecta > Diptera > Lauxaniidae > Tricholauxania > Tricholauxania praeusta. Next base: position 76,891,647 of record OX459029.1, on the reverse strand, counting down.
GCCATCAGGATGATTGGTTTTGTAGAATTTGTATCCTGGTATATGAAAATTATGCTTGTCTGTCAGATGAGTCTCTGAAACAAGCATTAAATCAATTTTTGCATGGGTTACATAATGAAAAATTTCATTTTTATTTTGGCTGATGCCGTTTGCATTCCAAGCACAAATTTTTAGCTGACTTATTTTTGCGCAATCAAAATTTGAAGTAGCTGGTTTTGCGTTTTAACTAGATCTTGTAGAGTTGATTGCATTGAAACCATAAATTGATTCAGGGTTTGAGTTAAGTTTGTGATCTGTTTTTCCAAGCTACTTTGTTGAGGGTTCGTTGCTCCTGATTTGAGCGCATTTGCATATGAAATAGCTGGATTAACTGGATGCGCAGTGCTTTGTTGCTGGACAAAGTTATGGGTTGGGAATATATTTTGAGTTGGGTTTCGGATTATTTTCCTTTTTTCAGAGATTCTAGCTTTTAGCTCTTTAAAAGTTAAAAGAGAAAAAATATAAGGTAATATAAAACATTTAAAACACTAATAAATAAAAATTAAATAAAAATAATATAAGCAAAAATAAATTAATTTAAAATTAAAATAAAAATACAAACATGCAAAATATATTATTTTTTCGCTTTTATTTATACTTCATATTATTACACTTCTGACTAATAAAAAACAACAACTTTATTAAAAATAACTGTAAATTTAAACAAAAACAGTTCAATATCTTGCGAGCAACGAATAATCGGACAAAGCAAAATGGCAATGCTAAATATACTGTTATTTTGCAGAAAGGCATTCTAGAACTGCGTTTTTTTTTTCTGTCATATATATTAAAATATATTTAAAATGGCTCCAAATGGAAAGCAATCTACTGTAAAAATTAGGCAATTAGTAGTTAAGTGACCTTATAAAGGTAAAACTGTAAGAGAAATTGCCGAATTGATTGGAAAAAGTAAATCTATAGCCAGTGTTGCCACTGAGAAATTTATTTTCCTACCAAAATTTTCTCGAAAACCTACCAAAATCGTTTGTAACCTACCAAAACTTTACAAATTAAAAAAAAAAACTTTTTTGCAGCATTGAATTCGTTTATTAAAACTTAATGCTGTTTAAAATACATATTCTTGTATGTCGTCGTTTAAAATTTGTGCGGTTAAATATAGCACAAATTTTCTGTTGCAAAATCGTGTAGAATGGTTCACATCAAAAGTCGGGCAAGTGTGCTCAAAAAGTTACCACATGACACATGCAGCGTACAATTAAGCGATGAACGTTAGAGGAAAGAAAAATAGTAATTAAAAATCATTTTGAAGGTAAAACCGATCGCAAAGTTACAAATTTTTTCAAAAAAAAAGAAAGCCAGCGATTCACGGTATTATTAAATGATATAAAGAGGACAAAAGGATTTCAAATAAACAACGAACGGTGGCAAAAAAAAAACGTTTAGCTCGAGAGACGAAAAATTTACCATCCGAGAAATTTTTTAAAATCCATTCATATCTACTCAAAAACTTACTGTAATGGTAAAACTAATTTTCATTAAGAAGTGCATACCGTTCGAAAAGTTCTCCGGAAAAATAATTTTAATGGCTGAGTAACACAGGATAAGCCATGCATCAACAAAACAATTTCGCAAAAGAGCACATTTTAAAATATTCTCCTTTTGGAGCATGGTAGAAACACCTTAAGTGGTCGGGGTTCTGAAAAAGAGCCATATTTAAGCCTGAAAATAACCGTATACATAAAGTCCGTTTTTAAAATGCTATTTATTAAAGCCCACAATTCAAATTTATTATTACGGAAATATTTTTTTTTATTATGTCATCTTATGTTCATAAAAAAATTTTAGTTCTTAGAACTTAAGACCTTTTTTAGCGACCCGATTTTGATCACAGCTGCGATCAAAAAAATTATGTTATTAATAGCGCTAGTAACTTTTGTTTCTAATACGCCGGGTCTGAGCACACATGCAAAAATTTAGATGTGCGATCAGTCGCAACACTATTTCGTCACATTGTACATACATATGCATATTCCCTAAACGTAATTTGTATGCAAGAAAACAGAGACCATACCACTTGATGAAGATAGGGTTGGCAAAAGCTTATTTCCAGATGTAAATATTTGCTTCCTGATTCGAAAAACTTCACGAAAAAATTTCAATTTTCGATTTTCATAAAAATTTATCCTAAATCCTACCAAAATCAGATTTAACCTACCAACCTACCAAGAGGAAAAAAACCTACCCGATTTGGTAGGAAACTACCAAAAATGGCAACGCTGTCTATAGCCCACGACATAATCAAGAGGTTCCGTGATGAGTTTAGATTGGCCAAGAAAAGTAGAGAAGGTAAAGGCAAGGTATTAAATGAGCGAAAAGAGCGTTCGATATTTAGAGAAATCAAAGAAGATCCTTTCAAAACAGCACAAGAACTTAAAATGTGCCAAGGAGTATATATTAAAAACAGAAGATTTTTGGAATAACGTAATTTGATGGTATATTATGTTCAAATATCTTTCTACTGATATAAGTATGTATATGATAAAAAAACCTTAAAATAGTGAAAAATATCAATAGAAAGGTATATGAACATGAACTCATCTAAAAGTTATTTGTTTTATTTAATTTGCAAAACTGGAAAAACTTCTTGGTGTTCCAAGTATTCCGAACAGCAAAAAATAATCGGTGGCAAAAGCTGTGTTCGAAACACTCAAAGAATGGGACTTGGCCGTTAAAGTCCAGGTCATAGATTTCGATACCACTGCATCTAACACTGGTCCTTATGCTTGCAAAATTTTACAGTACATGATTGGACACGCTAGAGCGTGCCGTCACCACGTTTATGAGATAATGAAACGTTGCGTCTTTGAATCTGAATTTGGAAAATGGCTACCAGAGGTATTTGAGAAGAGAAGAATTTGAGGCAACGCGAAATATGTTGTCATTTTCACATTGTACTATGTACCACTTTTCTTATCTGCACCAAATCAAGACCTCAAGTTCATCAAAGCTGCGATTGTGTACTCCAGCGTGAATGAAAAGATTTCTGAGGTCGTAGGAAAAAAATTCAGTAAACACCTGTGCTTTTTGACGGAGGAAACCGTTGAAAATAGTCGAAAATTTAATTCGAACATCGGTCGGCATCAGCGTTGGCATGTTACAAATGTCGCGCGACATTTTCGACCGTAGGTAGTAAACGTCGTTAACCTTCGAGCTTTTGTGACACAACTAATTCGGCATTTAAAAAACACGAAAATCATATTTTCAATGATACAAAAATGGAACTTTCCTTAAAAGTAACACGGAAACCAAATCAATGTGTCAAAATACACTACTACTATAGCTGTGTTTGTAACAAAGATGAATTCTTGAGTTTATACTAAGAAAATTTATTTATTAATAACTTGGTTGAGATCATCAAATTGTTTGTCAAACCGATTCAAATTCTCATCAAACTACATATAATTTTTTGTTCGTCAAATTGTTTGACAAACAATTTTAGTAGTTGTGAAAATGAGGTTGATCTGGAATTTGCGACTTTTGTGACATTTACGACAATGTGACCGTCGTAAATCTAAAAATCCTTGTGACATGCCAACACTGGTCGACATTAGCTGCAATCGGTCTGGTTTTTTACAGAGAAAACGTTGAAATTTTCTGATCGTTTTGGCCTCGTTTTCGACTTTATGGATAATGATCCATCTCAATGTCTTTCGATCGCAACTTATGTGCAAGGCTCGAATGTTGGTGAAAGTTTAAAGGTGGTAAACGATCAAACGGTCAAATTCATGACCGAGTTCAGCCAAAGAAGTAGATAGAAAAGAACGAGACTCCGAGCTTTTTCTGTGTATTAAATTTTGGAGAGCCGAATGAAAGCTGGAACCAATGAGAATTACGAACCAAAATCAAAGAAGTAGAAAAAAAAAAACCAAAATCCCATTAAATTTTATTACTGATTTTGTTCGGCTTTTGCAACGAACCAAACGAACTCACAATGTTAAATTCAAACCATTTTGTATTTTCTAATTTATTTATTTTCTTAAATTCATAAAAAAGTTATTTGGATATTAGAAAATGAAAATAAATAAATTAAAATTCAAAAATTCAAAAAAAAACTTATTGAGAAAATTATTCAATTACGATGACTTACATTTAAACTGCATTTGAGAAAATCAATTGTTTTATCTACTAGGCGAAAAAATCCTAAAAAAATGCGTGTATTTGTTGTTGCGTTCAGAAAAATTGAGTTGAAAATAACAAAAATGATATTCAAGTTATTTGCTTGTATGTGTGCTCAAATTATGCAATTTTTTTGCAACTACGATTTTTCCTTTGGGGGCTATAAATATATAGAAATTGTGAACTTATATTTTTCAAATTTCTTGTTTTACTAAAACAAATCATTGGTTGGTACAAGTTAATACTAAATAAATTAAATAAGAAAAGCTTAATCACTAGAACTAATTCGACATTTAAAAAACACGAAAATCATATTTTCAATGATACAAAAATGGAACTTTCCTTAAAAGTAACACGGAAACCAAATCAATGTGTCAAAATACACTACTACTATAGCCGTGTTATTTTATTTGGGCTTAACCCTTTCCTAATCCAGAAATATTAGCACCCTTGATCAAGTACGTACATTTTTCGGTTCAAACTGAAAAATAAAAATGATATTCATGTTGTTTTATTTGCTGAGCGCCTGCTTCAAACAAAATTTCATTTGTCTTACGGATTGAATTGAAATTATTTTACAAAACTCAAAATATTTCTATAATTTCTATATTTTTCAATATTATCATGAAAATAACAATATAAGTACATAGGTTACATTAAACTGTCGTATTAAAATCTGATAGCGAAATGTGGCTTTGTAGCTGTCAAAAAAATTGTTAAACTCAATTTGTTTGTATATATTTTGCATTGAATTTTGACAACCATGAAACCAGATTTCGCTGTCAGATTTTAATACTACAATTTAATGCAACCTATATTGTTATTTTCATGATAATATTGAAAAATATTTATGCAATTCACAGTTCATAGTAAAATTGTAATGTGACAAAATTACATTGTGTCAAATCAAACAACTGTAAGCGCGCAATTTTCAAAGTTTTGATTATAGTCTGCAAAAAATATTGAGAAAAAGGATTATAAGCGAAAAGGATAAGCTATTGTCTGGATTGTACCTACAGAGATCTGCGGACATATTGCTTTTCAGTTTCAGAAAGTGTTTTAAAGTTCCAAGAAAAATATCATTCCAATTTTCTTTATTAAGGCAGCGACGAAGATGATGAGGACCAAATCTTGGAATTTGGTATGAATATATCTTTAATATTGAGCCATCGCCGAACTTGCCATTTGTTTCTGCCAAAATCTGCACATTGGGTAGGGCTACCAGATGGCATCCTCTAGTAGCAAATGTGCTACTTTTGCAAGGCTTTGCTACTTTTCACTTGAAATGTACTACTTTTGGATGTTTTTGCTACTTTCGATGTTGCATTGTACAATAAAAGTTATTTAAGATATTGTTTTAATTTTGCTGGGGTTTTTCGTAAGAAACGAGGACCTTTTTTTGCTCATCAAAAATATTTTATTTAAAAAAATACTACTTTTGTAGGCAGGTCATCTGGTAGCCCTTACAATGGGTGAATGATGTACTCACTACCTTTGATGATGCCAGATGCTGCGAATTGGACATGACGAGTTTGACCACATTCTGACACTAATTAGAGACGACCCCATTTTTCACAATCGAAATTGTGTTCCTCAACTTCCAGTAGACTTAAAATTGCTTTATTTCGTTTTGGTTCTAATGGGGATAGTTCAGCAATACGCAAAATTGCAACTATTTTCGGAGTTGGAGATGGCGGAACCGTCATAAAAGCAACCCAAAGAGTGATATTCGCAGTATTAAATCTAAAATCCAGATTTTTGTTCTGGCCATCAAGTGAAGAGCGAAAGAAAATTGCTACAACTATGCAAGAGCTGCCAGGTTGTGTAGCATATCATGATGGAACAGAAATAAGGTTGGCAGAAGCTCCGGCCAAAAATCATGAACTTTATTTTTCTCGTAAAAAGCAGTACGCTATAAAAATGCAAATTATTTGTGATTATCAATTAAAAATCAGACAAACAACGATAGGGTACCATGGCAGTGTTCATGATGCAAAAGTTTTTGCAGAGTCTTATAGGAATGGTGCCAGAAAAATTTTTGTCATAGTTCATAGCCGCTGATTCGGCATATCCGCTTTCCCGATATATTATAACTCCATATCGCCAAAACAGTAATGAGCTCTCAAAAGAAGTTAGAGATAAATAAGTTCAATCAATACTTTTCAAAATATCGTGTGAGTATAGAAAATTGAATTGGAAAACTGAAAGAAATATTTTTTGGCCTCAAAGAAATGCGATTCGGCTTACACAGTATGCAAAACGCTTGCGAATGGATTCTGTCTTGCTGCATTTTACACGTTTTCATAGAATACAACCTTGAAAAAAATAGTGCCGACAATGTCCAATCAGAATACCCACAAGAAATGGAACCACAACTGGAGCTTCGCACTGCATTAGCTAAATTCATTGCAAACAAGCCATAATATTTATAAGATTTATTTATATGAACAAAAACACTTAAATTTGTTTTAAAACAACTTAAATTTGTTTTAAAACAAACAAAAATTCAATAGTTATAAATAACAATTCAATGGTTACAATCAAAATAAGGGGATAGTTTAGTATGAGGGACAACTCTCCGATTTTCTTGAAATTTTAGTATGTTGTAACTTTAGTATTACCCAACACCGAATTCGCTAGCCACAGTAATTCAATCTCCATCAGAGCGATTTTTTCCTTCATTTGGATTTCCAAAACCTTGACTTTTTCGCTACTTTCGATCTCCTATTTTTAACTTAAATTCAGCAAGACGGCTTTCTTTATCAAACAAAAATTTTTCCTTCTGAAACTCCAATTCTTTTTCTTTTAATTTGATGTCCATGTCAATTCTGTCTTTTTTTATTTCAATTATTTGTGACTGCACTTCTACTATGTCGGAGAGAGCTGTGCGATTTACCAACACTGGAAGAGGGTAAGTCCGGTTCGTCTGTCACGATTTGGTCACCGCACTCAATAGACTGTATGCTGGGATCTATTTCTTCCAAATATATTTCCTCAGCTGCAAGTTGAATTTCAGTGTCAATAACAGCGTTCCTCCAGCTCAGCTCACTATATCCGAACACATCTTCAAAATCGTAATAAAGTGGTCATTTTTTCAAAACAACATCTGGAGAGAAAACGAAAATTTAAGAAAAGGTTTAACTATTTTGAGGAAAAAAAAATGTTGCTATACCTCGAATCGATTTGCCATCTGTGAAAGCTCCAACACCTGTTGAATCTTGTCACTTTTTTATTTTTTCGTATGACTGGCGCATGTTACGCACTTTATTACGGATGAGACTCCAATCTAATTTCATTTAATTTTCCAACATATAACGCCGGTAATAAGCCTGGGCCGAAGGCTTTTCAATGGGTTGGTTTTCCTTTATGAAGTTTAACAACATAAACTGTTCGGCATCTGTTCACTTTTCGCGAGAACCTTGAACCCTTCCTTTACATTTTAGCATCTATTTTTAACAAATAAAAAAACTTTTATTGACATTTTCATTAATAAAATATTAAAAATGCACAACTTAAGAGCCAACTAAACCATGCGCGCTTTGACTGCAGTCAACTTCTGCAAGTGTGCGAATACACACAAATCGTATATCAAAGCTACAACGTACTTAACAAAAAGTTTCGTTCAATTTCCACAAATGTCATTTGCTTAAGGAAAGAGCGAAACTGAACGCACTTTCTGTACGGAATCAGCTGTCTATGCATTGTATACATTAGAAAAAAATTGTGCAATGGAATCTGAAGTAGAAAATACTTTTATTTTAAAATTGATAGAAAATGTGGAGAAAAGAAGATGCTTGTACAATAAAGTAGACGCATTTTATTACAATAAAAATGTGAAGCAAAGGGCATGGAGTGGAATTGCAGAAATATGCAATAAAAGTGGTATGTAATATATTACAAGTTTTTGTTTGCTTGTTCATTTTTATATTTGTGTAAATTAATAGCCGCGGACTGCAAACATAGGTGGAAGCTACTTCGGGAGCGGTTCCAAGCTGACATGTTCCAGCAGCTTTATCGCTTACGCATGGAACATAGGAACGGAGTGTGAAACTATCCACATGAGGTCAATTTTTATATTTTTTACTTGTTTTTTGTTTTTACTTTTTTATATTTTTTACTTTTTTTTTTTGTTTTTACTTTTTTATAACGTCAATGAAGACTGTTTTTATTTTTACTTTAAGTTAAGATTAGTTATATAGTCAATGAAGACAGCTTTTATTTTTACTTAAATCTTTAAATATTAATTATGGAGTCAATGAAGACAATTTAAATTTTTTGCTCTATGTTTAAGGACTGATATATTTTTACCTAATCATTGAAGACAATTTTTAAATTATGTTCAGAAAGTGATTCTTTTACCTCGTCAATGAATACAATTTTTAATTTATGTTAAGAAAGTGATAATTTTACCTAGTCAATGAAGACAATTTTTAATTAATGAAGAACATTTTTGAGCCAGGTTCTAAATCTGACTATTATAGTAAATTTATCGAATGTAAAATTAATTGTGATGTAAAGTTTTTTTTTTAATGATATGAAAATCAACGTAGAGACTGAAACACTGTACTAAATAGTATAATTATTATATTAGCTAGTCAATTAAGGAAATTTTATAAGATTTCTGTGATATAAAGTTTTTATAAAATGTTACTTAATATCAATATCAGCATATGGACTGAAACACTATGCTAAGTTGTATTTTAGATAGTCAATGAAGGAATTTGTTTAAGGATTTTGTGATAAACTAAATATATTGTAACTGCACTGATCTTAACATAAAAACAAGAAAATGTGGATTGATTTTTTATTAATTCATTTTGATTATATGAAGATATGGAAATAGATATAAGTAGGCTTTGATTACTTAGGTGTAAAAAATTTGCATAAATTATTTCTTATTTCTGTGGAACTTCTTCCACCGTAATGGTGTAAATTTGGTGAACGAGTTATCGAAGGAATATTGCTTCCAACTTCACTTCGCCACAATCCATCATGAAGGTCACCATTCGAATCCTCCCAATCGGTGAAGTTGATGCAAGAGTGTCGTTCAACATTATAAAATTGTGTAGAGTAACACACGCCAAAACAATTTTCTCAGCATTTTCAGGGAACAAATGCAAAGTTGTTAGTAGAACTCGCTAGCGACACACTAAAATACCAAATGCATTTTCGATTGTACGACGAGCTCTTGACAACCTTTTATTAAAAATATCTTTGTCAATTGGTAACAGCTCGCCAGGATAAGGACGCATTAAATTTGTTCCTAAAGGGAACGCAGCGTCACCAACAAAGAAGTGTGGAATTTTCACTTGCGTGTTTGGTAAGTTTTTTGGTGGAGGAATTGGAAGCTCATTCCTAAACAGCCTCTTTCCCAATCGACTTAGTTGAAAAATGCCTGTATTAAGTAAAACAAAAAGTTTAATTTTAACAAAAACTAGCTTTTACAAATATGTATATATGTACTTACCGCCATCACTCTGGCTTCCATAGGCTCCAATATCAATATGAGTGAACCGATACCGTGCATCACATGCTGCCAACAAAACTATCGAAAAAAATTTTTTGTAGCAGAAAAATTGACTACCGCTATTAGGGGGACATTGAATGGCGATATGTTTGCCATCAATGGATCCAATACAGTTTGGCATATTCCACAGCTCCCAGAAATCTTGCGCAATTTGTTTATAGTCTTCTACGTTTGGCTGAGACACATAAACATTGCTTAATTCACTCCAAAGCACCTCTGTTGTCTCAAGAATAATGCGTCGAACAGTTTCTTTGCCTAGCTTGAACGACCATGCCAGTGATTGGAAGGAAGTTCCTTGTGTCAAATATCTTTTTGAAATCGAAAAAGAGAAAAAAAAAATAAATGTTTATTTTATTCAGAACTGATTTAGTTAAACTTATAGTACATTTGAGTTTTAAATTCAAGTAAAAAAACTTACAGCAAAGTCACCGCCAATCGACATTCCGGCTGCACTGGCTCCCTCAACGAATTTCTGAAGGAACGGTCTTACGAGGTTTAGTAATAACTCATATATTTGTGGCGTCATCCGTGTAAAAATAAAGAATTGCTGGTGGTCAATCTCCTTCATCCTTAAAAAGGTCACCACAAAAAAACCATTTTTCTTCCTGTCACGGTTTATCTCCCTGACTGAGCACGATCGTATTCTTTTTGTTTTTAGATCACTTATTTCTTTAATTGTGCATATGCCTTGCAATGCAAGTAATAACACTTTCAGTTTATTTAAACGCTTTAATTTTTCTTCCATTTTTCACTAAACACAAACAATCTTTTATTAAACTCAAACAATCAAGACAAAATTACAATTTGTTTGACAATTCAGTGATGCCACGCTTTGCTTTTGCCAATACTTTTCCCAACAATCTATACGCATAGTACAAAATGAGCAATTATGTTTTCTTATTTTTTTCTTAAATTTAATAAAAACAATATCTGGATTTCATATTTATTGCTTTAAGTATCTAAATTAATGTCATTGAATAACATTTTGTAAATGATTTCAATTTATTTAGGAAATATAACAAATAAAATTTATGCAATTGTGGGAATATTCCATACGTTTGCAACTATGGCTACATCGCTTCTTAAGTTCAGCGAAGTACAACATAGCCACTAAAAAGTCTACTCTGAGTTTCTTAAGCATTTGACAGGCTTTTCGTTCAAATTTGACAGTAGGTTACGCTAGGCGATGCATGGTTTAGTTAGGCCTTTACGTTTATTTCTTCCATTTACTTTTATTTATGCAAACAGCTGATCGTGAAATTACCATACTTAAAAAACATGTATGAGGCTATGTTCAAATTTTCAACTAGTCGTAATTTGCATTTATATGGGAAACAATAACAACACAAGTTACCACCTCGTAAAATATTGTTAAATTGGAGCTTTTTAATTTTACCAGCCAATTTACAATGAACTGTGAATTGCACAATAGAAATTATAAAAATATTTTAGTTTTGTAAAATAATTTCAATTCGTAAGACAAATTAAATTTTAAGAAAAGTTCCATTTTTGCATCTTTGAAAATATGATTTTCGTGTTTTTTTACATGCCGAATTAGTTCAAGTGATTAAGCTTTTCTTATTTAATTTATTTAGTACTAACTTGTACCAACTAATGATTTGTTTCAAGTAAAACAAGAAAATTGAAAAATATAACTTCATAATTTCTATGTATTTATAGTACTTGTGTGAAGTTAGCGCCGGGCGAAGAACCGAAAATGATATTTTTTGCGGCGAAAATGTTAATTTAACAGAACGTTTACATTAAAATGTTATTTATTTTGCATAAATGTTAACATAGAAAAGAAATACAAACACGATGTGACAGCTCCTATCGAACTTAACCGCGCTCGTTTAACATGTGTCTGTAACGTAGTGAGTAAGTCAATTGCCTTTAAAGCATAAGGTTATAGGTTCGAAACTCGACACAACAAAATTTTTTTTTTTGGATTTTTTTAATATTGAATATCAATTATTTTTTTTTATAATGCCTCATGGTTCGCTACTGACATAAAAATTATTTCTTTGTTTTTTTTTTATATTGAATATCAATTTTTTCATTCCGCTGTATTAGATAAGTTGCAGAAGTTTCAAAATTTTTTTTTAAATTTATGAGAACAAATGAGAGTATTATTTTTAATAAACAATGAAAAATTACATTTACTTCAAGTAAACAATTACATATATTTTTAATGACTTTAACACATTTGATCTATTTTTTCAATAAATACTCAACAAATGTTTTCAAGGAGGGTAACTTTCATATTTCATTATAATACACTCTGGTCCACTCAAAAAATATACCTTTGTTTATTTTTCAAAACCTGTAATATGTAGATCTTAAATATTTTATAAACAGTATATGGACAAGCATTAAACAGGAACTCGCTTTCACTAATTTTTTTTAAGAAATAAAAATCTGCGAAAAATATTATTGAAACATTTGTATATTGATAATTAAAATCAAGCCATAATAAGCAGAGCTGGGCACCACTACACGTGTGTTTCTTTTAAATGTTCTTCAATGCATGTGTAGTTGTGTTTTGTTCGCTTTTCAAAGCAAACTGAATTAAATTTTACGCTCTCTGCTTTATATACGTATTTGAAAAGTTATTCTCATTCTGCCGCTGTACCGCGCGCGGTACGTTTTGCCCAGCCACGATAATAAGTGATATTGTGAAGTATTATGTACATTAGGGTGATTCAAATTTTTTTTTTTTGTGTTTTTTTTAAGGTGCTGTTGCTTAAAAAGTAAGTTTATGATATGAAGAAAAAGTTCACGAAATTTCAGCTCTGTAACTCAATTTTATAAGGTGGCGCCGGAGCCTGTTAGTTTTACATGTAAATTGAATGGAAAAATTAATTTTTACAAAAAAGGTATCTAAATGAATAGGTGATTAGTGTTGTTGAGCTGAAAAGTGTCGTTTTTCGACGTAATTTTTTATGCTGAATCCGAATCTGGCCTCAGAACTAACCCATCATGTCGGAATCCTGAAATATTTGAGGTTAATTACCTGAAACATGATCTTTTTTGTCTACTTTCGAGGTCATGTATAGGATTCAAAGAAAGTTGATCAGCTTATTTTTAACAAAAGCATCATTTAGTACCATCCTTGCCCTTTAAAATGAGCTTTCAAGTGGTGATCTGTGATGCTTCTTTGCAAAGTTGCAGCCATTTCAAGGTGTCATGAATTTGAAACCCGTTGGTTAATATTGTTGGGTTGCAACCCTTTGTAGGGGATCCAATTCATGTCACTTTAAAATGGCTATAACTTTGCAAGGAAACATCACAGATCACCACTTGAAAGCTCATTTTAAAGGGCAAGGATGGTACAAAATGATGATTTTGTTAAAAATAAGCTGATCAACTTTCTTTGAATCCTATACGTGACCTCGAAAGTAGACAAAAAACATCATGTTTCAGATAATTAACCTCAAATATTTCAGGATTCCGACATGATGGGTTAGTTCTGAGGCCAGATTCGGATTCAGCGTAAACAATTACGTCAAAAAACGACCCTTTTCAGCTCAACAACACTAATCACCTATTCATTTAGATACCTTTTTTGTAAAAAATAATTTTTCCATACAATTTACATGTAAAACTAACAGGTTCCGGCGCCACCTTATAAAATTGAGTTACAGAGCTGAAATTTCGTGAACTTTTTCTTCATATCATAAACTTACTTTTTAAGCAACAGCACCTTAAAAAAAAGCAAAAAAAAAAAATTTGAATGACCCTAATGTACATATGTACATAATACTCTCAAATGAGCATTCGCTGTATGGAAAAATAAAATAAATATATATGTAAGTTTAAATAATCTCTAAATGAGAACAAACTTTTATTTGAAAACACTATGTGATTATCATCGAAATATTGAAACTGAGTTGTAATTTTCAGTCGATTCTGTTAAAGGCGATGAAAAAGCAAAAGAAACTTTGTCTCGAATTCAATGCTCACAGCTCAGTCAGGAATAAATAACACTTAAAAACCTCTTAACCCCCTTTCTGACTTGTTTATGGAATATCACCGAAAAATCTAAGCTGAGTTGTAATTTTTAGTCGATTCTGTTAAAGGAGATGAAAAAGTAAAATAAACTTTGTCTCGCATTCGATGCTCACAGCTCAGTCAGGAATAAATAACACTTAAAAACCTCTTAACCCCATGTGGACCACACCCTTTCTGACTTGTTTATGGAATGTCATCGAAAAATTGAAGCTGAGTTGTTATTTTCAGTCGATTCTGTTAAAGAAGATTTAAAAGTAAACAAAACTTTGTTTGGAGTTCGATGCTCACACCTCAGTCAGGAATAAATGACACTTAAAAACCTCTTAACCCCATGTAGAGCACACCATTTCTGACTTGTTTATGGAATATCATCGAAAATTTGAAGCTGAGTTGTAATTTTTATTCGATTCTGTTAAAGAAGATGAAAAAGTAAACGAAACTTTGTCTCGAATTCGATGCTCACAGCTCAGTCAGGAATAAATAACACTTAAAAACCTCTTAACCTCATGTAGAGCACACCCTTTCTGACTTGTTTATGGAATATCATCAAAAATTGAAGCTGAGTTGTAATTTTTATACTATTCTGTTAAAGAAAATTATAGAGTAAAATAAACTTTGTCTGGAGTTCGAAACTCACAGCTCAGTCAGGAATGAATGACACTTAAAAACCTCTTAACCCCATGTAGAGCACACCCTTTCTGACTTGTTTATGGAATGTCATCGAAAAATTGAAGCTGAGCTGTAATTTTTGATCGATTCTGTTAAAGAAGATGAAAAAGTTAACGAAACTTTGTCTCGAATTCGATGCTCACAGCTCAGTCAGGAATAAATAACACTTAAAAACCTCTTAAACCCATGTGAAGCACATCCTTTGCGACTTGTTCATGGAATATCATCGAAATATTAGAACAGAACAATGAGTAATTCTCATTCGGTGCTGTAGTGAACCGAGCTTGCAGTTCGGTCAGTAATCAATAACATTCAAAAAGCCCTTAACACCATGTGAAGCACACCCTTTGTGACTTGATTGTGGAATATCATCGAAATATTGAAACAGAAAATTGAGCCATTCTCATTCGGTGCTGTAAGGACAAATTAAAAGTTAAATTCAGTTTGTTTCGAATTAAATGCTTGCAGCTTGGTCAGAAATCAATAACATTCAAAAACCCCTTAACACCATGTGAAGCACACCTTTTGTGACTTGTTTATGGAATATGATCGTAATATTGAAACAGAAAATTGAGTAATTCTCATTCGGTGCTGTAAGGAAGAATTAAAAGTTAAATTCAGTTTGTTTCGAATTAAATGCTTGCAGCTTGGTCAGAATTCAATAACATTCAAAAACCCCTCATCGAAATATTGAAACAGAAAATTGAGTAATTCTCATTCGGTGCTGTATGGAAAAATTATAAGTTAAATTCAGTTTGTTTCGAAATGCTTGCAGCTTGGTCAGAAATCAATAACATTCAAAAACCCCTTAACACCATGTGAAGCACACCCTTTGTGACATGTTTGTGGAATATCATCGAAATATTGAAACAGAAAATTGAGTAATTCTCATTCGGTGGCGTATGGAAAAATTAAAAGTTAAATTCAGTTTGTTTCGAATTAAATGCTTGCAGCTTGGTCAGAAATCAATAACATTCAAAAACCCCTTAACACCATGTGAAGCACACCCTTTGTGACTTGTTTGTGGAATATCATCGAAATATTGAAACAGAAAATTGAGTGATTCTCATTCGATGCTGTAAGGAAAAATTAAAAGTTAAATTCAGTTTGTTTCGAATTTAATGCTTGCAGCTTTGTCAGAAATCAATAACATTCAAAAAGCCCTTAACCCCATATAAAACACACCTTTTGTGACTTGCTTGTGGAATATCATCGAAATATTGAAACAGAAAATTGAGTAATTCTCATTCGGTGCTGTATGGAAAATTTTAAAGTTAAATTCAGTTTGTTTCGAATTAAATGCTTGCAGCTTGGTCAGAAATCAATAACATTCAAAAACTCTTTAACACCATGTGAAGCACTTCTTTTGTGACTTGTTTGTGGAATATCATCAAAATATTGAAACAGAAAATTGAGTAATTCTCATTCGGTGCTGCATGGAAAATTTTAAAGTTAAATTCAGTTTGTTTCGAATTAAATGCTTGCAGCTTGGTCAGAAATCAATAACATTCAAAAACCCCTTAACACCATGTGAAGCACTTCTTTTGTGACTTTTTTGTGGAATATCATCGAAATATTGAAACAGAAAATTGAGCAATTCTCATTCGGTGCTGTAAGGACAAATTAAAAGTTAAATTCAGTTTGTTTCGAATTAAATGCTTGCAGCTTGGTCAGAAATCAATAACATTCAAAAACCCCTTAACACCATGTGAAGCACACCTTTTGTGACTTGTTTGTGGAATATCATCGAAATATTGAAACAGAAAATAGAGTAATTCTCATTCGGTGCTGTAAGGAAAAATTAAAAGTTAAATTCAGTTTGTTTCGAATTAAATGCTTGCAGCTCTGTCAGAAATCAATAACATTCAAAAAGCCTTAACCCCATGTAAAACACACCTTTTGTGACTTGCTTGTGGAATATCATCGAAATATTGAAACAGAAAATTGAGTAATTCTCATTCGGTGCAGTATGGAAAATTTTAAAGTTAAATTCAGTTTGTTTCGAATTAAATGCTTGCAGCTTGGTCAGAAATCAATAACATTCAAAAACCCCTTAACACCATGTGAAGCACTTCTTTGGTGACTTGTTTGGGGAATATCATCGAAATATTGAAACAGAAAATTACGTAATTCTCATTCGGTGCTGTAAGGAAGAATTAAAAGTTAAATTTGGTTTGTTTCGACTTCAATGCTTGCAGCTTGGTCAGAATTCAATAACATTCAAAAACCCCTCATCGAAATATTGAAACAGAAAATTGAGAAATTCTCATTCGGTGCTGTAAGAAAAAATTAAAAGCTAAATTCGGTTTGTTTCGAATTAAATGCTTGCAGCTTGGTCAGAAATCAATAACACTCAAAAACCCCGTAACACCATGTGAAGCACACCTTTTGTGACTTGTTTGTGGAATATCATCGAAATATTGAAACAGAAAATTGAGTAATTCTCATTCGGTGCTGTAAGGAAAAATTAAAAGTTAAATTCAGTTTGTTTCGAATTCAATGCTTGCAGCTTGGTCAGAAATGACTTATTCCCAAAAATCTCTTAACCCTATGTGAAGCACATCCTTTGTGACTTGTTTGTGGAATATCATTGAAATATTTGATCAGAACATTGAGTAATTCTAATTCGGTGCTGTAAGAAAAAATTAAAAGTTAAATTCAGTTTGTTTCGAATTAAATGCTTGAAGCTTGGTCAGAAATCAATAACATTCAAAAGCCCCTTAACCCCATTTGAAGCACATTCTTTGTGACTTGTTTATGGAATATCATCGACATATTGAAACAGAATATTTAGTAATTCTCATTCGGTGTTGTAAGAAAAAATTAAAAGTTAAATTCGGTTTGTTTCGAATCAATGCTTGCAGCTCGGTCAGAAATGACTTATTCCCAAAAACCTCTTAACCCCACGTGAAGCACATCCTTTGTGACTTGTTTATGGAATATCATTGAAATATTTGATCAGAACATTGAGTAACGCTCATTCGGTTCTGTAAGAAAAAATTCAAAGTTAAATATGGTTTGTTTCGAATTCAATGCTTGCAGCTCGGTCAGAAATGACTTATTCTCAAAAACCTATTAGCTCCATGTGAAGCACATCCTTTGTGACTTGTTCATGGAATATCATTGAAATATTAGAACAGAACATTGGAATAGTGTGATGATAGTTTGAAGATTTTCCTCAACAATTTTAAATGATTGTACAAAATTGCATTGAATCAATAAAATCTAATGTTTATGTTTTAAGACATCTTTGCCCTAAACTATCAGTTAAAATCATTTTAAAAACTGAACTACGTCCTAGATAATTGTAAAGTCGTTAGATAACTTAATTAACACGTTGACGAATACATAAACTAACTCTAAAAAAAAAGCAAAACATGATTTAATCACTTTAAAGTTGATTCAAAAATCATTTTCGGATTTCTGTGCCGATTCGCATGACATGTAAGAGTTATGTATGCCAAAGTGATATTTAAAAATGCAAACAAACACATATCGTACAAATAGGCCTTAAGCTTCACTAGAATAAGCAGAAATATGCGCGCTGGTGCACAACTGGGACAGCAAGCAACAAATAAAAAGATAATTAAGCCAATGGGTCTCCATTGCATTATCACACTGAATTGCGTTAAAATCATTTATCGTTTATGCATCGCGAACTATCCTTAACTGGTTAAATTTTCATAAACATCCCCATGCGCATTCATCTTTTCGATGCTCAGGTTGATAAATGTTTTTTTTGAACATCTCAAAAAATAATTTCACACTGACTGATCTTAGTTCAAAACAATAAAACAATAAACATAAATATTTGTTATATGTATAAAAATTTCGTTTTTATTCATATAAGCAATTTCATCATACATAAATTATATTTCCCTGAAAAAATTACATATTTCAACAAAAAACAACCACAAATCAGGAGCGATTTTTTGCAAATTTATTTTTCAACATATGGTAACTCACTCTATTTCTTGTTTACAAAATTTTTGACAATTAATACGTGTGAAGAAGAACAAGATCTTCTTGTCTAGTTATTCTATGGTCTATTTGACCCTTTAGAAATAGTCATTAAATTTCATATAGAAAGACATTTTATAACAAAAACTTAACCACATCATAGCAGCATAGCGAAAAAGAATTTTTCTCAGTACTTGCAGCTTTCTCATTCCCACCTCTTTTGAGCGTAAGAAAATATTTGCTGTTTGCGCTCTGCCGATCTCTTATTTAATTAGAGCAGTGGCCGGCACCTCATATGCTCGCAAGCGAGCGAAGAGAATGAGCGAGTGCAAGCAAACTACAAAATGAGTTGTTTATTTAGTTAATGCACTGCAAAAATGTTTAAAATCAAATTGCAAAATAAATATTTTTAGCGAACATTTTTTTTTTGGCAATGCGTAAATCTTAATCTGTAAGCGAGTTTTAGGGATGGTTGATCAATTAAGGACTGTCCCAGAAAAAACTTGCACTTTGTTTTTTAGTTATAAAAAAATACCCAGCAATTTTTTTGGTTTTTTTATTTTTTTATTAATAATGGCTAGTGTTCAGAATATAAATATCTAAAAACTAATTAACAATTTTCTATAAAAATATCTTACTTGTTTTTAAGGCCCTTCATTAAATTTTGCACAGTTGTTTCATCGACAGTACGGTACGATCTTTTCCACTTAAGTCTGAAGTCTTGAACATTTTTTGCAGTCCTGCCACTCTTTCGAAGATCTCTTTTCATTAGAGCCCAATATGTTTCAATTGGGCGAAGCTCTGGGCAGTTAGGCGGATTTGCTATTTTTGGTACAAAATTGATCTTTTTACTTGCATGCCATTCCATCGTAGCTTTAGAGTAATGAGAGGTTGCTAAATCTGGCCAGAATATCACGGTACCCTCATGTGCACGAATAAATGGTAGAAGACGTTTTTCGAGGCACTCGTCTATATAAACTTTGGAATTGATTGTGCCTTGCGTAACAAAGAAGCTGCTTCTGAGGCCACAGGTGCATATGGCCTGCCAATCCATATATTGCTTCGGAAATTTCGAAATTTTTTTTTCTTTGAATTTACTAGGCACATTCCCCTTCTTCGGTGATGTATAATATTCGTGCCCAGGTAGCTGCTTAAAATCTGCTTTAACGTAAGTTTCGTCGTCCATACCACAGCAGTCAAATTTAGTCAGGTACCTTTCATACAATTTTCGGGCTCGCATCTGAGCCATCAACTGATTTTCATCAGAACGGTCTGGTACTTTTTGAACTCTATATGTCTTTAGCTTACTTTTCTCCTTTATCTTTTGCACAGTAGATTTTGATGTACCTGCTCTAGCCGCCATATCTCGCACTGACGTGTTGGGATTCTGCCTAAAAAGGCGCTTCACCTTCGCCGTTACCTTTGGGTTAGAAAATTCTGGTTTTCTGCCTGAATCCTTTTTTCGTGAAACAGGTAGACCCTTCTTATAATTAGAAATAACCGTTTTGACAGTTCTTTCTGATGCACCAACTATTTTTGCTATAGCTGAATATTTTAACCCTGGATTTTGCAGGTATGTGGACAAAATCAGTTCGCGGACTTTTTCTTGCTTGCTAGACATCTTTGTCGTTACAAGTGCTATCTTCAAGTGTTATACATCATATCAAACGTCACTTTATATGGAATAAATATTTTGTCTTTTTAGACCTATAAGATTATCAGGTAGAGTATAATCTTAAAAAATAAAAGTGCAAGTTTTTATTTGGGACAGTCCCTACATATAGAAAGAGATTTTACAGCTAAGATTCAACTCATGAAACAGGGTTGTCATTGTTGAGCATTTCCTACCAAATTTGAACCATTTCGGAAAAAACGGGTACCATGACCCGAGGAAAAAAACTTAATTTTTTCCCGCAAATGGGTTAAAAAACGGGTACCATGGCCCGCGGACATACTTAAGGGTCAAAAACGGTCCTTTCCATGAACCCGAGCATTCTTAGTGTTGTCCAAAAATATTTTTGAGCTATCTTTCGTTTGAAAAAACTAAATTATTTCCCGAAAGGGTCAAAAACGGATAACATGGTCCGAGGACACATTTTCGGGTCGAAAACGGTTCTTTCCAAGGTCACGAGCCTTCCTTAGTGATGTCCAAAAATATTTTTGAGTTATCTTTCGTTTGAAAAAACAAAATTTTTTTCTCGAAAATGGGTCAAAAACGACTACCATGGCCCGGGGATTCATTTTCTGTTCAAAAACGATTCTTTCCAGGATCCCGACCCTTCCTTAGAGATGTCCAAAAATATTTTTGAGCTATCTTTCGTTCGAAAAAAAAATTCTTTCCCGAAATTGGGTCAAAAACGACTACCATGGCCCGGAGATCCGTTATCGAGTCAAAAACGGTTCTCTGAATGTCTCAATGACGTTCTCTGATATGGGTCGTCGGAGCTTTAGTCTCTTTATAACCCCCTACATAATTGGCTGCATGTAATTTTCTACGAAGTGCATTTTGAATGTTCATAAAAACTGTACTTTTGAGATTAAAATTTGCAACCTTGAATTTATGTATGTATACAAACACATATTTTTCGCAATAAAACTGTAAAGTTGAACTGAACTTCCAAACCTCGTGCACAAACACAAAGCAATGTAACCATTAGATTCAATTTAATAGGGTGTCGCTCGTGAGAGTAACTTCGCCACTCGTTCGCCTGGTTTGCGTACACTGTATAAATAGTGAGTTGTCAATTGCTATTTTTTTATTCCACAAACAAGTCACAAAAGGTGTGCTTCACATGGGGTTAAGGGCTTTTTGAATGTTATTGAATTCTGACCAAGCTGCAAGCATTTAATTCGAAACAAACTGAATTTAACTTTTAATTCTTCCTTACAGCACCGAATGAGAATTACTCAATTTTCTGTTTCAATATTTCGATGATATTCCACAAACAAGTCACAAAGGATGTACTTCACATGGTGTTAAGGGGTTTTTGAATGTTATTGATTTCTGACCAAGCTGCAAGCATTTAATTCGAAACAAACTGAATTTAACTTTTAATTTATCCTTACAGCACCGAATGAGAATTGCTCAATTTTCTGTTTCAATATTTCGATGATATTCCACAAACATGTCACAAAGGGTGTGCTTCACATGGTGTTAAGGGGTTTTTGAATGTTATTGATTTCTGACCAAGCTGCAAGCATTTACTTCGAAACAAACTGAATTTAACTTTTAATTTGTCCTTACAGCACCGAATGAGAATGGCTCAATTTTCTGTTTCAATATTTCGATGATATTCCACAAACAAGTCACAAAGGGTGTGCTTCACATGGTGTTAAGGGTTTTTGAATGTTATTGATTTCTGACCAAGCTGCAAGCATTTAATTCGAAACAAACTGAATTTAACTTTAAAATTTTCCATACTGCACCGAATGAGAATTACTCAATTTTCTGTTTCAATATTTCGATGATATTCCACAAGCAAGTCACAAAAGGTGTGTTTTACATGGGGTTAAGGCTTTTTGAATGTTATTGATTTCTGACAGAGCTGCAAGCATTTAATTCGAAACAAACTGAATTTAACTTTTAATTTTTCCTTACAGCACCGAATGAGAATTACTCTATTTTCTGTTTCAATATTTCGATGATATTCCACAAACAAGTCACAAAAGGTGTGCTTCACATGGTGTTAAGGGGTTTTTGAATGTTATTGATTTCTGACCAAGCTGCAAGCATTTAATTCGAAACAAACTGAATTTAACTTTTAATTTGTCCTTACAGCACCGAATGAGAATTACTCAATTTTCTGTTTCAATATTTCGATGATATTCCACAAACAAGTCACAAAAGAAGTGCTTCACATGGTGTTAAGGGGTTTTTGAATGTTATTGATTTCTGACCAAGCTGCAAGCATTTAATTCGAAACAAACTGAATTTAACTTTAAAATTTTCCATGCAGCACCGAATGAGAATTACTCAATTTTCTGTTTCAATATTTCGATGAGGGGTTTTTGAATGTTATTGAATTCTGACCAAGCTGCAAGCATTTAATTCGAAACAAACTGAATTTAACTTTTAATTCTTCCTTACAGCACCGAATGAGAATTACTCAATTTTCTGTTTCAATATTACGATCATATTCCATAAACAAGTCACAAAAGGTGTGCTTCACATGGTGTTAAGGGGTTTTTGAATGTTATTGATTTCTGACCAAGCTGCAAGCATTTAATTCGAAACAAACTGAATTTAACTTTTAATTTGTCCTTACAGCACCGAATGAGAATGGCTCAATTTTCTGTTTCAATATTTCGATGATATTCCACAAACAAGTCACAAAGGGTGTGCTTCACATGGTGTTAAGGGTTTTTGAATGTTATTGATTTCTGACCAAGCTGCAAGCATTTAATTCGAAACAAACTGAATTTAACTTTAAAATTTTCCATACTGCACCGAATGAGAATTACTCAATTTTCTGTTTCAATATTTCGATGATATTCCACAAGCAAGTCACAAAAGGTGTGTTTTACATGGGGTTAAGGCTTTTTGAATGTTATTGATTTCTGACAGAGCTGCAAGCATTTCATTCGAAACAAACTGAATTTAACTTTTAATTTTTCCTTACAGCACCGAATGAGAATTACTCTATTTTCTGTTTCAATATTTCGATGATATTCCACAAACAAGTCACAAAGGGTGTGCTTCACATGGTGTTAAGGGGTTTTTGAATGTTATTGATTTCTGACCAAGCTGCAAGCATTTAATTCGAAACAAACTGAATTTAACTTTTAATTTTTCCATACAGCACCGAATGAGAATTACTCAATTTTCTGTTTCAATATTTCGATGATATTCCACAAACATGTCACAAAGGGTGTGCTTCACATGGTGTTAAGGGGTTTTTGAATGTTATTGATTTCTGACCAAGCTGCAAGCATTTCGAAACAAACTGAATTTAACTTTTAATTTTTCCATACAGCACCGAATGAGAATTACTCAATTTTCTGTTTCAATATTTCGATGAGGGGTTTTTGAATGTTATTGAATTCTGACCAAGCTGCAAGCATTTAATTCGAAACAAACTGAATTTAACTTTTAATTCTTCCTTACAGCACCGAATGAGAATTACTCAATTTTCTGTTTCAATATTACGATCATATTCCATAAACAAGTCACAAAAGGTGTGCTTCACATGGTGTTAAGGGGTTTTTGAATGTTATTGATTTCTGACCAAGCTGCAAGCATTTAATTCGAAACAAACTGAATTTAACTTTTAATTTGTCCTTACAGCACCGAATGAGAATGGCTCAATTTTCTGTTTCAATATTTCGATGATATTCCACAAACAAGTCACAAAGGGTGTGCTTCACATGGTGTTAAGGGTTTTTGAATGTTATTGATTTCTGACCAAGCTGCAAGCATTTAATTCGAAACAAACTGAATTTAACTTTAAAATTTTCCATACTGCACCGAATGAGAATTACTCAATTTTCTGTTTCAATATTTCGATGATATTCCACAAGCAAGTCACAAAAGGTGTGTTTTACATGGGGTTAAGGCTTTTTGAATGTTATTGATTTCTGACAGAGCTGCAAGCATTTAATTCGAAACAAACTGAATTTAACTTTTAATTTTTCCTTACAGCACCGAATGAGAATTACTCTATTTTCTGTTTCAATATTTCGATGATATTCCACAAACAAGTCACAAAAGAAGTGCTTCACATGGTGTTAAGGGGTTTTTGAATGTTATTGATTTCTGACCAAGCTGCAAGCATTTAATTCGAAACAAACTGAATTTAACTTTTAATTTGTCCTTACAGCACCGAATGAGAATTGCTCAATTTTCTGTTTCAATATTTCGATGATATTCCACAAACAAGTCACAAAAGAAGTGCTTCACATGGTGTTAAGGGGTTTTTGAATGTTATTGATTTCTGACCAAGCTGCAAGCATTTAATTCGAAACAAACTGAATTTAACTTTAAAATTTTCCATGCAGCACCGAATGAGAATTACTCAATTTTCTGTTTCAATATTTCGATGATATTCCACAAGCAAGTCACAAAAGGTGTGTTTTACATGGGGTTAAGGCTTTTTGAATGTTATTGATTTCTGACAGAGCTGCAAGCATTTAATTCGAAACAAACTGAATTTAACTTTTAATTTTTCCTTACAGCACCGAATGAGAATTACTCAATTTTCTGTTTCAATATTTCGATGATATTCCACAAACAAGTCACAAAAGGTGTGCTTCACATGGTGTTAAGGGGTTTTTGAATGTTATTGATTTCTGACCAATCTGCAAGCATTTAATTCGAAACAAACTGAATTTAACTTTTAATTTGTCCTTACAGCACCGAATGAGAATTGCTCAATTTTCTGTTTCAATATTTCGATGATATTCCACAAACAAGTCACAAAAGAAGTGCTTCACATGGTGTTAAGGGGTTTTTGAATGTTATTGATTTCTGACCAAGCTGCAAGCATTTAATTCGAAACAAACTGAATTTAACTTTAAAATTTTCCATGCAGCACCGAATGAGAATTACTCAATTTTCTGTTTCAATATTTCGATGATATTCCACAAGCAAGTCACAAAAGGTGTGTTTTACATGGGGTTAAGGGCTTTTTGAATGTTATTGATTTCTGACAGAGCTGCAAGCATTTAATTCGAAACAAACTGAATTTAACTTTTAATTTTTCCATACAGCACTGAATGAAAATTACTCAATTTTCAGTTTCAATATTTCGATGATATTCCACAAACAAGTCACAAAAGGTGTGCTTCACATGGGGTTAATGGCTTTTTGAATGTTATTGAATTCTGACCAAGCTGCAAGCATTTAATTCGAAACAAACTGAATTTAGCTTTTAATTCTTCCTTACAGCACCGAATGAGAATTACTCAATTTTCTGTTTCAATATTTCGATGATATTCCACAAACAAGTCACAAAAGGTGTGCTTCACATGGTGTTAAGGGGTTTTTGAATGTTATTGATTTCTGACCAAGCTGCAAGCATTTAATTCGAAACAAACTGAATTTAACTTTTAATTTGTCCTTACAGCACCGAATGAGAATTGCTCAATTTTCTGTTTCAATATTTCGATGATATTCCACAAACAAGTCACATAAGAAGTGCTTCACATGGTGTTAAGGGGTTTTTGAATGTTATTGATTTCTGACCAAGCTGCAAGCGTTTAATTCGAAACAAACTGAATTTAACTTTAAAATTTTCCATGCAGCACCGAATGAGAATTACTCAATTTTCTGTTTCAATATTTCGATGATATTCCACAAGCAAGTCACAAAAGGTGTGTTTTACATGGGGTTAAGGGCTTTTTGAATGTTATTGATGTCTGACAGAGCTGCAAGCATTTAATTCGAAACAAACTGAATTTAACTTTTAATTTTTCCATACAGCACCGAATGAGAATTACTCAATTTTCTGTTTCAATATTTCGATGATATTCCACAAACATGTCACAAAGGGTGTGCTTCACATGGTGTTAAGGGGTTTTTGAATGTTATTGATTTCTGACCAAGCTGCAAGCATTTACTTCGAAACAAACTGAATTTAACTTTTAATTTTTCCATACAGCACCGAATGAGAATTACTCAATTTTCTGTTTCAATATTTCGATGAGGGGTTTTTGAATGTTATTGAATTCTGACCAAGCTGCAAGTATTTAATTCGAAACAAACTGAATTTAACTTTTAATTCTTCCTTACAGCACCGAATGAGAATTACTCAATTTTCTGTTTCAATATTACGATGATATTCCATAAACAAGTCACAAAGGGTGTGCTTTATTACATGGTGTTAAGGGTTTTTGAATGTTATTGATTTCTGACCAAGCTGCAAGCATTTTATTCGAAACAAACTGAATTTAACTTTTAATTTTTCCTTACAGCACCGAATGAGAATTACTCAATTTTCTGTTTCAATATTTCGATGATATTCCACAAACATGTCACAAAGGGTGTGCTTCACATGGTGTTAAGGGGTTTTTGAATGTTATTGATTTCTGACCAAGCTGCAAGCATTTAATTCGAAACAAACTGAATTTAATTTTTAATTTTTCCTTACAGCACCGAATGAGAATTACTCAATTTTCTGTTTCAATATTTCGATGATATTCCTCAAACACGTCACAAAAGGTGTGCTTCACATGGGGTTAAGGGCTTTTTGAATGTTATTGATTTCTGACCGAGCTGCAAGCATTGAAGTCGAAACAAACCGAATTTAACTTTTAATTCTTCCTTACAGCACCGAATGAGAATTACGTAATTTTCTATTTCAATATTTCGATGATATTCCACAAACAATTCACAAAAGGTATGCTTCACATGGGGTTAAGGGCTTTTTGAATGTTATTTATTTCTGGCCGAGCTGCAAGCTCGGTTCACTACAGCACCAAATGAGAATTACTAATGTTCTATTGTAATATTTCGATGATATTCCATAAACAAGTCACAAAGGATGTGCTTTATATGGGGTTAAGAGGTTTTTGGGAATAAATCATTTCTGACCGAGCTGTAAGCATTGAAGTCGAAAAAAACCGGATTTAACTCTAAATTTTTCCTTACAGCACCGAATGAGAATTACTCAATTTTCTGTTTCAGTATTTCGATGATATTCCACAAACAAGTCACAAAAGGTGTGTTTTACATGTGGTTAAGGGCTTTTTGAATGTTATTGATTTCTGACCGAACTGCAAGCTCGGTTCAGTACAGCACCGAATGAGAATTACTCATTGTTCTGTTCTAATATTTCGATTATATTCCATGAACAAGTCGCAAAGGATGTGCTTCACATGGGTTTAAGAGGTTTTTAAGTATTATTTATTCCTGACTGAGCTGTGAGCATCGAATTCGAGACAAAGTTTCGTTAACTTTTTCATCTTCTTTAACAGAATCGATCAAAAATTACAGCTCAGCTTCAATTTTTCGATGATATTTCATAAACAAGTCAGAAAGGGTGTGCTCTACATGGGGTTCAGAGGTTTTTAAGTGTTATTTATTCTTGACTGAGGTGTGAGCATTGAATACCAGACAAAGTTTCTTTTACTTTTTCATTTTCTTTAACAGAATCGAATAAAAATTACAACTCAGCTTCAATTTTTCGATCATATTCCATAAACAAGTCACAAAGGATGTGCTTCACATGGGCTTAAGAGGTTTTTAAGTGTTATTTATTCCTTACTGAGCTGTGAGCATCGAATTCCAGACAAAGTTTTTTTTACTTTTTCATTTTCTTTAACAGAATCGACTAAAAATTACAACTCAGCTTCAATTTTTCGATCATATTCCATAAACAAGTCACAAAGGATGTGCTTCAGATGGGTTTAAGAGGTTTTTAAGTGTCATTTATTCCTGACTGAGCTGTGAGCATCGAATACCAGACAAAGTTTCTTTTACTTTTTCATTTTCTTTAACAGAATCGACTAAAAATTACAACTCATCTTCAATTTTTCGATGGTATTCCATAAACAAGTCAGAAAGGGTGTGCTCTACATGGTGTTAAGAGGTTTTTAAGTGTTATTCATTCCTAACTGAGCTATGAACCTCTTAACCCCATGCTCCACATGGGGTTAAGAGGTTTGCTTTCACACATTTGCTTTCTTTATAGCAAGTGTTGTCCTCCCTGATATTTGATAAGATAAGTTCAAGAAAGATCACATGGAAATTAGGCATAAGTTTTACTTTTTCATCTTCTTTAACAGAATGGACTGAAAACTACAACTCAGCTTCAATATTTCGATGAAATTGCATTAGCAAGTCAGAAAGGGTGTGCTCTACATGGGGTTAAGAGGTTTTTAAGTGTCATTTATTCCTGACTGAGCTGTGAGCATCGAACTTGAGACAAAGTTTCTTTTACTTTTTCATCTTCTTTAACAGAATCGACTGAAAATTACAACTCAGTTTCAATATTTCGATGATATTCCATAAACTAGTCAGAAAGGGTCTACTCCACATGGGTTTAAGAGGTTTTTGGATGTTATTGATTTCTGACCGAGCTGCAAGCAAGCTTTAATTTTAATTTTTCTTTACAGCACCGAATAAGAATTACTCAAAGTTCGGTTCTAATATTTCGATAGTATTCCATAAGCAATTCAGAAAGGGCGTGTTTCACTTGATGTCACCAGGTTTTTAAATGTGATACCATGTATGTATTTTATTAAAGCGACCAAACCACGAAACACTTGTTTGCACAGAATGTTAATGGATTCTATCTTTAAGAAGACGTTGTCATATTGTAGCAGAGAGCTCTTCTGGGCTAGTAATCAAAATATTTTTTATAAGCTAACTGAAATATATTTACTGATTCTGTGAAACTTTTGAGAATTTTTGTAGTCAGTAATTATTTTTATTACGTGTAGCAGTATATAAAAAAACTTTATTTAGCAATGAAATAAGAAAAAAAACTTTATTTAGCAATGAAATAAAAAAAAATCTTTATTTAGCAATGAAAGGAAAAAATAACCTTATTTAGCAATGAAATTAAAAAAAAAATCAAAAAGGATTCGAACCCACATATACGCGATTTATAGTCCAACACACTACAGCTACTCCACAGTTGCTTGTTAGTTGTTGATGTCAAATCCGCTATATGAAAACAGCGAGTAGATTCGTTAGTTCATACAAATTTTTTTTTTCGCCGGTAAAATTATTTTTTTCGTCGCAAAAACCACTATGTTAAATTTTCGCCGCGCTCTGTTAAGAAAATGTAAATAACATTTTTATTCGGCGCTCAAATTCGGCGCTAACTTCACATCGGTCCTAAAACTTTACCATTCAAATCCTCTAGTAAATAGTAAACTGTGCCTCTTTTTTCACGAACTCTCGCTTTCAAGTAGGTTTTAGCCAACTTGCTATTATAGTTATTTGCAAAATTACTTTGGGTAAAGTTTCTGCGCAAGACTTCTTGACCAACTTGGAAGTTTATTGGGCGTGTGCGTAAATTATATGTTTTCATATTTGAATCATAGGCTTTTTTCAAATTTTGCTTAACTAAATTCCGAATCATGGATAAATTATCATGTCGGTTTTCATGAGTTTCAGATCTGCCTTCTTCGAGCATAGATATATTTTTCAACAGCTTGTAACTTTCGCCATGGTTCAACATGTGTTGACCAAAGACAACGAAGTAAGGACTATGGCCCGTGGATTGGTGAATAGAGTTGCGCAAAGCACAGTTAATGCTACTGAGGTGGACGTCCCACTCCCGCTGATCGCTTTTAATATATGCTCGAAGAGCTGCGTTAATAGAACGGTTTACTCTTTCTGAGCTATTGCTCTGAGGTGAATAAACAGCCGTGCATATATGCCTTACGCCCAATCTAGTCAAAAACGACTCAAATTCACCCGACCGAAATTGGCTACCATTATCACTTAATAGTGTTTCGGGGACACCAAATACATCAAAAATGCTTGTTTTTAAAAAATTAATTATAGGAGTAGTTGTAAACTTTTTTAGTGGACAAAGGAATGTGAACTTGGACATGTGATCTAACACAATTAAAATGCCAATGTGGCCGGTTTTTGACCTTGGCAATGGACCTATCAAGTCTACATACAAGCGTTGAAAAATTCTGTCGGTTGGCACAAAGTTACCCATTGATGGTTTTTGAATCTTGGTTGAATGCTTTGTCGTCTTACAAGTTTCACAACTAAGCACATATTCGCGTACTGTACGGTACAATGACGGCCAAAAGAAAAATCTTCTTATCCGTTCAACTGTTTTTGTTACTCCTCCATGAGCACATGTTGCACCATCATGAGCATTGCGAATAACGCTTAGTTGCAAGTGCTTTGGCACGATCAATTTCCATGCATAATTTTCCTGTTTTTCATCACCTGTATAATATTCAGTTCGCTTGTAAATGAATTTGTCGCAAACTTTCAAATCAGGATATTTACTGATATCATTCAGTATTTTGTTGCGTTGTTCAGTATATTCTACGCTATTAAATTCATCAGACTCTAAATCTATTTCTGGAATGTTTTCTACTATGAGCTCAGAAATTTCGTCGATGTTTTCTGCACTAGCACGTGACAGGGCGTCCGGTACCACGTTAGCACTACCTTTCCGATATTCGATCTCAAAGTCAAAACCTTGCAATTTTAAGGCCCAGCGAGCCAATCGTCCGCTAAGGTCTGTCTGTTTCATGAGCCATCGAAGGCTAGCGTGGTCCGTAATAAGTTTGAATTCTTGCCCTTCTACATACGGGCGAAATTTTTTAACTGCCAGTATCGCTGCCAGACACTCTTGTTCCGTCACGGAGTAGTTACGTTGAGCATGGTTCAGCTTCTGGGACATGAAAGCCACAGGAACTTCATCACCATTTTCATTATTTTGGGCTAGAACTGCCCCTACTCCGTGTTGACTTGCGTCACACTGTATAATGAATGATTTCGAAAAATCGGGGTTGGCGAGCAAGGGTGCTGATGTCAATCGGTCTTTAAGCAAATTAAAAGCTCCATCTGCTTCCGGTGTCCATTTAAAAGTACGTGTTTTTTTTAGAAGTTCGGTCAGAGGGTTGGCGATTTCCGCAAAATTGGAAATAAAACGCCTATACCACCCTGCCATACCCAAAAATCGCCTTAGCTGTCGTACCGTCTTCGGTGGAGGAAATTCTGTAATTGCTGAGATTTTCTCAGAGTCTGTGCGCAATGTTCCACGTCCAACCACATAACCCAAATAACGTACCTGCTTAAGGCAAAATTTACTCTTAGCAATGTTAATAGTTAGTCCAGCCTTTCGAATGTGTAATGCCACCTCCTGCAGGAGTTGAATATGTGACAGGAAATCTTCCGAAAGCAGCAACAGGTCATCAAGGTAAACAAAGACTCTTTCTTTTAACTGGTAAGGGATAACCTTATCCATTAACCTACACATCGTCTGGGGAGCGTTGCACAAACCGAACGGCATTACCGTAAATTGGTAAAGAGGTCGGTTCGGCACCGTGAAAGCAGTTTTCTCACGCGAACCCAATCCCAGTGGTATCTGCCAGAAAGCATCTTTCAAATCCAGGCTTGAGATGAATTCAGCGCGAGGAAGCCTGCTTAAAATCCCCTCGATGTGCGGCAATGGATAGGCATCCTTCACCGTCACCTCGTTCACCTTACGGCTGTCTAAACAGAGCCTGGCCTTTCCAGGTTTTCTCACTAAGACTACCGGAGAAGACCAGCTACTATTCGACTCCTCAATTACACCCATTGCCAACATTCGGTCAATCTCCTGTCCCATAATTTTCTCCACCGCAGGAGAAATCGGAAAATGCCTTTGTTTTATAGGTTTGGCATTTCCCACATCAATGACGTGTTCTAAAATATTTGTTTTGCCAAGACCAGATTCTTCGAAAGATGGAAAGCATTTTACCGTAGCACTCAACAAGTCTTTTTGCGCTGCACTTAGTACATGAATGTGTGGATCATCGTGAGAAAAACTAATTTCACCTATTATGTTTGGAGCAATCTCAAAAATTTTCCAAAAATTCACGCCTAAATAGATGTTTTGAGCTAAATTCGGGATTATATAAAAGTCTATTTCATTTGTTTTGTCCTGAAAGGTCACTTCTAGAGATACAACGCCAATAATATTCTGTCTTGTCCCATCTGCCACGCGGACAGAAGATTTTAAGGGTTTCAGTTTTAATTGTTTCAAGCTCAAAATTTCCTTTGCCAAACTACTCCCAATACAACTAGCTGAAGCTCCTGAATCGAGCAACCCAAGCACAGTTCTATTTAAAATTTTTATGGAAGCATAAGGTCGGATGTCATCTTTCCTACATAATATCGTAGAGACAAGAAACTGTCGCTTAGTTTTTACTTTTTCCCAATAATCTCTGGCACGTTTAGCTGATCTAGACTTACTGAAAATTTCTCGACGAATCTTTTGATATTCAATATATCTCTCGTGAAAAGGTCTGATTGGGTATAAATTTGACGAATCTGGTATAATTGACTTATCTGATTTTTTTAAAATTGTTAT
Source organism: Tricholauxania praeusta (assembly GCA_949775025.1). Lineage (NCBI taxonomy): Eukaryota > Metazoa > Arthropoda > Insecta > Diptera > Lauxaniidae > Tricholauxania > Tricholauxania praeusta. The sequence continues at coordinate 76,859,313 of OX459029.1, read as the reverse complement.
AGGAGTTGGTCTTACTGTTTGGAAATCCTCTTTTGGGTATTGGGATGTCTGCTGTTGTTGTTGCAGGCATCCCCCTGCTGGTTTTCCGTTAAGGTGCACTTTGGACAATTGGGAAGGAAAAAACCCAAAAGACCGCAACCATAACAAAATACTCGGCGGGGTTCCTCGCAGTGTTTATAGCTGTGCCCAGTTTTCTCACAGTTCCAACAATTCCTATTAATAGAATCTGTACATTTTGTTTGAGAACGAATTTCACAAGCATCTTCAATAAAATTATCGGAGAAAGCTTATTGGCTTACTATAGTTAAAATTTGAACGCGATGCCGTCTCAAGCAGATTTTCTCGACGATTGCAAGCTCGTCTCAATTGAGGAATCGTTTTGATCTCCAAATGCAGGAGTTCATGGCGAACTTCTGTTCGTAAATTTCGTGACAGAATTTCTACTAGTGCTATCTCCGACAATGGGGTGCGTAAACTATCGCAAATAAACATAACACTGTCGAAAAATTGCTCAAATGTTTCATTTGATTTCTGTTTACGGGAGCGAATGCACTCTTCAATGTCAAAATCGGATCGTACATCCTTGAAATTTTTACGCAAATCATCACATATTAAATTCCAGTCCAATGCTGGTACTGACCGGTGATATCGCCAAAACCATCTTTTGGCTTTCCCTTCGAATAAAACGTGGACGTGCTGACACAGTAAGCCAAAATTTCCTCGAAGTGAGGATACTGTGAGAGCATTTACCCTGTAAATAAATTCATCTACTGAGATATTTTCTAGGGACCCATCAAAAGTTAGCTTCCAGTCTAAAATAGATTTTGCAACTGATTGCGAGGTTAAATTATTGGCATTTAAATTCTGTTGGGTAACTGAATTATTTTGATTAGAATATTGTCGAGAACTTTGACTGTTATCTTGTTCATTATTGGAACGCTGTAACTCATTTATTTGGTTTTGGTCTAGCAGAATATTTAAATTATCAGCCCGATCTGATTCTCGGTTGGCTCTATCATTTTGCACCGTCTGAGTCCTAATATTTTGTTGTGCTCGAGATCTATCTTCACGGTTGATATTATTTCCATTTATACTCATACTTTGAAAATAATGTTCAAGAGAACTATTAACAAGGGAACCCACAGTCGTTGTTAACTCACGCATCATAATTTGATGTTGCCGTTGAGTTGTGGTATCAATCAATTCTTGGACATGTCTGTAGTTAAAACTTGAATTGGAATGCTCATTTCTATTTCGGTTTGAGTTGTGAAAATGTCCTGCACGCCCACGTCTAGAAGCATTTGCTGGAGACTGTACTCCATATCCTTGTATCCAATCTAAATTACTAGCATTTGTTCGTGAACGAGTTTTTGGCCCTGAGCTTGGAGCAGCATTTTTCCTTATAGTACCAGTCGCACCCTCAAGTTGTGATTCTTGTTCCGCAAAACTATGTAAAGATTGATTGTCGCACGACTTTTTACATCTTGGGCAGACATTATTTTCCCGCAACCAAACCGATATACATGATCGATGAAAACCGTGACTGCATGGTGTGAGAGCAAAATTTAACTCTGTTGTTGGTTCAGTACATATCGAACAGACTTCCCCTGGTACACCAACATGCAACAGATCATCATTACTATGGTGCACCGCCATTTTCGTTTGCAAAATAAACCAAATCAACACAAAAGTTCAAATTCAAAAAAAAAACCACTCGAAATAAATTCCAAAGTCAAAGGCAACACCCTCAAAAGTACGAAATATACTTCCTACAATAAATCCGCACTACAATTTCTGTTTGTCAAAAACCAATAAAGTAAATCAACACTGAATATCAATAAAAAATTTCAAATTAAGCAACAAATTCCAGTTATTATTTAATAATAATAAAATACCAAAACTAATTATTGAAGTAAAATTCAAAGTGAGATTCTCATGGAATCTACTTTCAATAATTTGAATATCGAATATTGAATTCAAAAAAAAATCAGCAATAAAATTTGCAATATATAAAAAAATTTTTATAAAATTCTTCAAGTCCTGCGAATGATTACCGACACCAAGTTAGTTTAAAAGAAAAAAAAATCGGAAAAAAAAATTGTATCCTTGCCTTGCACGCAAAAGAAGTAAATGAAAAAAAAACCCAGGTTGAATTATAACGTCATCAGCGGTATGAAATCATACTTCACTTAAATACGTCAAAATCAAATCCACTTTTTCATAAGAAGTCCCTTTACATATCAGCTGGTACAACGGTATATAAAATTAAGAAGCCGTCTGCATTCCAAAACAGATATATTAGGGATTAATAATTAAATCTCTTAGAAAAGAACTGCAAAAGTACAGGAACATCATCCAGTTATACGGTTAGGTAAGCCGTATGAGACTTAATCCTAATTCCAGTCCTTCTGAATATGTCGAAAGAAAAAAAAAATAAATTTTGAAGAACCCAAAACATTGGGCCCCACGTTGGGCGCCATTTTATATATATAATAATATGTTTGAAGATGATAATGATAATTAAATGTAAATTTGAAAAGGTGGACCAAAGGGTGAATAGAGCGATCGTGCACGCTAGTCGTTCCTGGTCTATCAGCTCGTCGGCGAAGTCGGGGTTCGTGCTCTACCTCCACTTGTCCCTTTATCATCTTTATATATACAAAAAAAATCGTGCACTTTGGAACAAAAAAAAAAGAAACAGCAAATGCAATGCCTAAACAGAAAATAAAACTTTATTTAAATTATGGCAAAACACACATTGGTATTGTAAGCATGGCTGTTCAATCGTAAGCAAGGCGGTTCAATCAATTAATTCCGATATTGAGACATAAAGCTGTTACAATGCCTCGGGTCTTAGCCCCCATTCCCAACCATGTAGCGAGAGACCCTAGTTTCTCTCCCTAGCCCTAATCAAACTAACAAGGTTCGGTTGCCATTGCAAGACTATTAAAAAGGTTTATGCTTTATTCATTTTTTTTTTTAATCCATAAACACAATTCAAAATACAAAATAAATGGTTAACATTTTAGTGTAACCTTATATAAATAAAAAGTAATCTATATCAAGTGAAGTATCTCAAATATTTCGATTAATTAATGATTGAAATTCCCACAAGACTAAAGCATTAAAATTTCAAAATCTTTGCTTTTATACTTATGACGATATATTGGTTTGAAAAAAAAAAACTAGCAGAGAGAAAACAAATATTCATATTTGAAATATCTATTGCATTTAAAGAGATTGACAATATGAATAAAAGCAAAAAAAAAAACGAGCGTACCCAAATTTGATGAGACATTATGAAATGGGAACAAAATGATCACTACATACTGTAATTGAGTGATTCTCCGTTATGCAAAAAAAAAACTTAATTATTGTTAATTTCTTTACAACTGCAATTAAATTACTTAGGTTTTTATTTTAAAGTGTTAAGAGTAAAAGAATGTTATTGAGAATAAAAATATGTAAAAATTCACTTACAGTAATGCTGCATCGATGACGGTGAGCTCAGCGTTATGATGTTCAGCTTCGATTACCTGATAATTACTCTCTTATTTGGGATATTGTAATTCTAACATTTCATGTCTCAATATTTTGTTTACTCTCTCGATAATCAATTATTTTTTTTTTTCACTTATAGAACTTAATAAAGCTTTTTTTTTCATTTTCCTTTTGTTTCAAAGTATCCAAATTCTAGTATCTAGATAATTGAATATTTTTTCTTTTTTTTTCAAACCTTTTAGAAAATATTTTTTTTTTAAGCAAAAGGAAAAAAAAATTAAGAAAAGTTACTAAACAAAATTTCAATTCAAAAATGTAGCTTTCACAAGCACAAAATATTTAGACAAAAATTATTTTTAATTTTCACATGTACCAAAAAAAAATTATCCGAATTACTTAATTCACTTTGATTTTATAATCAGATTAACAAATAGTTTTTACTTCAAGTATTCTAAATCTTACATTCAATAGAAATATTTTTTTTTTTTTTAAATAGAAAAAACTAAATTTAATTACTTAAATTGAACTTTGTTACTAGGTTTTGTTTTCCGAATAATTATGAAATCGATAAATTTAACTTTATAATTTTAACATCCATATTGCGAAAACCGCCATTTTACAGATGAGTTTTTTTTTGATAAACTTTAAAATTACGATTTTTAATGCAAAAAAAAATTGTGTAAATCGAAATTTTCCTTCTTCCAAACTTAGATTTTCCCAAATTACACTTCTTTAAATGTGCTGATTCCACCGGTGGCGTAACCTTCGAGTAGTGATTGAAATTTCGCGCATCTCCAGATCCACTGCTGGAGAAGCGCCACAAAATATTGCTGGTTAAGCTGACTGAAACAACGTCCGATTTTTCCTCAATATGAGCTTAAACTCGATTCAAATTCTTAATAAGAATTCGTATAATGCTGGAAAAATTTTGTTGTATTTCAATTTAAAAAAAAACTTGTTTTGCTGATCGCAGATCTTAATAGTTTCGCTGGTAAAATTGGAAAAAAAGCCAAATGTAATTTTGTTTTGCACCAAACGTCCGATATAACACAGCGTTGCCCGAAATCAAATGTTTTTGGGCAAAACTGTATAAATCAAAACCTGTTTTCTGCAAAAATGTTACATTTGCTCGGTAAGAACTGCCTCTATGCACGCTATCACATCCAAATATAAGATAAACAAAACCACTCCTAATATATAGGACAAGTTGATGAAGCTGAAATTTAGAGCAAGTGTAGTGTGCATAGTTGCAGAAACAAAAGTATACCTATACGAAACAATATGAAAGCAAGAGTTGCGTACAGATGTGGGCAACTGTTATATGTTTTAATGCGTACATAAAACATAGAATTTCGTATAACAGTATGTACAAATTGTGGTATTGTATTTTCTTTTTTATCGAATCTTAAATTGTCTATTACAAGTGGCAATAATTCGAAATAAAATAACGGGCAGGGCTGATGCAACACTAGCATTGTTTAATACAATTAACATGATAGAACAACAGCTCTCAACTTTAAGGCAGGGACGGTTGAGCATTATTAGATTCTACGAAGAAGTAGAAAAAAAGTTAACGCTTATTATAAATAAGGTTATTATGACGAATCAGGGTAATGAAAGCCTTATAACCGCACTCACGGAAAAGTATAGAGAGGACGCGCTCCGTGTGTTCATTTCGGGTTTAAACAAACCCCTGTGCGATATTTTATTTTCATCGAAGCCAGGCAACCTCCCAGGTGCTTTGGCATTAGCACGTGAATTAGAGGCAAATAATGCGAGGTTCACGTTTGCAAGTAGTTTCAATAATTATGAGAACAGGCCCACGCGAAATAATTATGTGCCAACCAATCAAACTGTACGACAAAACATTAACAGGAACCAAAATCCTGTCCCCATGGATGTGGACCCGAGTACATCTCGATTTTTGGTCAATAGGCCCAACCTTGTTCCTAATGGAAACTCTAATAGAAACACGAATTCGGGGTTTAGCAGACAATTTCAACAAAGTGAACAAAATCATAATGCAAGAAGAGGGATGAGTGCACAACATTCAAATATACGACAACAAGGTATAAACCATGCTAGTTCAGATGAGTGTAATTTTTTAGACAGGGATCGCGACTGCCGTTTGTAGTGAGGTACTACAACGGTCAGTTGCTCATTTTTCTTTTGGATACTGGGACATCCAAAAACTATATTAAGGGGGTGACATTTTTAAAAGGAATAAAGAAACTCGAATGTCCGTTTACATTGAAGATTGTTAATAGTAAACTGATCATAGATCAGAAATGTCTTGTCAATGTACTTAATCAATATACGAATTTTTACATATTACCTGAATTAAAGTCGTTCGATGGAATTATAGGCTATGACTTCATCAAACAAATAAATGGAGTAATTGACACGAAAAGGGAAGTGTTAATCCACGATGGTGGCATAGAACCGCTTAAGTTTAAAAATTGCGAGGAAGTGAATCAGTTAGAATTAGAAATTAGTCTACCCTCATATGTAAGGGTCAGATTTTACAATATTATTAGGAAATTTGGGGAGGTTTTTGCAAATCCAAATGTAAAACTGTCGTATAACACAAATGTTGTTGCAACTATAAATACTACTACAGATAGCGCAATCTATAGTAAAAGTTACCCGTACCCAATGGCGGTTAACGAGTTCGTGAATGAAGAAATTAAAAATTTACTAGATAATGGGATTATACGACCTTCTCGGTCAGAGTATAATAACCCAGTGTGGGTAGTTGATAAGAAAGGGTTTGAGGAAAATGGAGAAAGAAAGAAGCGGTTGGTGATTGACTTCCGTAAACTAAATAGTGTGACTGAAAGTGATAGATATCCAATACCGGACACTTCGGTCATTCTTTCCAACCTAGGCAACGCAAAATTTTTCTCGACTCTTGACCTAAAGGCAGGATATCACCAGATATTATTACGAGAAAAGGATAGGAAGAAAACTGCTTTTAGTATAAGCAATGGAAAGTATGAATTTTGTCGCATGATATATATATATATATATATAGATGATATCCTGAGGTCGAAGATAGGAAAAACTTGCCACGTCTATGTAGACGATATATTGGTTTTTTCAGGGAGTGAAAAGGAACATTTGCAACATTTGGAAGAGATTTTGACGTTACCAAACGAGGCAAACATGAAGGTTAATCTTGAAAAATCAGTTTTTTTTAAAGAAGAAGTGGAGTTTCTTGGAGTGTTGCACTTTTATACCCTGATTTCAGTAAACCGTTTGATTTAACGACGGATGCATCCTCACAAGCTGTAGGTGCGGTTTTATCACAAAATAGCCGACCTATCACGTTTATTTCAAGGATGCTCTCCAAAACTAAAATAAACTACGCAGTAAAAGAGAAAGAACTGCTGGCAGTAGTATGGGCTATAAAGAATTTGAGGAACTATCTTTATGGGTGTAAAGGACTGTATATCTTCACAGACCATCAGCCGCTAACATTTTCAATATCTGATAAGAATCCTAATGCCAAAATCAAACGGTGGAGGGCATTTATAGAAGAATATGCCCCGACATTTTTTTATAAGCCCGGTCATTTAAATGTTGTAGCAGACGCCTTATCAAGGCAGACCTTAAACCATCTATCAGAGTCCGGTTCCCATTCAGAGGTTTCGTTAACAGATACCATGAAAATTGTCCAGACACCTTTGAACAGTTTCAAAAACCAGCTTTTAATTAACAAAGGTAATAATAATAGGAAAAAGACCAAAATCTTATTTCAGAAATATATTCGACATGAAATAAGCTTTGTGGATGAACAAAATCTTGTTTTGCTATTAAGGGAAACGGTTAACCCTAATGTTGTTAATGCATTTTGTTGTGATGAAGAACTTTTGGGACAAATACAACAGATACTGCTCAGGAACTTTACAGGGACTAGGTTTGTGTACTCCCGATAAACGGTCACTGATATAACAAATAAAGACGACCAGCAAGAAATATTAATCAATGAACATAATAGGGCCCATAGAAATGCAAGAGAGAATTATAAGCAAGTAATTGCGGATTACTTCTTCCCAAATATTCGGAAGAGATTAAATAAATTAGTCAGGACTTGTAGAACATGTTTAACCTCCAAGTATAATAGGAGGCCCACAAGCCATAAGATTGAACAAACCCCAATTCCAACTTATGCAGGTCAGATTTTGCACATCGACATCTATTCGACGGGAAAAACTTCGTTCTTAACGTGTATCGATAAATTTTCGAAATTTGCGGTAGTAAAAAAACTAGAAACGGGAACAATCCCTGATATAAAAATTAGTATAATTGAACTGCTAAACTTTTTCCCAAACACTAAAATTATTGTTTGTGACAATGAGCCATCGCTTAGGTCGGAGACAATAAAGAGCTATCTTATCAATAACCATAATATACAACAATACGCTGTACCACCTCATCACAGCAAATCAAACGGCCAAGTAGAACGACTGCATAGTACGCTATCGGAAATCGGTAGATGCATCAAAAATAGTAAAAACTCAAGCGAAGTAGCGGAGATAATTCTCCAAGCAACAATAAAATACAATAACACTATACACTCTGTAACGGACTGCAAACCAATAGATGTAATATATGGGAATGTGGCACCTATAGATGTTGAGAAGATATTAAGTATAAAACAGGTGGCTGATCTTAAGTATCATAACGCTAATAAAGAACACAGAACTTTTAGACCTGGAGATGTTGTCTACGTGAAAGTAAATAAGAGGTTGGGAAATAAGCTATCAGATACTTATGTAGAGAGAGTAGTGCAAGAGGACTTAGGAACTACTGTTAAGATAAATGGGAAAAACATTCATAAGGATAATATTCGTTAATTGCAGGGTTTTTTCACGCTGGGAGCAGCGAAGGTTGTGGATTACTCGAAGTCCTTTTATGTGCCAATAGATGACGGGGAAGTTGCGGTTTACAACGATGTAGATTATCTTATACATGAAGGTTACCGAAAATCTCATTTTCCCAGGAATGAAAAAGGTAATAGAGTTAGACGCTAAACAAATAATACGAATGGTAAACATATTAGGACTACACCACAGAAATTCACGTAGTATAAATTTACTGGGCTCTGCACTAAAATTTGTTGCAGGAACCCCAAATTTTTACGATTTAAACGAGGTTAAGGTAACAACAGAAGCATTGATAGAATCAAATAACGATCAGGTACTAATAAATGCAAATATTGTCAATAAAATTAATCAGTTAACTGAAAGAATTAACGAATTAAAACCTAATCACAGTAATGATCTGTTTGAAATCGAAGCAAATATGTTTGAACTTGTTTCACAAAGAAATAAAATAGTCATGTTGGAATTAGAAAATATAATATATTCGATAGTTATGGCAAAGGTAAATGTTGTAAATCCTCTCATATTAACAGATAGCGAACTGTTGAAAATTAATCCTAGTGTTGTCAATAGAGTTAATTTAGCGACCATATTAAGCAATTCAAAATTAAGAGTATTGCAGAATAATGACATTATATATTTTGTAATTCAATACCCTATCATAAAAGATTTCTATCAAAAATTTATTATAAAACCTGTAGTGCACGAAAATAAAGTGTTAAATTTGGAATATGAAGTAGTAGGAAAACATAAGAATCAATTTAGTTTGTTGAAAGATTGTGGCAAAGAAGCCGTGATGAATTTTTGTAAAGAGGATAATAGAAACCATTGCCTGTTAAATTTACTTAATCAGAATAAGGCATATTGTAACACTAGCTATACGAAATATTATAAGAAAATTGTTAGTGTTAAGGAAGGCGTAGTTTTATTAAATAATGGTAAATTCATAGTGCAGGAAGGTGAAAAAGAGGCAGTTATCTTGAACGGAACGTATTTGATAATGTTCGAGAACAAACTTGTTGTGAATGAAACAGTTTTTGAAAACAAGGAGCAACAAGCTCATGGTAATATTGAACACCCTGGGATACAGGAACCGTATATTATTCAACATCTCGAAGACCTCACTCTAGAGAACATTGAAGAAATTGACATAAAGAATATAAAAAGGATTGCTACAATACAACAAGATGTGGAAAACAATAAAACTACTAAAATAATCCTATGGTCTGCAATTGGGACATTGACAGCGGTGATAATAATTCTGAAGTTTTGTAACAAGAAAGCGGTTCAAGTTATACTGAATAGGCAACCTTTACAACAAAACGAGTTAAACCTTCAAGAAATAGTTCGTCAGGTGACGTCAAATATAGCAGACAACAGCAAGTAATCGAAGAAGATCACATTTAAGAGGGGGGGCAGTTAACACATGCTCCTCTAGTTATAAAAACGGCAACATAAGCAAATTCTTCAACAGCAACAATAAGAATCCAATGGCAACATAAACAACTGCAGCTGCATAGGAGTATCTTTTTTCAACGGCAACATAAGCAAATTCTTCAACAACAACAATAAGAATCCAAACGCAACATAAAGAACTGCAGCTGCATAGGAGTATTTTTATTATATATTTTTCCTAGAATTAAGGCTATGCATAAAAATTGTAACTAAGCTTTAAAAGTTTTAAAGAAATAAAAATCAGTCTGAATTTGACAAGCAACAAGAGTAGTAAAAAGTTAAATAAGTTTCGGACTCATCAAGTTATATATGCATATATGTGTAATATATACATTAGGGTGATTCAAATTTTTTTTTTTTTGTTTTTTTTAAGGTGCTGTTGCTTAAAAAGTAAGTTTATGATATGAAGAAAAATCTCACGAAATTCAGCTCTGTAACTCAATTTTATAAGGTGGCGCCGGAGCCTGTTAGTTATACATGTAAATTGTATGGAAAAATTATTTTTTACAAAAAAAGTATCTAAATGAATAAGTGATTAGTGCTGTTGAGCTGAAAAGGGTCGTTTTTCGACGTAATTTCTTACGTTGAATCCGAATCTGGCCTCAGAATTGACCCATCATGTCGGAATCCTGAAATACTTAAGGTTAAATACCTAAAACATGATGGTTTTTGTCTACTTTCAAGGCCATGTATAGGATTCAAAGAAAGTTGATCAGCTAATTTTTAACAAAAGTATCATTTAGTACCATCCTTGCCCTTTAAAATGAGCTTTCAAGTGGTGATCTGTGATGCTTGCTTGCAAAGTTGCAGCCATTTCAAGGTGACATGAATTTGAAGCCCGTTGGTTAATATTGTTGGGTTGCAACCCTTTGTAGGGGATCCAATTCATGTCACTTTAAAATAGCTATAACTTTGCAAGGAAACATCACAGATCACCACTTGAAAGCTCATTTTAAAGGGCAAGGATGGTACTAAATGATGCTTTTGTTAAAAATAAGCTGATCAACTTTCTTTGAATCCTATACATGGCCTCGAAAGTAGACAAAAAACATCATGTTTCAGGTAATTAACCTCAAATATTTCAAGATTTCGACATGATGGGTCAATTCTGAGGCCAGATTCGGATTCAGCGTAAAAAATTATGTCGAAAAACGACCATTTTCAGCTCAACAACACTAATCACTTATTCATTTAGATACCTTTTTTGTAAAAAATAATTTTTTTATACAATTTACATGTAAAACTAACAGGCTCCGGCGCCACCTTATAAAATTGAGTTACAGAGCTGAATTTTCGTAAACTTTTTCTTCATATCATAAACTTACTTTTTAAGCAACAGCACCTTAAAAAAAAACAAAAAAAAAAAAATTTGAATCACCCTAATATACATATATATATATACAAATATGCATTTTTCTAACGAATCAGAGGATGATGTACACCATGTGCATGGATACTTAGACGCGTGGCTCATAAGACCAAATAAAATGTTACCGATTTTTAAATCTGTGGCAATGCTGCTTTCAATAGTGTTGAGCTTCAACAAGAGCCACAAAAAAGAGACATTTTCGAAGTTTTGTTGCGTACATTCCACAATGCCAACTATAAACAATTTTTTTACACTTGAATTTAAAAATGTAGCATCCATACCATCATTATAAGTCAGCCGTGCCTTTTTGGTTGGAGTATTTTCATTTTCATTCAATAATGAAACACAAATTTTTAAGAAACAACCACCTGCATCGATGCCAATTTTCAGATGCGTATTTTCACTAGATCTTTCTTGTTCTACAAATTCACGAAATTTTTCTACGTCATTGCAAAATACAAAATGCTTTTTTTCAGTCTCTATAATTTTTTTATTTGTAGATGTAAAATCGGCTTCTGCAACATCGAAATAATCATCTACGCGGTGGCTAAAATATCTTATTTTATCAATTGCATATTTTTCGATGCAGAGTCTATCTTTTAAAGACACGCGAATAAATCTGGCCACATGATTTAATTCATTCGTACTAAGTCCGATCCGTTGTTTTAATTTTAACAAGTCTTCCGCGGAAATTGTTTTTTCCGAAATTTTAGGATGTAGTTCTATTTTTAGAGGTTTACCATGATTTTGTGATAAAGAGACAACATTATTTTCACAATTTTTTTTGGCCGCGTGTCTTTTAAGTAGGTCACAGGTTAAATGCTCACTTTTTTTTTTAGGTAATTGTTCTTCAACTATTTTTTTAACATTATTGTATTTATTAGACAATTTACACGAATGTCTAATGCCTTTACCTATATCACTCATACAGTTTGTACATTTTTTAAAGATTTGCACACTTTTTTTGTCCTTTAGATACAATTTTTTTTTTTTCAATTCAATATCTTTTCGAACTAAATCACATAGTGTACACTCACACTGATTTAAATCAACCGTACTCCTAGTAATTTTACTAGGAAAAGTAAATTCAGAGTAGTTCGGCAAATTTAATTCGGATCCATTTTTTGCAGCCTCATAAACGCGAACTCTACAAGCGGTACATATTGAAACCGGTAACCTGTCGTCGCTATCATTATAAGGACTGTCCCAGAAAAAACTTGCACTTGTTTTTTAGTTATAAAAAATACCCAGCAATTTTTTTGGTTTTTTTATTTTTTTATTAATAATGGCTAGTGTTCAGAATATAAATATCTAAAAACTAATTAACAATTTGGTTTTTTCTATAAAAATTTCTTACTTTTTTTTTAAGGCCCTTCATTAAATTTTGCACAGTTGTTTCATCGACAGTACGGTACGATCTTTTCCACTTAAGTCTGAAGTCTTGAAAATTTTTTGCAGTCCTGCCACTCTTTCGAAGATCTCTTTTCATTAGAGCCCAATATCTTTCAATTGGGCGAAGCTCTGGGCAGTTAGGCGGATTTGCTATTTTTGGTACAAAATTGATCTTTTTACTTGCATACCATTCCATCGTAGCTTTAGAGTAATGAGAGGTTGCTAAATCTGGCCAGAATATCACGGTACCCTCATGTGCACGAATAAATGGTAGAAAACGTTTTTCGAGGCACTCGTCTATATAAACTTTGGAATTGATTGTGCCTTGCGTAACAAAGAAGCTGCTTCTGAGGCCACAGGTGCATATGGCCTGCCAAACCATATATTGCTTCGGAAATTTCGAAATTTTTTTTTCTTTGAATTTACAAGGCACATTCTCCTTCTTCGGTGATGTATAATATTCGTGCCCAGGTAGCTGCTTAAAATCTGCTTTAACGTAAGTTTCGTCGTCCATTACACAGCAGTCAAATTTAGTCAGGTACCTTTCATACAATTTTCGGGCTCGCATCTGAGCAACCAACTGCTTTTCATCAGAACGGTCTGGTACTTTTTGAACTCTATATGTCTTCAGCTTACTTTTTTCCTTTATCCTTTGCACAGTAGATTTTGATGTACCTGCTCTATCCGCCATATATCGCACTGAGGTGTTGGGATTCTGCTTAAAAAGGCGCTTCACCTTCGCCGCTACCTTTGGGTTAGAAAATTCTGGTTTTCTGCCTGAACCCTTTTTTCGTGAAACAGGTAGACCCTTCTTATAATTAGAAATAACCGTTTTGACAGTTCTTTCTGATACACCAACAATTTTTGCTATAGCTGAATATTTTAACCCTGGATTTTGCAGGTATGTGGACAAAATCAGTTCGCGGACTTTTTCTTGCTTGCTAGACATCTTTGTCGTTAGAAGTGCTATCTTCAAGTGTTATACATCATATCAAACGTCACTTTATATGGAATAAATATTTTGTCTTTTTAGACCTATAAAATTATCAGGTAGAGTATAATCTTAAAAAATAAAAGTGCAAGTTTTTTCTGGGACAGTCCTTAGTTCATCACAGCCTTGATTTTATTGTTCATTTCACTTCCGATTATTTTCAATACTTTTTTTTTTCTTTACAGCACAAACAAATTTTCTTCCGGTTTTCCTCATGGGAAGCGGCATGATCTTTAACATTAAATGACATTTTTATAAAATAAAAAATATAGAGAGCAAATAATTTCTAACGAATTGCCATCAGCGATGTAAGCGTACTAATGGCATAATGTAAACATATACTATATTATGTACATTATGTTATTTATAAATCAAGGTTTGAGTGAATATAAGTATATAAATAGTTTTGATATTATTATTTTTACAGTATTACAGACTTTTATATGTATATATATATGTGTAATATATATATATATATCTACCTATATAATATATATAATGCCAAGAATTGCCGGAAATGCAAGAAGGAAAGCTGCCTTCGGACGGACGAAATAAGCCGTTTAAGAGCAGCATGCATCCGCAGCCGAAGACGATACACAAGAGCAAGAAGACGGAGCGACGCGACTGATCAGGCTCTGGTGTATAAGCAAAACAGGAAACTTCTTAAGACTACGATACTCGCAAGCAAAAGGAGAAAATGGGAGGAACTCCGCAGCGACTTAAATAATGACCCATGGGGCCTTGGCTACAAACTAGTTACACTGAAGCTTGGCGCTAAGCACCCCATGGCAAACTTGACGGAGAAAGTATGGAAAACATCGTAAATACACTCTTCCCAACACACGAAGTAAGATGCGATGAAACCGATAGGCAGACAAAATACAACCCGTTGGAGTTATTCACGGAAGAAGAGCTTATCAAGGCTGCAAACTCCACGAAAAAACGAAGAGCACCAGGTCCAGACGGAATACCGTCAGAGTACTTCTGAGAAGGATGGTGCGTAGCAACCTACAGAACAGAACACTGGTGTATGATACAAGCAGTGGTGCGCGGAAGATTTGCTAAGACGAAATACTTCGAATTGAGATGCCAGACGACACCCATTTGGTCGGCTACGCAGATGACATAGCAGCAGTTATAACAGCTAGAAATACAGATGATGCTCAACGAAAGTTAAACCAGGTTATGATACGGACGCATACGTGGATGGACAATCACGGTCTCAAGCTAGCCACTTAAAAGACGGAGTTGCTTATCCTTACAAAAAGGCACATAGCCACGGAAGTATCGATGAGAACACTCTCAGAAACTTTCACCACGAAAAAAGCGGTTAAATACCTGGGTGTCAGGCTAGACTCCAAATTGACCTATTGGGCTCAGATACAGCATGCAGTTAGTAAAGCAGCTAAGCAACGGCATCACTGTCGAGATTAATGGCAAACACAGGAGGCCCAACTGCGAACAAACGGAAACTCTTAATGGCTACCACACAAGCGGTTTTAGTGTACGGATGCGAAGTATGGGCAGACGTAGCAAAAAAGCAACATCACCGGAAAGCTCTTAGCTCGGTGCAAAAAACATCAGCACTGCAAGTCGCTTCGGCATACCGCTCTGTCCCACAAGCTACAGTGCTGGTAATTAGTGGAACAGTTCCAATCGATCTACTGGATTTGAACGCCAAAGACTATGGAAGCAGAAAAACCAAACAGAAAACCGTTTGACAAAACAAGAGGCAAAAGCTTACACTATGCAAAGCTGGCAAGAACACTGGGAAAACGAACGTTTTGGGCGCTGGACAGCGCGTCTAATACCTCAGTTGAACAGCTGGCTAGACAGAAGTTTCGGCGAAGTAGATTACTACATCACGCAGTTTCTATCTGGTCATGGATATTTCTAAAAATGCATAAATAAGATGGGCAAAACTTAGAGGCCAGACTGCATATACGGCGACACAGAATTCGATGACGTGGAACATATGTTTATTTATTTATACGTTATATTATTGATTGAAATTCTTTTAGATTAGCTGTATTATTTATATAGGGCGGAAGTATTTGGTTATTCAAATTGCTTATAATGTTTATAGTGCTCTTATTGAATATTAATCTCGGTATCGGGTGTCCTTCTGTGGGGGATACCATTTACCATTTTATTACATTTGCTTCCATTGTATCTTTCATTTTTGTTATCATGTCATTATTTGTTGGTTAGTGGCATTTGTATGTAGTTCTGCATTATTCTCTGCAATTTGTGAGGCATTAATCTGGTCTGTGTTTTGTTGATGAGTATATTGTGTAGTATTTGCATTTCTATATTGGTCTGCTCTAGGGGAAGGACTATTGTTGTTGTTGTGGTCTGTTAATATTTCATTGTAAGGATTTATTAATGGATTATCACTCTGTTCTACGATATTATTGGTGTTGTGCTGTTCTGGTACATTTTCGCTGGATTGGTTATTGTTAATTTTTTCTATTTCATGGCTGAGCTACATTGCGATTTCTTCTTGAATGTGTTGGATTTCTATATTTGATAAGCGATTGCTTCTAAGAATGGTTCTCTTTTGGTCATTAAGCCTTTGTGCAGTGATATTTGTGGATATTTTTGTAGAAATAGTATTATTATTATTATTATTATTATTATTATTATTATTATTATTATTATTATTATTATTATTATTATTATTATTATTATTATTATTATTATTATTATTATTATTATTATTATTATTATTATTATTATTATTATTATTATTATTATTATTATTATTATTATTATTATTATTATTATTATTATTATTATTATTATTATTATTATTATTATTATTATTATTATTATTATTATTATTATTATTATTATTATTATTATTATTATTATTATTATTATTATTATTATTATTATTATTATTATTATTATTATTATTATTATTATTATTATTATTATTATTATTATTATTATTATTATTATTATTATTATTATTATTATTATTATTATTATTATTATTATTATTATTATTATTATTATTATTATTATTATTATTATTATTATTATTATTATTATTATTATTATTATTATTATTATTATTATTATTATTATTATTATTATTATTATTATTATTATTATTATTATTATTATTATTATTATTATTATTATTATTATTATTATTATTATTATTATTATTATTATTATTATTATTATTATTATTATTATTATTATTATTATTATTATTATTATTATTATTATTATTATTATTATTATTATTATTATTATTATTATTATTATTATTATTATTATTATTATTATTATTATTATTATTATTATTATTATTATTATTATTATTATTATTATTATTATTATTATTATTATTATTATTATTATTATTATTATTATTATTATTATTATTATTATTATTATTATTATTATTATTATTATTATTATTATTATTATTATTATTATTATTATTATTATTATTATTATTATTATTATTATTATTATTATTATTATTATTATTATTATTATTATTATTATTATTATTATTATTATTATTATTATTATTATTATTATTATTATTATTATTATTATTATTATTATTATTATTATTATTATTATTATTATTATTATTATTATTATTATTATTATTATTATTATTATTATTATTATTATTATTATTATTATTATTATTATTATTATTATTATTATTATTATTATTATTATTATTATTATTATTATTATTATTATTATTATTATTATTATTATTATTATTATTATTATTATTATTATTATTATTATTATTATTATTATTATTATTATTATTATTATTATTATTATTATTATTATTATTATTATTATTATTATTATTATTATTATTATTATTATTATTATTATTATTATTATTATTATTATTATTATTATTATTATTATTATTATTATTATTATTATTATTATTATTATTATTATTATTATTATTATTATTATTATTATTATTATTATTATTATTATTATTATTATTATTATTATTATTATTATTATTATTATTATTATTATTATTATTATTATTATTATTATTATTATTATTATTATTATTATTATTATTATTATTATTATTATTATTATTATTATTATTATTATTATTATTATTATTATTATTATTATTATTATTATTATTATTATTATTATTATTATTATTATTATTATTATTATTATTATTATTATTATTATTATTATTATTATTATTATTATTATTATTATTATTATTATTATTATTATTATTATTATTATTATTATTATTATTATTATTATTATTATTATTATTATTATTATTATTATTATTATTATTATTATTATTATTATTATTATTATTATTATTATTATTATTATTATTATTATTATTATTATTATTATTATTATTATTATTATTATTATTATTATTATTATTATTATTATTATTATTATTATTATTATTATTATTATTATTATTATTATTATTATTATTATTATTATTATTATTATTATTATTATTATTATTATTATTATTATTATTATTATTATTATTATTATTATTATTATTATTATTATTATTATTATTATTATTATTATTATTATTATTATTATTATTATTATTATTATTATTATTATTATTATTATTATTATTATTATTATTATTATTATTATTATTATTATTATTATTATTATTATTATTATTATTATTATTATTATTATTATTATTATTATTATTATTATTATTATTATTATTATTATTATTATTATTATTATTATTATTATTATTATTATTATTATTATTATTATTATTATTATTATTATTATTATTATTATTATTATTATTATTATTATTATTATTATTATTATTATTATTATTATTATTATTATTATTATTATTATTATTATTATTATTATTATTATTATTATTATTATTATTATTATTATTATTATTATTATTATTATTATTATTATTATTATTATTATTATTATTATTATTATTATTATTATTATTATTATTATTATTATTATTATTATTATTATTATTATTATTATTATTATTATTATTATTATTATTATTATTATTATTATTATTATTATTATTATTATTATTATTATTATTATTATTATTATTATTATTATTATTATTATTATTATTATTATTATTATTATTATTATTATTATTATTATTATTATTATTATTATTATTATTATTATTATTATTATTATTATTATTATTATTATTATTATTATTATTATTATTATTATTATTATTATTATTATTATTATTATTATTATTATTATTATTATTATTATTATTATTATTATTATTATTATTATTATTATTATTATTATTATTATTATTATTATTATTATTATTATTATTATTATTATTATTATTATTATTATTATTATTATTATTATTATTATTATTATTATTATTATTATTATTATTATTATTATTATTATTATTATTATTATTATTATTATTATTATTATTATTCCCGCCACTCTCCCCCCCACATACCGCGCGAGATGGGGTCCATTTACACCGAGCACGACGGCAGGTTTCGACTGCAAGTCGTATCGGCACTTATTTTTTTTTTTTTTTTTATTCTAGGATTATTGTTTTTATTGCTATTATATATTGCATATTTCATTATTTCAAAAATCGCCTTACAATGCTACAAGTTGATAGTATGACTGCCTTCTGAATTTCATCAATTTCTCTTTCTCCATTTTCAATAAGTTTAGATTTGTTAATAGATTTTTCGGGACCACTCCTGTCGCAGATATAATAATTGGAATTACTTTTACAGCTGATACTCGATACATCTGTTCCATTTCAGTTGCCAGAGATGCATATTTGTTGATTTGATTTCTATGTGATGCTTGCAGATTTCCTGTGAGTGGTATTGACACATCTATTATGTATATTTGTCTGCTTTCATTATCAAATAGCACAATATCAGGCCTGTTCGCTGCCACAGTTTGGTCTGTTAAAAGTTGTCTATCCCAGTATAATATTACATTATTACTTTCCATGACCGGAGGGGGACTGTATTTGTAATACGGCACATGGTGTGTTATTAGTTTGTATCTCTTAGCTAGATGTAGATACACCAGTTTTGCAACTTTGTTATGTCTCTCAAGATAATCTATCGGAGCAAGGATTGGACATCCACTTACTATATGCTCTATGGTTTCATTGGTAGTATTACAGCGCCGGCACTTCTCATTTTCAATCTGTTCCATAAGTATATGCTTTCGATAGTTTCGTGTTGCAATCACTTTATCCTGAATTGCAATTGCAAATGCTTCTGTTTCCATAAACAATAGACCCCTCTTGAGCCATAAGTTAGAATTGAACAGATCTATTTCATTTTGAGACATATCATTGGGGTGCTGTCCGTGAATTGCTTTGCTTTTCCAGGAATTTAATATATCTGATTGTGAATAAACATTTGAAGGTGACACATACTCCATGCTATATAAGTTTAATGGTGTGTAGTTTATATCTGATGCAACTACTGCTGAAACCGTATCGCATCTAGTTTGACTTTGGAAATATGTTCTTAAATTGCGAATTTGGTTGTCTTGTAACACGGCCAGATCTAAAATTCCAACTCCCCCACTCTCACGTGGCAATACCATGCGTTCGATCGCACTTCTAGGGTGATGTGATTGGTATTTAGTAAGTAATACTCTAATATTTCTTGCAATTCCGTTTATGTCTGTCTCCGACCATTTAATAATGCCGAACGAATAATTAAAGATTGGGATAGCCCACGTATTAATAGCCTTAGTTTTGTTACCGGCGTTAAGCTTGGATTTAAGTATTGTCACGAGTCGCTTCCTAAAAATGTCTCTTATATTCTCCTTTATTTGAGTTATGTTCAATCCTCTTAATTGTAGAAACCCGAGATACTTGTAAGCTTCTTCTTTATCGAGGTTTTCGATAACTTCGTTTTCGCTTATTCTGTAGCCTTCAGCATCATCGACTATTTTTCCTTTTATCAGATGCGAGATTTTACATTTTTCCAGACCAAAACTCATATTGATACTTTCGCTGAACTCATGCACAACTTTTATCATCCTATGTAACTTTTCTCTATTTGCAGCGTACAACTTGATATCATCTACATACATCAGGTGATTTATTGGTGTTTCACCCCTAATATGTCTTATTTTGTATCCTAAATCAGCTTTAAGTTTTCCAATTTGTTTGCTCAGTGGATTTAGCCCTAGACAAAACCATAGTGGACTAAATGCATCACCTTGGAATATTCCATTTTTTATTCTTATTGGTTCACTAACATCTTTTCGGGTGCATAATCGAATGTTCCATTTATTCATGACATATTTCAGCAGATGAATAATGTTGCTGTCAATTTTATATATTTTTAGGACTTTTATTAGATAGTCATGAGGCATGGAATCAAAAGCTTTTCGATAATCAATATATGCAATGCTGAGGTTTCTCTGTTTTCTTAAAGCTTGACTTACAACCACAGAGTCTATAATAAGCTGATCTTTGCATCCTTGTGTTTCTTTTTTGCAACCTTTTTGTTCGTTGGTGATTATATGGTTTAATTCGCAATGAGAATAAATTCTATTAGCCAGGATCTTAGTTAAAATTTTGTAAATTGTGGTGAGACATGTTATAGGTCTATATAGTGATGGATCAGTAGCGTTAATTATCTTTGGCAATAGGTATGTATTTCCAGATAACATGAAATCAGGTGTCAGCAGAGGGTTATTTAGTATTTGGGTAAAATGTTTGGCTATATAGTTATGGGTACATTTAAATTTTTTCCACCATATATTGTGTATAGCATCCGGACCCGCTGCTTTCCAATTGTGCGTTTCAGATATCACTTTATGAACTTCTTCTATGGTTATTGAAGACGTTTGCATCTCTCGTATATCTGTGTTGTCAGTTTCTTCCTGTGTGATTATAAAACTATTACTGTTAAAACTTTTTGATCTACACCATATATCAGACCAGTACTTTGACATTTCTGACATTGTGGGTTCAACGCGGAGTTCTTGTTGATTTTTGAATATTCGGTCGGAAAGATTTCTATAAAATACTTTTTCGTTCTTTACGAACTCCATATTCTGTTTTTTTCTATCACGGGTTTCTTTATATCTTACCAATCTTTTCGTGTATACCGCTAATGACTGTCGCTTTGTATCTTTAATATTTATTATTTCTTGCATATTTATTTCTTCCAATGTTATGGGACTTATAAGTTTTTTGATATTGTTCTCAAGTTTTTTAGTTCGTTTGCCTCTCTGGTATTGCCAAAGTCTTCCCATGTCCTTACGCAGGTTTTCTATTTTGTTAATCAGTCTTCTTTCCCACATAGGAATTTTATTTCCATGTAGTTCTTGGCTTTCACGAGATTTAGTTTTGAAATTCATTGCGCGCGCAATACTTACTGCGGCTACATAAACAAGAGAGTTTAAATTCTCTAGCGTTGTGTGATCACCCAAATATTGTGGTAAAATATGCTCATCTATTATTGCTGTATATTTGTCTACGATTCTTGCTGGATATAGCTTGGGTAATGTATCTCTATCATAAGGTTCAACATCCTCAAACTGTAATTTTGCAGCTTCAAAGAATAAGCTCATTTGTTCTATATCAGTGTTTATGTGTAAAGTTGTCGTCTCAGATTCATTTTCACTGTGCATTGTAGCTATAATTTGTTGAGGATTTGAAAAATCTGTAATTGTGGGTTCAACTGAAGGCTCAATAGTTTCGTTGTCTACCTCTTGACCAATTAATCCATCATTTTGTGACCCTGATAGTCTATTATGTCTTAACATGCTTTCTACTTCGGTTTTTATGTTGGTGATTTCTATTTCAGTTAACAAATGTCTACTTAATATCGCTCTTTTTCTGTCAGCTATGTTTTGTTCAGAAACCATTTGAAATTCAGGTTGTTCTTCTAAAAATATTCTTCTCATTTGCATTCTGTACGCAGTCATATTAGTTTCCAGCTTTGTTGATATATAGTAGGCTCGCATTACACTTATATTCATGGTAGTTGTCCATTTAATGCGTTGCCTTGGTAGACCTGCATTCGTGGTTGGCACAGAGTTTGTGCTCAAAACACTTGAAGCAAGTGAGCGTGGATTTCTTCTGACTGTTCTATTGCGCATGGTATTTTGTTCAGGTGACCCGGTCAGTGCCCCAGCTAGCTCCTGACCACCAACGGCCCGCATACTGTCACCCCCAGCGTTGGCTCCAGGTGGCGCCTCGACGACCTCGGGCAGCGTCGGATTTATTGGAAAATTATTCATTGCACTAGTATTCTAGGTACAGGTATTGTTTTTAGTCTGCCTACCCAAAAGACTATTAAAGTACGGCCGCTCCTCTGGAATCAGACGCCGACCAGGTAGCCGCCCACTCTGGGTCAGACGCTTCTGGATTTGTTATGTTTGGTCCACGGGTGGTATTTTATTTCCCACCTACTCGATATGACTATCGAGCACTCCCCTATCCGCCACCTTGGGGACGCGCTCTCTAGGGGTTCATCTCCCCCGAGAGTTATTATTATTATTATTATTATTATTATTATTATTATTATTATTATTATTATTATTATTATTATTATTATTATTATTATTATTATTATTATTATTATTATTATTATTATTATTATTATTATTATTATTATTATTATTATTATTATTATTATTATTATTATTATTATTATTATTATTATTATTATTATTATTATTATTATTATTATTATTATTATTATTATTATTATTATTATTATTATTATTATTATTATTATTATTATTATTATTATTATTATTATTATTATTATTATTATTATTATTATTATTATTATTATTATTATTATTATTATTATTATTATTATTATTATTATTATTATTATTATTATTTTTAATTTCACGTCATTATTTTGACGGTTTTCACCCACCCGGGCATGAGCCAAGGGTTGGGTTCTTTATATGGTGCTTATGTTAAGGAAATTTCTTACGATTCCACAGTTGTCTATTATAATGGCTTTTTGGAGGTTACTTATAATGTGGTCCAGTTGTAGATTTTTTAGTTGTTTAACTGTTGTTTTTGCAATTAGGGCCGTTGAGGCTAAAATTATAGGTATTGTTTCGACCTCTTGAACTTGCCATTGCCGCTTGATCTCGTTAGATAGGGGAGCATATTTTTCGACTTTTTCACTAATGGCTGATAACAGCCTTGAGCTTGTAGTTATAGCGAAGTCAATAATTTGTACTTTAGAAGCTGTTTTATCCCATATCACTAAATCAGGCCTGTTATGCAATACTGTCCTATCGGTGAGAATTGTTCGGTCCCAATATACAGTATACTGATCATTTTGTAGTACTGCGCTTGGTGCGAGCTCATAGTAGGGCTGATATTCTATTTCAATATTAAGTTTCTTTAAAAGATGAATGTATACAATTTTACCGACGTTATCATGTCTCTTTTTGTAACAGTTTTGTGCAAGAGTTGTGCAGCCGTTAAGAATGTGCTCTATTGTTTCAATATCTTGGTTGCACTTTCGACATAAATCTGTTTGTTGATCCGGGACTCTAGCAATATACTTCAGGAAGTGTCTTGTTGCAATTACGCGATCTTGTATTGCGATGAAGAATCCTTCGGTTTCTGGATAAAGACTGCCTTGTTTGAGCCACAACAGGGACGCCTTCTTGTCTACATGCTCTTTAAATAGTTCAGCTAGAAACTGTCCATGTAGTGGTTTCCTTTTCCAGTCATCTACAGCTTCCATGAGAGTTGGGATTGTTATGTACATATCTGTCTGACTAAGGCGGCAGGGTGTTGTGTTTATATCTGCTCCAATTATCGCGGCGTGAAGTGGAGAAGATGAGCTTTTGCGAATAAAATAATCTCTTAACTTCATAATTTGAGTATTCATTAGTCGATTGAGGCTCAAAATTCCTCGGCCTCCGCTGTGTCGTGGTAGGGATACTCTTTCCATAGCTGATTTTGGGTGATGTTGCCGATATTTAGTTAGAGTGGTTCTAACAATCATTTCCAACGATTTTATATCAGTATCCGTCCATTTGATAACTCCAAATGAGTAAGTTAAAATAGGAATTGCGTAAGTATTTATCGCACACGTTATATTCTTAGCATTTAGTCCAGTTCGCATTACTGCCTTTAATCGTTTTGCAAATTCATCCGTTAATTCTTTTTTGATTTTAGAGTGTTCCAGATTGGCATTTTGGTTCATTCCAAGGTATTTGTAGAACTCTGCCGGTTGCATTGTTGTTATTTGGTCAGCCCCGTTGGTAACGTAACTTTCCCCAGTGGTGAGTTTTCCCCGTATGATAGTTTGCTTTTTGCATTTATTAATTCCGAATTCCATGCAAATATCTGATGAGAAATTTTCCGTGATTTTCAGAAGATTGTGAAGGTGGGCCGATGTGCCTGCGAAAAGCTTTAAGTCATCCATGTACAATATGTGCGTTAACTTAAAGGAGGGATTGGATCTGTGTTGAATTTTAAAACCATACCCCGTTTTATCTAGAAGTGTAGAGAGTGGATTCAGAGCAAGACAGAACCATAACGGGCTAAGGCTATCTCCTTGGAAAATACCTTGTTTAATCGGGATAACATCACTAGTGATCAAAGCGTTTTTTGTTTTTATTACTAGTTTCGTTTTCCAACTCTTCATTAAGGTGCTTAGTGATTCAATAATTTTTGGATTAATTTTATATATTTGTAGGACTTTGATAAGCCACGTATGTGGTACTCTATCAAAGGCTTTTTTATAGTCAATGAAGGCAGTAAATATATTTCGGTTGTTTTTATAAGCTTGGTTCATAGCAATGTTATCAATAATCAACTGTTCCTTGCATCCGTAACTGTTCTTTCTGCATCCTTTTTGCTGCTCTGCCATTATACTGTTCACTTCACAATGTTGTGCTATTTTAATAGATATACAGCTCGTGTACGCTTTATAGAGGGTATTTAAGCAAGTAATTGGTCTGTAATTTGCGGGGTTACTCACGTTTATATTTTTTGGTTTAAGGAAGGTAATGCCCTCGCTTATGCTGACCGGTACTCTTTCTGGACAGGAAATGAGCTCGTTAAACATTTCCAGCATTTTTCTATGAAGCGTAATGAGGACTTTAATCCAATAATTCTGGATTTTATCTGGACCCGGATGTTTCCAATTCTGAGTATTCCTTAGGCATTGCTGCAACTGCTCTTCTGTGATTGAACCATCTTCCATTGAGTTAAGAGATTCTGCTTTTTTTTCGATAATACTGATCCATTCTCCATAGTTGCTATGTTGTGTGTGGGTTTCCCAGAGGTTTGACCAAAATTCCTGTATTTTTACTTTGTCTGGGATTTCATCTATGTTAGATTCCGTCTGATTACATTTAAGACTTTGATAGAACTTTTTTGGACTTTTTTTGTATGCAATATTATCCCGTCTTCTGCTTGTGTTTTTTGTGTACCGCTTTAGCCTTGCGTTGTAAACTTTCAGCTTTTGATTCGCTGTGTCGAGGCAGCTCGTCAGCGTATTATTTTCTGGGTCTCGTGAAAAATGAATCCGATATTTGCTAAGAACTCTGTTTACTTTATTTTTTAATCTCCTTGTCCTAACACCTTGAATATAACTTGTAAGTTGACCAATGTCTTTTCTGATTTCATTAATTTTTGTTTGTAGCCGTTTTTCCCAGCTCGGAGTCCGACGTTTATTTACATTACTCATTGGGTTTTCGACAAGGATTTTTCCTCCGTGTACTTTCACAATTGCTGCTATGCTGCAGTATAGCGTGCTATTGAAATCTTCATAGGAGTTGATTATGTTTATCTTGGAAGGAAGGATGTAGATGTTCATAACACTTACCAACCGATCAAGTTCTTTGTTTAACTTGGGTTTTGCAATTATTGGTCTGTATGCTTGATCCATGTCTTTATAAAGGGCTATTGCTGTTCTGTATTCATTTTCCAATATGTTTTGTAGACTTAAATCATCTAAAATAGTCGTATTGCCACCATTTAAGGTTTCTATTGGTTGTTCTGTGCGGGTTGGCTCTACTTGGGATTGTACCACATCTTGTACGGTTCTGACTACTATTTCTGCGGTGTTTGTTGACTCTATTTCGGCTTGTGGGACTTCAACGGTATTTGAAAAGAGTTCTTCGGTGACTTCGTTTCGTATGCGATCTATTGATATTTGTGGTATAAGTTGCCTCCTAAATATTGCTGATCGTTGGTCTGCTATATTTTGTTCAGTGCGGTTTCGTAAGATTGGGAAGTTTTCAACAACCGATATGTACATTTGCTGCCTGTAGCCGATAAAAATTTGTTCGACCCGGGTTACGCGATAGTAGGTGCGTACTATAAATTCATTCATTTCATTCGTCCATTTTATCCTCCGTCTGGGCAGCTCCTCCAAGGCGGTCTCAAGTTCGTGACTACGAGAAACGCTATCGAAGGAGAGATCTCGGTGTACTTGATCATGGTTTATCTGGTTGTTGGTTCATTGTTGTTTTCTTGTGTCACTGGCGACTCCTCCCCTTGCGGGGCTGAGCCCTCGCCGATAGTCGTGACTCCTACCGACATTTGACTGTTTCTGTTATTTGTGTTCAGCTTTAAGTTTGTTGCATTTTTATCCTTCTGCCAGGATGAATTTTAGTCGCCTTGTACGACAGGCATGCCTACCTCGGGAATATTCTAACCCCTTACCCGCAGGGGGTTATTATTATTATTATTATTATTATTATTATTATTATTATTATTATTATTATTATTATTATTATTATTATTATTATTATTATTATTATTATTATTATTATTATTATTATTATTATTATTATTATTATTATTATTATTATTATTATTATTATTATTATTATTATTATTATTATTATTATTATTATTATTATTATTATTATTATTATTATTATTATTATTATTATTATTATTATTATTATTATTATTATTATTATTATTATTATTATTATTATTATTATTATTATTATTATTATTATTATTATTATTATTATTATTATTATTATTATTATTATTATTATTATTATTATTATTATTATTATTATTATTATTATTATTATTATTATTATTATTATTATTATTATTATTATTATTATTATTATTATTATTATTATTATTATTATTATTATTATTATTATTATTATTATTATTATTATTATTATTATTATTATTATTATTATTATTATTATTATTATTATTATTATTATTATTATTATTATTATTATTATTATTATTATTATTATTATTATTATTATTATTATTATTATTATTATTATTATTATTATTATTATTATTATTATTATTATTATTATTATTATTATTATTATTATTATTATTATTATTATTATTATTATTATTATTATTATTATTATTATTATTATTATTATTATTATTATTATTATTATTATTATTATTATTATTATTATTATTATTATTATTATTATTATTATTATTATTATTATTATTATTATTATTATTATTATTATTATTATTATTATTATTATTATTATTATTATTATTATTATTATTATTATTATTATTATTATTATTATTATTATTATTATTATTATTATTATTATTATTATTATTATTATTATTATTATTATTATTATTATTATTATTATTATTATTATTATTATTATTATTATTATTATTATTATTATTATTATTATTATTATTATTATTATTATTATTATTATTATTATTATTATTATTTTTAATTTCACGTCATTATTTTGACGGTTTTTACCCACCCGGGCATGAGCCAAGGGTTGGGTTCTTTATATGGTGCTTATGTTAAGGAAATTTCTTACGATTCCACAGTTGTCTATTATAATGGCTTTTTGGAGGTTACTTATAATGTGGTCCAGTTGTAGATTTTTTAGTTGTTTAACTGTTGTTTTTGCAATTAGGGCCGTTGAGGCTAAAATTATAGGTATTGTTTCGACCTCTTGAACTTGCCATTGCCGCTTGATCTCGTTAGATAGGGGAGCATATTTTTCGACTTTTTCACTAATGGCTGATAACAGCCTTGAGCTTGTAGTTATAGCGAAGTCAATAATTTGTACTTTAGAAGCTGTTTTATCCCATATCACTAAATCAGGCCTGTTATGCAATACTGTCCTATCGGTGAGAATTGTTCGGTCCCAATATACAGTATACTGATCATTTTGTAGTACTGCGCTTGGTGCGAGCTCATAGTAGGGCTGATATTCTATTTCAATATTAAGTTTCTTTAAAAGATGAATGTATACAATTTTACCGACGTTATCATGTCTCTTTTTGTAACAGTTTTGTGCAAGAGTTGTGCAGCCGTTAAGAATGTGCTCTATTGTTTCAATATCTTGGTTGCACTTTCGACATAAATCTGTTTGTTGATCCGGGACTCTAGCAATATACTTCAGGAAGTGTCTTGTTGCAATTACGCGATCTTGTATTGCGATGAAGAATCCTTCGGTTTCTGGATAAAGACTGCCTTGTTTGAGCCACAACAGGGACGCCTTCTTGTCTACATGCTCTTTAAATAGTTCAGCTAGAAACTGTCCATGTAGTGGTTTCCTTTTCCAGTCATCTACAGCTTCCATGAGAGTTGGGATTGTTATGTACATATCTGTCTGACTAAGGCGGCAGGGTGTTGTGTTTATATCTGCTCCAATTATCGCGGCGTGAAGTGGAGAAGATGAGCTTTTGCGAATAAAATAATCTCTTAACTTCATAATTTGAGTATTCATTAGTCGATTGAGTCCTCGGCCTCCGCTGTGTCGTGGTAGGGATACTCTTTCCATAGCTGATTTTGGGTGATGTTGCCGATATTTAGTTAGAGTGGTTCTAACAATCATTTCCAACGATTTTATATCAGTATCCGTCCATTTGATAACTCCAAATGAGTAAGTTAAAATAGGAATTGCGTAAGTATTTATCGCACACGTTATATTCTTAGCATTTAGTCCAGTTCGCATTACTGCCTTTAATCGTTTTGCAAATTCATCCGTTAATTCTTTTTTGATTTTAGAGTGTTCCAGATTGGCATTTTGGTTCATTCCAAGGTATTTGTAGAACTCTGCCGGTTGCATTGTTGTTATTTGGTCAGCCCCGTTGGTAACGTAACTTTCCCCAGTGGTGAGTTTTCCCCGTATGATAGTTTGCTTTTTGCATTTATTAATTCCGAATTCCATGCAAATATCTGATGAGAAATTTTCCGTGATTTTCAGAAGATTGTGAAGGTGGGCCGATGTGCCTGCGAAAAGCTTTAAGTCATCCATGTACAATATGTGCGTTAACTTAAAGGAGGGATTGGATCTGTGTTGAATTTTAAAACCATACCCCGTTTTATCTAGAAGTGTAGAGAGTGGATTCAGAGCAAGACAGAACCATAACGGGCTAAGGCTATCTCCTTGGAAAATACCTTGTTTAATCGGGATAACATCACTAGTGATCAAAGCGTTTTTTGTTTTTATTACTAGTTTCGTTTTCCAACTCTTCATTAAGGTGCTTAGTGATTCAATAATTTTTGGATTAATTTTATATATTTGTAGGACTTTGATAAGCCACGTATGTGGTACTCTATCAAAGGCTTTTTTATAGTCAATGAAGGCAGTAAATATATTTCGGTTGTTTTTATAAGCTTGGTTCATAGCAATGTTATCAATAATCAACTGTTCCTTGCATCCGTAACTGTTCTTTCTGCATCCTTTTTGCTGCTCTGCCATTATACTGTTCACTTCACAATGTTGTGCTATTTTAATAGATATACAGCTCGTGTACGCTTTATAGAGGGTATTTAAGCAAGTAATTGGTCTGTAATTTGCGGGGTTACTCACGTTTATATTTTTTGGTTTAAGGAAGGTAATGCCCTCGCTTATGCTGACCGGTACTCTTTCTGGACAGGAAATGAGCTCGTTAAACATTTCCAGCATTTTTCTATGAAGCGTAATGAGGACTTTAATCCAATAATTCTGGATTTTATCTGGACCCGGATGTTTCCAATTCTGAGTATTCCTTAGGCATTGCTGCAACTGCTCTTCTGTGATTGAACCATCTTCCATTGAGTTAAGAGATTCTGCTTTTTTTTCGATAATACTGATCCATTCTCCATAGTTGCTATGTTGTGTGTGGGTTTCCCAGAGGTTTGACCAAAATTCCTGTATTTTTACTTTGTCTGGGATTTCATCTATGTTAGATTCCGTCTGATTACATTTAAGACTTTGATAGAACTTTTTTGGACTTTTTTTTGTATGCAATATTATCCCGTCTTCTGCTTGTGTTTTTTGTGTACCGCTTTAGCCTTGCGTTGTAAACTTTCAGCTTTTGATTCGCTGTGTCGAGGCAGCTCGTCAGCGTATTATTTTCTGGGTCTCGTGAAGAATGAATCCGATATTTTCTAAGAACTCTGTTTACTTTATTTTTTAATCTCCTTGTCCTAACACCTTGAATATAACTTGTAAGTTGACCAATGTCTTTTCTGATTTCATTAATTTTTGTTTGTAGCCGTTTTTCCCAGCTCGGAGTCCGACGTTTATTTACATTACTCATTGGGTTTTCGACAAGGATTTTTCCTCCGTGTACTTTCACAATTGCTGCTATGCTGCAGTATAGCGTGCTATTGAAATCTTCATAGGAGTTGATTATGTTTATCTTGGAAGGAAGGATGTAGATGTTCATAACACTTACCAACCGATCAAGTTCTTTGTTTAACTTGGGTTTTGCAATTATTGGTCTGTATGCTTGATCCATGTCTTTATAAAGGGCTATTGCTGTTCTGTATTCATTTTCCAATATGTTTTGTAGACTTAAATCATCTAAAATAGTCGTATTGCCACCATTTAAGGTTTCTATTGGTTGTTCTGTGCGGGTTGGCTCTACTTGGGATTGTACCACATCTTGTACGGTTCTGACTACTATTTCTGCGGTGTTTGTTGACTCTATTTCGGCTTGTGGGACTTCAACGGTATTTGAAAAGAGTTCTTCGGTGACTTCGTTTCGTATGCGATCTATTGATATTTGTGGTATAAGTTGCCTCCTAAATATTGCTGATCGTTGGTCTGCTATATTTTGTTCAGTGCGGTTTCGTAAGATTGGGAAGTTTTCAACAACCGATATGTACATTTGCTGCCTGTAGCCGATAAAAATTTGTTCGACCCGGGTTACGCGATAGTAGGTGCGTACTATAAATTCATTCATTTCATTCGTCCATTTTATCCTCCGTCTGGGCAGCTCCTCCAAGGCGGTCTCAAGTTCGTGACTACGAGAAACGCTATCGAAGGAGAGATCTCGGTGTACTTGATCATGGTTTATCTGGTTGTTGGTTCATTGTTGTTTTCTTGTGTCACTGGCGACTCCTCCCCTTGCGGGGCTGAGCCCTCGCCGATAGTCGTGACTCCTACCGACATTTGACTGTTTCTGTTATTTGTGTTCAGCTTTAAGTTTGTTGCATTTTTATCCTTCTGCCAGGATGGATTTTAGTCGCCTTGTACGACAGGCATGCCTACCTCGGGAATATTCTAGCCCCTTACCCGCAGGGGGTTATTATTATTATTATTATTATTATTATTATTATTATTATTATTATTATTATTATTATTATTATTATTATTATTATTATTATTATTATTATTATTATTATTATTATTATTATTATTATTATTATTATTATTATTATTATTATTATTATTATTATTATTATTATTATTATTATTATTATTATTATTATTATTATTATTATTATTATTATTATTATTATTATTATTATTATTATTATTATTATTATTATTATTATTATTATTATTATTATTATTATTATTATTATTATTATTATTATTATTATTATTATTATTATTATTATTATTATTATTATTATTATTATTATTATTATTATTATTATTATTATTATTATTATTATTATTATTATTATTATTATTATTATTATTATTATTATTATTATTATTATTATATTATTATTATTATTATTATTATTATTATTATTATTATTATTATTATTATTATTATTATTATTATTATTATTATTATTATTATTATTATTATTATTATTATTATTATTATTATTATTATTATTATTATTATTATTATTATTATTATTATTATTATTATTATTATTATTATTATTATTATTATTATTATTATTATTATTATTATTATTATTATTATTATTATTATTATTATTATTATTATTATTATTATTATTATTATTATTATTATTATTATTATTATTATTATTATTATTATTATTATTATTATTATTATTATTATTATTATTATTATTATTATTATTATTATTATTATTATTATTATTATTATTATTATTATTATTATTATTATTATTATTATTATTATTATTATTATTATTATTATTATTATTATTATTATTATTATTATTATTATTATTATTATTATTATTATTATTATTATTATTATTATTATTATTATTATTATTATTATTATTATTATTATTATTATTATTATTATTATTATTATTATTATTATTATTATTATTATTATTATTATTATTATTATTATTATTATTATTATTATTATTATTATTATTTATTATTATTGCTCTTTTCTAGGTATATATTTACAATACATTCTGGGGGCCTGAGCCCATTACAAAATATATCTTATTTTAACTAACACATTAATTTATATTTAAGAAATTTCTAACAATATGACAGGTATCTATTATCACAGATTTTTGCATCAGTTCGATTGTTTTGTTCCTCAGTCCTATTGCATTCATGTCCTTTTGTAGTTGTTTATCGATTACTCCTTCAGCACTAATGACAATTGGTATAATTCTTACATTCCTTAAATTCCAATTTCTTTTGATTTCCACTGCTAACTCAGAATATTTCGCAAACTTTTCGTTGTATGTCCGCCTTATATTTCTCGTTGCTGGAACAGCTACGTCTATAAAAACTACACTGCGTTCATTTTTATCTAGTACAGTTAAATCTGGGCGGTTATGAAGTCTAGTGTGTTCTGTATAAATTGTTCGATCATAGTATATTTTTACGACTTCATTTTCGACAACTCTGTCTGGGTTATACCTGTAATAAGGTATTCGATTTGTTGGTATATTGTATTCTGCGAGTAGTTTTTTGTGCAAAATTTTCGCAACATTATTATGTCTGCGCAGATATTCGCTTTGTGCTAGATTAGGGCAGGCTGATATTATATGATCTATTGTTTCCACCTGACTCCAACATCTTCGGCAACTGTCATCTAAAACACTAGGATCCTTAATAATTATCTTTTTGTAGTTCCTGGTAGCTATTACTTGATCTTGAATCGCAATAATGAATGCTTCAGTTTCGGCATACAGCGTGCTATTCAATAGCCATTTGTGTGACATATTTTTGTCAACATTTTCGGCATTAATCGCTCTGTAGTACCTTCCGTGCATTGGTTTGATTGCCCATTTCTGCATTCTTATATTGACGTCTTCTGCTAATCGTTCGAAGTCACCGTTTAGGTTTAGTGGTGTTAAATTTATATCAGCTTCTGTTACTACTTTAATAAGGTTAGAACGTGTTGACTTTTCTTGGAAGAAGTTGCGGAGTGAGTGTATTTGATTGTCATGCAGTGTTTGTAAATCAATTAATCCTTGACCGCCATCTCTTCTTGCTGTTACCATTCTTTCACAGCACGACTTAGGATGATGAAAATTGTAAGATGTTAACATTGTGCGAATTTTTCGTTGGAGATTTTGAATATCAGTTTTTGACCACTTAATAATACCAAAACTGTATGTTAGTATGGGGATCGCAAATGTGTTTATCGCTTTGATTAAATTCTTCCCCGTCAGGTTGGCTTTACAGATTTTATGAATCCGCGATTTAAATTCATTTGTCAGTTTATTCTTAATGGTTCTTTGGTCTACTCTGTTTCCTTGCGCCATACCTAAATACTTATAAACTTCACCTTCATCCATTTCCTTTATGTTTAAAATGTCAGGGTCTTGTGTTTTAGTAATTTTTCCTTTAAAAATGTTGACTGTTTTGCATTTGTCTATGCTAAACTTCATATTGATATCGTCGCTGAACACTTTGACAATTTTAATCAGTTGTTCTAATTTCTGTTTTGTTGAAGAATATATTTTGAGATCATCCATGTATAACAGATGGCTCAAAGTCTCTTCATTAGGTCCAGCTCTGATTTTGTAACCATATTTACTTTTTCTCAACAGATTACTTAATGGGTTGAGTGCCATACAAAACCACAATGACGATATGCAATCTCCTTGAAATATTCCGCAGTTGATTTTAATCTCTTTGGTTTTTATGCAATTTCCTTTATTTCGTATTTCAATACTAGTATGCCAATTCTTCATGCTCTCACTCAAAAATCTTATTATGTCTTTGTTAATTTTGTACAGTTTCAGAACTTTTATAAGCCAGCTATGTGGGATGCTATCAAATGCTTTTTGATAGTCTATAAAACAAGCTTGTAAGTTTCTACGTTGCTTGGCTGTTTGCTCTAGTATTATTTGGTCTATGGTTAATTGTTCCTTACATCCTTTTGAAAGTTTACAACATCCTTTTTGCTCTTCACAAATAATGCTATTTTCAGTTAGGTGTTCAAGAATAAGGAGATTAAGGCAAGCTGTCATAATTTTATACATGGTGGGAAGACACGTGATTGGACGTCCATTTGATGGGGTTCCATCAAAACCATTGCCTTTTGGTAAAAGAAATGTGGTTCCGCACATAAGTTTTTGTGGGAATTTTTCGGGACTTCTTATGCACTCATTAATCAGTTCCGTTAGTTTCTCATAAATGGCAGGAAATCTTTTATACCAAAAATTCTGAATCTTATCCGGACCTGGTGTTTTCCAATTTTGGGTTCCTGGAAATTATTTGCCTAATTTGGTCGACTGTGACGCTATTCAATCTCATTTCTGGGATATGTTCATAAATCTCTGGTTCATCTCTGATCCACTTTGCTTTTGAGTTGTGTTTTGTTTCATTTGACCATATGGATGACCAGTATGTTTCTGTATCTACTTTCGTTGGCATTCCCTCCTGGATTGAGTTGCATTCACTTGATATTTGTTTCAGATTTCGGTAGAAAGTTTTTTCATTATTTTTAAAAATTTCATTATTTTTTCGCCGTTTAATTGATAGTTTGTATTTTCTTTGTTTTGCTATCTGAATATTAAGCTTTTGTTGAACTGTATCTCTAACAAGAATTGCATTTGAATTATTGACCTCATATCTTGAGTGCCTGCTGTGCTTTTGAAAAATTTTTCTTATTTTGTTTGACCTACGTCTGGAGAGTGTGTTGCAGATGTAAGCTTTAAGCCTTTCTAAGTCACCTCTTAATTGTTTGATTTTGATCTCAATCCTTTTTAAAATTACATTGGAAATTTCTTTTCTGATAACTTTTGTTCCAGGTCTAATTTTATACCCCATACTGATTGCTGTTGTTACTGCCACAGTATATATAATATTATGCAAGTCTTGAATAGTTTGAATTTGTGATACTCTAGCGACTACTATCTCGTTATTAATATAGTCTATTATTTGTCCTAGTTTCTTGCAAGTCCTTAATTTTGGAATATGAGGCCTCATAAGTGGGTCAATATCTTTATATATGTCGTGCTGTTGTTGAAAAGTGCTTTCGATGTTTTCTTGGAGACGGTTTGCTTGTGTGTTTTGTGTTGTTTCAATAAATATTTCGGGTTGAACTATGTGTATGTCATTGTTGTTTGTATGTGTAGGTTCTCGAATATGTATTGGTCTATTGCTTAATTGTGTTTAAGAAATTGTTATATCGTTGTCTATAGTAGAAGGACTGGTAGATGTCTCTTCATTATAGCTGGGAACTACAGGATGTGTAGATTCCTTAATTTCGTTTCGTCTTATTTCAGGTATTAAGTTTTTTGTGTGTATAGCTCTGATTTGGTCTGCTAGTCTCTGTCCTGATACGTCGTATAGTGGGTGTTTGTCAACAAATATGGCTTGAACCTGAGTGCGATATCCTGTCAAATTTCTCTCTTGTTCTGTTACTATGTAATATATGCGCAATAAGTCTTCATTTACTTCATTTGTCCACTTTCGGCGCTGTCTTATTCTTCCTGCTTGGGTGAGAGCTGCAACAGAATGAGCCTGCTGATCACCTTGAAGCATTTCCATTGGGCTATTGTTTGCTTCATTGTTATGATTGTTTATAGAGCTGCCATTCCCTTGAAGCTGAGGTGGTGACGTCTCTGAATTATTATCCGAGGCTTGTTGATTATTTATCATGTTTGGTTTTTGTATGCATTTTATACCTTCTGCCAGGTACTGTTCAACAGCAGCTCCTAACATGGAGGACATACGCTGACCAGGAAGCCGCCCACTCTGGGTCAGACGCTTCTGGATTTATTATGTTTGGTCCGCGAGTGGTATTTTATTTCCCACCTACCCGATATATCTATCGAGCACTCCCCTATCCGCCACCTTGGGGACGCGCTCTCTAGGGGTTTCATCTCATCATCATTATTATTATTATTATTATTATTATTATTATTATTATTATTATTATTATTATTATTATTATTATTATTATTATTATTATTATTATTATTATTATTATTATTATTATTATTATTATTATTATTATTATTATTATTATTATTATTATTATTATTATTATTATTATTATTATTATTATTATTATTATTATTATTATTATTATTATTATTATTATTATTATTATTATTATTATTATTATTATTATTATTATTATTATTATTATTATTATTATTATTATTATTATTATTATTATTATTATTATTATTATTATTATTATTATTATTATTATTATTATTATTATTATTATTATTATTATTATTATTATTATTATTATTATTATTATTATTATTATTATTATTATTATTATTATTATTATTATTATTATTATTATTATTATTATTATTATTATTATTATTATTATTATTATTATTATTATTATTATTATTATTATTATTATTATTATTATTATTATTATTATTATTATTATTATTATTATTATTATTATTATTATTATTATTATTATTATTATTATTATTATTATTATTATTATTATTATTATTATTATTATTATTATTATTATTATTATTATTATTATTATTATTATTATTATTATTATTATTATTATTATTATTATTATTATTATTATTATTATTATTATTATTATTATTATTATTATTATTATTATTATTATTATTATTATTATTATTATTATTATTATTATTATTATTATTATTATTATTATTATTATTATTATTATTATTATTATTATTATTATTATTATTATTATTATTATTATTATTATTATTATTATTATTATTATTATTATTATTATTATTATTATTATTATTATTATTATTATTATTATTATTATTATTATTATTATTATTATTATTATTATTATTATTATTATTATTATTATTATTATTATTATTATTATTATTATTATTATTATTATTATTATTATTATTATTATTATTATTATTATTATTATTATTATTATTATTATTATTATTATTATTATTATTATTATTATTATTATTATTATTATTATTATTATTATTATTATTATTATTATTATTATTATTATTATTATTATTATTATTATTATTATTATTATTATTATTATTATTATTATTATTATTATTATTATCTTAAATAAATTCTCGACTTTTAGTCGGTTTTATACCTAATCCGGGCAATAATACCAAGGCATTAGGCTCTGTAGTGGCGTAGATCAGGTTCTAGGCCTTTGTGTTGGGGTTGATGTTATTGCTGTTGTAGAAAACGTCGAACAATATGGCATGTGCTGAGAATCACTGATTTCTGAATATTCTCCAGTGTGTTTTCTAGGCTGTTCTTCTTCAGGTGTTTAAGAAGCGTTTTTGGAACGAGTCCTGT
Source organism: Tricholauxania praeusta (assembly GCA_949775025.1). Classification (NCBI taxonomy): domain Eukaryota; kingdom Metazoa; phylum Arthropoda; class Insecta; order Diptera; family Lauxaniidae; genus Tricholauxania; species Tricholauxania praeusta. The sequence continues at coordinate 76,820,741 of OX459029.1, read as the reverse complement.
GGCTGAAATAATCAAAGGTGTTACTTCCACTTGTGCAGCATTATACATTGCTTTTAGTTCATCGGCTAGTTCATCGGCTAGTTCAGTATATTTTTCTACTTTTGCGGCATAAGTCGTCTGGATGTTATTGTTAAGAGGAACGGCTACGTCAAAAATATTTATTGCGCTGGTAATTTTATCAAATAAAACTATATCAGGTTTGTTTGCACGTATGGTCCAATCCGTTATTAGTGATCGATCCCAATATAATTTGGCTCTACTGTTCTCAAGTACAGGTGGTGGTTGATACTTGTAGTATGGATGTTTTTGTAAAAGGAGGCCATGATTGTATGCCAAGTTTATGTATATTATCTTTGCAACATTATTGTGCCTCTGTGTGTAATCGAATGCCGCCAAGCTCTGACACCCTCCAATTATGTGATCTATTGTTTCGACATTATTATTGCATCTACGACATATATCATTAGTAATTCTTTCTCGCATAATGTGTTTACGGTAATTTTTCGTTGCTATGACCTTGTCTTGAATGGCAATCATGAATCCTTCTGTTTCTGCAAATAATTGACCTCGCTTAAGCCACATGTTTGAGCAGGACAGATCAATGTGAGTTTGCTGTAGTTGGTATATATGCACTCCGTGCATAGTTTTGGCTTTCCAAGCAGCTATTTTGTCTTCTTTTGATAGCACATTGTCTGGTGTTTGAATGTATTCTGCCCTTAAGTTTAGAGGCGTGTAATTCTTGTCTGCGAAACATATCTTCCGCATAAAGTCAGATGTTTCAATTTGCTCTCTGAAGTAGTTCCTTAGTTTGATTATTTGAGAGTATTGTAGATTTGCAATGTCAAGGAATCCACGCCCACCTTCTTCACGTGGCAATGTGCAGCGCTCAATTGCACTTCTGGGATGATGGCACAGATATTTTGAGAGTTTAGTCCTCATGGATGTTGCAATTTGATCGATATCGGTATTCGCCCAGTTTATTATGCCAAAAGAGTAGGTAAATATGGGAATTGCCCAGGTATTAACGGCTTTGCTAATATTTCCAGCAGTGAGATGAGATTTAAGAATTTTCCGTAATCTCTGGTCAAACTGTTTTCGTATTTTTTCTTTCATCTGACTTTCCCTTACTCCTTTTAACTGCAGAACACCAAGATACTTATAACTCTCGCTTGGACCTAGATTTTCTATTGTATTTTCTACATCGATGGCGTATCCCTCCTCATCCGCCTGTACTCGTCCTTTTTTCATGTGTATCATTTTACATTTATCGATGCCAAAATCCATTCCTATATCGTCACTGAAATTTTTTACTGAAGATATCATTCTATGCATATTTTCTTTGCTGTTTGCATAAAGCTTTAAGTCATCGACATACAGAAGATGACTAATATTAACATTTTCAGCTTCAGACTTTAGCTTAAATCCTGTGTAAAGTTTTTTTAGCATTTTACTTAACGGGTTCAAGCTTAGACAGAACCATAATGGGCTAAACGCATCACCTTGAAAAATTCCGCTTCTTATTGGTACAGGCTGACTGGTGCTTCCTATCATATGCAGTCTCACCATCCACTTTCCCATCGCCATTTCCATGAATTTTATTATACGCGTGTCAATCTTATATATTTGAAGAATTTTTAAGAGGTACGAGTGTGGAAGACTATCAAATGCTTTTTTGTAGTCAATATAGCCGAACGATATATTGCGTTTGTTTTGTATTGCTTGTTGGGCAATGACAGAGTCAATCGTTAGCTGTTCTTTGCATCCCATTGAATTTATACTACATCCTTTTCGTTCTTGCGTAATAATTTGGTTAGCAACACAGTGCTGATGAACACGATTAGTGCAGATCTTCGTTAGTAACTTATAAGTGGTCGAGAGACATGTGATTGGTCGGTAATTAGCAGGGTCTAGTGTGCTAGCTCCCTTAGGTATAAGGTAGGTATTTCCGACCATCAGAAAACAGGGGGTCCTTGCTGGTTCTCTTAAGAATTCGGTGAAGTTTTTTGCAATAATTGTGTGCGTTGAGGTGAACTTTTTAAGCCAAATGTTTTGTATACCATCTGGTCCTGGCGTTTTCCAATTACTGCATCCTTTGATTGTTCTACTTACTTCTTCCGAAGTGATACAGGTATTTTGCATCTCAATGTAGTTGTTACTGTCGTCTTGCTCCTCTGACAACCATTGAGCGTCAAGGTTTGGGATCTTCGATTTGCTCCATATATTCTCCCAGAAGCTCTTGACTTATTATTATTATTATTATTATTATTATTATTATTATTATTATTATTATTATTATTATTATTATTATTATTATTATTATTATTATTATTATTATTATTATTATTATTATTATTATTATTATTATTATTATTATTATTATTATTATTATTATTATTATTATTATTATTATTATTATTATTATTATTATTATTATTATTATTATTATTATTATTATTATTATTATTATTATTATTATTATTATTATTATTATTATTATTATTATTATTATTATTATTATTATTATTATTATTATTATTATTATTATTATTATTATTATTATTATTATTATTATTATTATTATTATTATTATTATTATTATTATTATTATTATTATTATTATTATTATTATTATTATTATTATTATTATTATTATTATTATTATTATTATTATTATTATTATTATTATTATTATTATTATTATTATTATTATTATTATTATTATTATTATTATTATTATTATTATTATTATTATTATTATTATTATTATTATTATTATTATTATTATTATTATTATTATTATTATTATTATTATTATTATTATTATTATTATTATTATTATTATTATTATTATTATTATTATTATTATTATTATTATTATTATTATTATTATTATTATTATTATTATTATTATTATTATTATTATTATTATTATTATTATTATTATTATTATTATTATTATTATTATTATTATTATTATTATTATTATTATTATTATTATTATTATTATTATTATTATTATTATTATTATTATTATTATTATTATTATTATTATTATTATTATTATTATTATTATTATTATTATTATTATTATTATTATTATTATTATTATTATTATTATTATTATTATTATTATTATTATTATTATTATTATTATTATTATTATTATTATTATTATTATTATTATTATTATTATTATTATTATTATTATTATTATTATTATTATTATTATTATTATTATTATTATTATTATTATTATTATTATTATTATTATTATTATTATTATTATTATTATTATTATTATTATTATTATTATTATTATTATTATTATTATTATTATTATTATTATTATTATTATTATTATTATTATTATTATTATTATTATTATTATTATTATTATTATTATTATTATTATTATTATTATTATTATTATTATTATTATTATTATTATTATTATTATTATTATTATTATTATTATTATTATTATTATTATTATTATTATTATTATTATTATTATTATTATTATTATTATTATTATTATTATTATTATTATTATTATTATTATTATTATTATTATTATTATTATTATTATTATTATTATTATTATTATTATTATTATTATTATTATTATTATTATTATTATTATTATTATTATTATTATTATTATTATTATTATTATTATTATTATTATTATTATTATTATTATTATTATTATTATTATTATTATTATTATTATTATTATTATTATTATTATTATTATTATTATTATTATTATTATTATTATTATTATTATTATTATTATTATTATTATTATTATTATTATTATTATTATTATTATTATTATTATTATTATTATTATTATTATTATTATTATTATTATTATTATTATTATTATTATTATTATTATTATTATTATTATTATTATTATTATTATTATTATTATTATTATTATTATTATTATTATTATTATTATTATTATTATTATTATTATTATTATTATTATTATTATTATTATTATTATTATTATTATTATTATTATTATTATTATTATTATTATTATTATTATTATTATTATTATTATTATTATTATTATTATTATTATTATTATTATTATTATTATTATTATTATTATTATTATTATTATTATTATTATTATTATTATTATTATTATTATTATTATTATTATTATTATTATTATTATTATTATTATTATTATTATTATTATTATTATTATTATTATTATTATTATTATTATTATTATTATTATTATTATTATTATTATTATTATTATTATTATTATTATTATTATTATTATTATTATTATTATTATTATTATTATTATTATTATTATTATTATTATTATTATTATTATTATTATTATTATTATTATTATTATTATTATTATTATTATTATTATTATTATTATTATTATTATTATTATTATTATTATTATTATTATTATTATTATTATTATTATTATTATTATTATTATTATTATTATTATTATTATTATTATTATTATTATTATTATTATTATTATTATTATTATTATTATTATTATTATTATTATTATTATTATTATTATTATTATTATTATTATTATTATTATTATTATTATTATTATTATTATTATTATTATTATTATTATTATTATTATTATTATTATTATTATTATTATTATTATTATTATTATTATTATTATTATTATTATTATTATTATTATTATTATTATTATTATTATTATTATTATTATTATTATTATTATTATTATTATTATTATTATTATTATTATTATTATTATTATTATTATTATTATTATTATTATTATTATTATTATTATTATTATTATTATTATTATTATTATTATTATTATTATTATTATTATTATTATTATTATTATTATTATTATTATTATTATTATTATTATTATTATTATTATTATTATTATTATTATTATTATTATTATTATTATTATTATTATTATTATTATTATTATTATTATTATTATTATTATTATTATTATTATTATTATTATTATTATTATTATTATTATTATTATTATTATTATTATTATTATTATTATTATTATTATTATTATTATTATTATTATTATTATTATTATTATTATTATTATTATTATTATTATTATTATTATTATTATTATTATTATTATTATTATTATTATTATTATTATTATTATTATTATTATTATTATTATTATTATTATTATTATTATTATTATTATTATTATTATTATACTATGCAGCGATTAGTCCAAGGCTGCAACGCATCGATGCCTAAGGTTGGCACAAATCGCAGGAAAGACGCTGTTTACTGGTGGACGGAAGAAATCGCGGAAATCAGACGTAACTGCCTAAGGATAAGGAGAAAATTTACCAGAGCTAGACGGATAGGCGCCGCTACAAATGAAGCCGAAAACTACAGGCAAGCCAAGAAAACCTTGAAACTTGTCATAGAGCGTAGCAAAAAAGAAAAATGGGAGGAACTCCGCAACGATCTGAATAACAACCCATGGGGACTCGGTTATAAGATCGTCATGAAGAAACTGGGCTCTAAAAATCCTGGTCCGGACATGAACGGCGAAACCATGAGCAACATCGTTGATGCATTATTTCCTACGCATAACCTGCAGCAAGAAGAACAAGAGGCACCACCTGTCGGATCAACTCCTTTATTTTCTGAGGAAGAACTTAAGGGAGCAGCAAAATTTCTCAAAAGCAGCAAGGCTCCAGGACCTGATGGAATTCCTGCAGAAATACTGAAAATAGTAGCGGCAAATCGTCCAAACGTTCTGCTGACGATGTATAATGCGTGCCTTAAGGAAGGTTTATTCCCGGAAGTGTGGAAAAAACAAAAGTTGGTACTGATTAGCAAAGGCAAAGGAGATCCTACCCAACCATCAGCATACAGACCATTGTGTATGCTTGATAGTGCTGGAAAGCTGCTAGAGAAGATGATTAAATTTCGCTTATCTGCAGCCATTGAAGACGCTGGTGGATTGTCGGAACGACAACATGGATTCCGAGCGGGAAGATCAACTCTTGGCGCTATAGAAGACGTAGTGTCTAGCGTAGAGCACGCACAACGAGGGAACCATCACTCCAGGAGGATTGTCTTATTGGCAACACTAGACATCCGCAATGCTTTTAACAGCCTCAGGTGGGCAGATATAATTGACGCTCTAAAAACAAGGTTTGCTACTCCGCAATACCTGCTGAGGATTCTACAGAGCTATCTAAGGGATCGCGAGCTCATATATGACACCTGCGAAGGGAGAAGGATAAAACAGATAACATCTGGAGCAGCGCAAGGGTCTATCCTAGGCCCAGACCTTTGGAACTTGAGCTACGACGAAATCCTCCGAATCGAAATGCCGGATGATACACATCTGGTGGGGTACGCAGACGACATTGCAGCTGTAATAACGGCTCGCAACACCGACGAGGCCAAGAGGAAATTAAACCAGGTTATGCTAAGGACAAGGGAATGGCTGGTGACTCATGGACTTCAACTAGCCACCGAAAAGACGGAGGTTATACTGCTAACAAAGCGGCACATCCCGTTAGAACTGGAGCTGCAAGTATGCGACAGCATACTTACAACAAAGAAGGTAGTCAAGTACCTCGGCATAAGACTTGACCCAAGATTGACTTTTTGGGCTCAAATACAGCACGCAGCAATAAAAGCAGCCAAGATAACGGGCATGCTTAGTGAGCTCATGGCGAACATCGGGGGACCAAGACAAAGTAAACGGAAACTCCTAATGTCGACAACGAACTCGATACTGCTCTACGGCAGCGAGATATGGGCAGGCACTCTAGAGGCGAAATGCCGTCAAAAGACGCTACTGTCAGTGCAACGAACTGCTGCTCTCAGAGTGGCATGTGCGTACCGCACAGTCTCCGAAGCGGCTGTGCTAGTAATAAGTGGCGTTATCCCCATTGATCTACTAGCCAGCGAACGAAAGATGGTCTGGGAGGCAAAAAAGGAGGGAAACCAGGCCATAAGCCCTGCAGCCGCAAGGCAGGAAACCCTCTCCAAGTGGCAGGACAGATATCACTTGGAAGTCAGCGGCAGGTGGACAAAAAGGCTGATCCCTTGCATAAGAAGATGGTTCGAGAGAGACTTTGGCGAGGTAAATTATTACCTCACTCAGTTTTTATCGGGCCATGGATATTTCCAGAAGTATCTACACCGTATGGGCAAAACAGAACACCCTTTCTGTATATATGGAGACGCTGATGAAGATGACGCAGAGCACACCTTCTTCAACTGCAGTCGATGGGACAACGAACGCGCATCCTTACAGGAATCAGTCGGCCAGTGCTCCGCTGACAAC
>OX459029.1:76621121-76813184 GCA_949775025.1 Tricholauxania praeusta | reverse complement strand
TCTTTCGTCCTCACATTTCCCCGTTACTTCCGGGGGGGTATGGCTTTGCAAAAACACGGTCTTTACGGGTGTTTCTGAAGCTAAAATGTTGACCACGTATCACCTGCACTGTGCCGCATTGCTTGCCAGTTGAAAAATATTTTGACGAATTCGCGTAGTTCTGCAATCGTTTCGTCGTCTAGTTGACTTAAGCTTAGGCGACATTCTTTTGTTAAATTCGATACCGAGGTTGATTCGGATGAAAGTGGATGGCCTGTAACTTAAACAAAACAGATTAGTTTTAAATGACTATAGTGGACAAGGATACGCGATGGAAAGGTTTTAATTCGCTCACGTGAGCTGTTCGTGTTGTTTTGTCTTCGTCTTGTTTTAAGCGTAGTATGACTGGAGAGGGATAACTAATGACTCTATACGGTCCAGCGTATTTTGGGGCAAGTTTTGCTGTAAAACTATCGATGGCTTTTGATAAAGGGTGCTGTTTGACCAGCACCAATTCTCCAATCTTCGGCTTCCACTGTCGTCGGCGTAAATTATAATGCCTCGCCTGGTTCTGGGCTGCTTTCGCCAGATTATATCTGACTATTTCAAAAATTTCTCTCAGCTGTTCTGCTCTGGATGTCGGCTGCTGAGTTGCTCTACCGGTGCCTGTGGTAACTTCATCATATAGAGCCTTAGGTAATCTTGGTTCTCGTCCTTGGGTGAGAAACGCTGGGCTGTAGCCGGTAGACTCTGATGAACTTGTGTTAATGGCTAATGAGATCTCTGGTAGGTTGTCGTCCCACAACTTCTGGTTTTTGTTAGCCAGTTGTGCAATCATAGTTTTCACAGTTCGGTTAACCCTTTCGGAAGGGTTCTCTTGCGGAGTATAAGGTGCTGTGAAGCGTTGCTGAACTCCCACCGCACTCATGAATTCTTTAACGCTGCGGCTGGTAAACTGGGTACCATTATCTGTAACAAAGATCTTTGGAGCTCCGTACCTGGCGAGGATTCTCTCACGGAATGCTTTTATTACTCCTTCTGCCGTGGCTTTACGTAATGGTACCAGCTTGGTCCATTTAGAAAATTTATCGAAAAACACCAGCAGCATATTGTTTCCGTGTTTCGAACGTGACAGTGGTCCGACAAAGTCAGCACAAACGGTTGACCATGGCTCATCAGGAATACTCGTTAGCATCTTGCCAGCTGGTGCTTGTTGGCTAGCTTTGTATTTTTGACAGGATTCGCAGCTTCTTACGTAATGGCTTATGTCACGGAACATGCCTGGCCAATAGTACCGGTTAGCGATTCGAGCAATAGTTTTTCGGACTCCAAGATGGCCTGCGCTAGGGCTATCATGGTTTTCTTGTAGTACGCGAATCCGCAAAGGAGTAGCCACGCATAGTTTCCACTGCTCACAGTCTTCGTCCCCTGGATGACCTGGCAAATGGCGGTATAATTGTCCGTTGATTTCGGAGAAATCTGGAAACTTTGTGGGTTGCTGTTGGATTTCGGCCTTTTTCTTTCGTATCCAGGCGCACTCGTCATCACTGACAGTGTTTGTAACCGCCATTCGGAGAGATTTCTGTGGCTGTCTGGACAAAGCGTCGGCCACCACATTATTTTTTCCTTTTCGATACTGCACCGTGAATTGGTACTGCTGAAGTTCCAGTGCCCAACGTGCTATTCGCCCTGTGGGACTTTCAATGGAGTTCATCCACTTTAGTGAGAGATGATCAGTCACCACTACAAATTTATAGCCTTCCAGGTATGGCCGCATTTTCCGTATGCCCCACACGATGGCCAGGCACTCCTTCTCCGTTGACGAGTAATTTTTTTCTGCATTATTAAGGCTTCGGCTAGCGTATGCGATCACCCGTTCTTCTCCGTCTATGATTTGAATCAGCACCGCTCCCAGGCCCAAGTCGCTGGCATCCGTTTGTAGTGTGAAGGTTTGATTGAAATCGGGGCAAGTTAACACTGGGGCTTCTGTCAATTTTTGCTTCAGTTTTTCAAAAGCATCTTGTTGTTCGTTGCCCCCATTTCCAGTGTCTTCCTTTCTTTAATAATGCCGTCAATGGTTGAACTGTAGCCGTGAAGTCCGGGACAAATCGTCGGTACCAGGACGCGACTCCTAGAAATCTTCTGACCGCTCGGATGTTTTCAGGCGGTGCTAAGTCTCGTATTGCTGCAACCTTTTCCGGATCGGTGTGAATTCCTTCACTTCCTACGACGTGGCCCAAGTATTTAATTTTTGTTTTAAAAAATTCGCACTTCTCTGGGTTTATTCTGAGATTCGCGGCCCGAAGTCGTCTAAATACCTCACGTATTGTGTTCCGCATGTGTTCTTCGAGAGTTGATCCTGTCACGACGATATCATCGAGGTAGGCGAATGCAAAGGGTTCCATTTCCGCTCCAATGACTCCGTCAAGGGCGCGCTGGAATGTAGCCGGGGCTGAGTGAAGCCCAAAAGGCATGACCCGCCATTGGTACAGCCCCCGACCAGGAACGGTGAAAGCCGTGTACTGTTTGCTTTTGTCCTCCATAGGTACCTGCCAGTACCCGTCCTTTAAATCCAGGCTGCTGATGAACTTTGTATTCCGCAGACGGTCCAAAATGTGTGGTATTCTTGGTAACGGGTATGCGTCTGGAATTGATTTGCTATTTAATTGCCTGTAATCTATGCAAAGGCGCCAAGCGCCTGTCTTTTTCCGTACCAAGACGATGGGTGCACTGTAAGGACTACGTGATGGTTCGATGCACCCTTTCGATAGCAAGTTGTTAATTTCTTCATCGATAACTGCCTGCATAGCCGGGTTGCGCGGTATGTATCTTTGTTTGATTGGTCGATCGTCAGACATGATTATGCTCTGCTTGGTAATGTGGGTCACGCCTTTTAGTCCGTCAAACTGTTGGAGTTACTGATTCAAAAATTCGTTAATTACCTGTTCTGATTCCATCACTGAATTTGCTGCGTTTGCTTCCTGATGTTCACAATCAGGCCGTGCTACGATGGTAAAAACTTCTGTTGAAGGTGGCGCAATATTATCTAGGGGGTCTAGTGTTCTTTGCTGTTGACTTTGTTGTATTTGCTGCATGGGCTGCGAAAAGTTCGGCTGGTCCTGAGGGGCCTGTGCCTGACTGACGAAACAGTTTTCTGTTTTTCCTAATGCTATTTTTCCCAGCGTAATTGCCTCGCCTCCTATGATTATTTGAGTGCCAAACTGAACAAGAAAATCAAGGCCAAGGATGACATCTTCAGTTGCGTCTGGCATGATGACGAATGTACAGTCCTTTTTGTACCTTCCAAAATGGCAATCAGTCTTCACCGCGGAATTCAGGGTGCGTATGGATCCATCTGCTAAGGCCACTCCTCCCTGGTATGCGCTTCTCGTGGCTCGGCTGCCCAACTCCTCAGCAAACGATTCTCTTATAAAACTTATTGTAGCTCCTGTGTCGATGGTAGCCGCTATTCTCTTTCCGCCCACAAGAACATTGGCGAAAACTCGTCTGCAGTTAGTTTGGAGATGTCTTACATTTATTGAGGAGGATCGTGTGGAGTGCTCATCCCCCCTCGCTCTGGATGGCCTCCTTCTGCGTTTCCCGCTCGTCGACAGCAGGCAATAGTCCTAACTCCAATTTTACCGCACTTCCAACAAAACAGTCGTTGAGGGTTTTGGCAATCTCGGGCAGCGTGACCTCCTTGGCTGCAGCGCCAGCAAGCAATCTGTACGTTGATTCTTTCTTCAGTTGTTGGTATTATCATGCGATGCTATTCAGCCCGGTTTCGGCTGATGTCCCGTCGTTCTGGTTTTTTTTTTTTTTTTTTTTTTTTTTTTATGCGATCGGTCCCTGCGGTCCCACTTACCCGCCTAACCGCACGAGAGGCGCATCCGTCTATCGTACGGATCGGTGACCGACTACGAACAGCCCGGACTGCTCTGCGTTCATTAGGCGAAACCGTACGTGAGGCACATCCGTCTATCGTACGGATCGGTGACCGGGACTGCACTATTTCTCTGAACGAAATGATGGGTAGAGCAATTTCCGATCACAGATTGAGCACAATTTCTACTAAGCCCATAGGCTATGCAGCAGAAACAAAGGAAAAAGTACAGTTTCAAGTATTTAAGAAAATAATTATTTTTTGCTTTATAATATTGTGAGAATTCATGGGGGAAATAATATGACAAAGGTTATTATAATCATTACATATACACCGAAATGGACAAAAATGAGCATAGTTAGAATTACATATATCAAGTCTTAAGAAACGAAAGTGTCTCAAATCCCTTCCAGGATTGTTAAAGTTGACCATACCTAGCAACAACTCAGAGTTCATTGAGCCGGAGAACAGTTTATTTAAAAAAGTTACGTTAAGCATAATTCTTCGGCTGCGCAGTGTTGGTAAACGTATTAGTTTGAGGCGGCTTTCATATGAAGGTAAATTTGAGTCCGGATTCCAAGGTAGCCGACGAAGTGCAAACAATAGAAATTGTTTCTGCACCGACTCCAGCATATCAATGTATATATTATATTGGGGGTTCCACACCACTGACGCATATTCCATTATTGGTCTAACAAGTGAAGTGAAAAGCAACTTCGTCGTATAGGGGTCGTCAAATTCTTTAGACCATCGTTTAATAAATCCAAGGACGCCTTTCGCTTTGTTTACCATTAAACCAATATGCACGTTGAAGCGAAGTTTTTTATCCATAGTGACGCCTAAATCTACAAAATTGTCAACCTTCTCCAGTTTTAAACCGTTTATTGAATATGAAGTCTCAAATTCTTTACTTCTTGAAAAAGTCATTTGCTTACACTTTTTGAGATTTAATGTCATCAAGTTTACATCACACCATTTAACAAGTTCATTTAGGTTTCTTTGTAGAGTTTTATGATTAAAGTGATCATTAAAAGAGTAAAAAAGTTTTACATCATCAGCATACATTAGAATATGGGACGAATTTGTAGCAGAAGGTAGGTCATTTATAAATAATAGAAATAATGTGGGGCCAAGATGGCTGCCCTGGGGAACTCCAGATGAAACCATTATATGTTTAGAAAACATGTTGTTGAATAAAACTTGTTGCTTCCTATTCGTCAGATACGATCTAATCCACTTTAATATCGTTGAAGGAAATCCTATTAAATATAACTTTTTTAAAAGTAGGCTATGACTTACGCAGTCAAAAGCTTTGCTGAAATCAGTGTATATAACATCCGTTTGCTGTTTTCGCTTAAATCCATTTAAAACAAGCGTGGTGAACTCCAAAAGATTTGTTGATGTAGATTTACCCTTTAGAAAGCCGTGCTGAGATACTGTCATCAGGGATGAAACGATGTTTGTAAGATGATCATTAATTATTTTTTCAAAAAGTTTTGGGATTGCGCTGAGCTTAGCAATACCTCTGTAATTTTCAATATTAGCCTTACTTCCGGATTTGTGAAGTGGAATAATGTAAGACTCTTTCCATAATTTTGGGAAATAGCCCAAATTCAAGGAAATATTAAAAATTTTTGAGAGAGGATAACAAAGACTACTTGCGCAATACTTTAGGATGTTTGTAGGAATATTATCTGGTCCAGTTGAATAAGTGCATTTTAAAATTTTCAGTTCATTGCTAACTAAATCAGCACCAATTTGTGGAAGTTGAATTTCATTTATACGCGAAAGATTATATGGGTAGTTGACGTCAGAATCATAAGTAGAAGATGAATAAGTAGACTTGAAGAAGTTTGCAAACAAATTGGATATTTCATTTTTTTCGGATGATGTTATACCATTATAGGACATCTGAAGAGGATACACAGAAGATTTACGCTTGATGTTTATAAATTTGTAAAAAATTTTAGGATTCTTCTTAATGTTGAGTTTTATATATGAAATGTAGTTTAAATAAGACCGTTTATTATTATTTTGATAATTATACCGAGCACGGGAATAGCTTATATAATCAATGGATTTACCTGACATTTTGAATTTTTTAAACCGTCGATTTTTTTATGTTTTTAAGGTATTTTAATTCTTTTGTTACCCACGGAGGATCGTTTGACAATACAGATGAATTAAATTTTGGCACAGATTTAGAAATACAATTTTGCAAGCGCTCATTAAATGATTTTACATAACTCTCAATATCAGCCACAGAGTAATATGGTTTGTCAGGTAATATAACTGACCAGTCGATATGGTTTAACAGGGAGTTAAGTCTGACATAATTCGTTTTTTTGTAGTTGAAACATGAGTTCTGAGATTTTACATTTTTCTTTTTGTTTAATCACTTCAAGATCCTCCGCCAATGAGATCAGTTCTGGCAACGTGCTAAAGTCTCGCCTTTTTATATACCATTGATATTCTGCTCTACAATTACGAAAAATACGGCTTAGGCACTGCTCTTCGTCGTAGGCCGCGTGTCTCATCAAGGTCTGAATTGCCAGCACATAGTCCTTGAATTTTTCTTGTGGCTGTTGGCTTCAGCCAACTCCTCCACTCTTTCTATGAACATCAGGGGTTCCTTGCCCCCATCATATTTTACTGACCACTTTCGGACCTGTTCCATAATAGTGGGATTATATAATAAGGGTTCCTTTGGCTGGTTCTCCTGTGTATTGTTCACTATTGCGGGCAGTGCTTGGCTGATGGATTGATCCGGATCGCTAGTCTGTTGTTTTGTTACTATCTCAGATTTATGTGAAGCACCGGTGATTTCATCTATTTTACGTTTTTCTGTAGTTGGGTTTGGTGACACAGATCTTTTGTGGAGCATTTGTACCTCAAGTAAACGTTGCAAACGCTCTGCTGCATGATTTTCATCCGCAAAAAACGTGCGGAAGCGTTTCCGTAGGTCATCGACTGTGCCGGTTGTTTCAAGGCTAAATTCTTCGCAATAAGTCACCAACTCTTCCTTTTTTAATGCGTGAATCCAAGAGACACTAAGCATTATTATTTTGTTTCCTACTGTAGTTCACTCTGTTTTTAATTACTATTTAGCACTTGTGTTCACTGTCTTTGTGTTAATCTTTCGTTAGATTTTTTTTTTTATGTATGTAATACTTTTTTTTTTTATTATTTTTCTCACGATGTTCAAAGTTTCTTTTTTCACTTTTCTTAATTGTTTTTTGTTTTTTTTTTTTTTTAAGTGTACTATGTTTTAACTATTTTTCTTCCGATGTTCAGAGTTCCTTGGTTCACTTTTGCTATTAATTTTTTTTCTTATTGAATATTATTTAGCTTGATTTTTGTTTGTATTACTATTAAGATTGATTTTAACCGGACTTGTTCTTTACTATAAATATATATTATTTTTTTTAAATCACAGTCCCTGCTCGGGCGCCATTGTAACGATCCTTCGGCTGGGGTTTAAGCTCGCCGGTGTCCAGGGTTCGGCTACAAAAATTTATAATTTGCGGGCTGCTATATTTTTTTACAGAAGGTACAATTATCCGGTCAAAGAAACACTACCGAGGTAATTCTTAACAAGCTTTAATATAATTCACTTTTTTTTATAGATTATAAATTTATTTTATACATTCGTTTCTTAGCCTAATTTATATTTGAATCAAAGTGCTTCGTCGCGTCCGTCCGCCTTGAGGATACCGGGTTGTAGTCGTTGTTGCTTTGCCTCGCGCTCGCACCGTACACACGTTTGCAGCGATCCACCGATAAAACTCACCTACGCTCGCCTATGCGCTGTGCATAATCGTACGTTACTTTGCGAAGCACTAGTAACGCCCAATTACTCAGAGCGATCCAACGTTTCTAAAATGCGATCTGCGCTCACTTATGCGCTGAGCGTAGCCGTACGTCACTTTGCAGAGCACTAGTAATGCCCGACTACTCAGAGCGATCCACCGTTTCTTAAGGGCGACCTACGCTCACTTGTGCGCTGAGCGTAATCATACGTCACTTTGCGAGGCACTAGTAACGCGTGATTTCTCAGGGCGAACCACCGTTTTCCTATGAGGACCTATGCTCACTTATGCGCTGAGCGTAATCATACGTCACTTTGCAAAAGCACTAGTAACGCGTGATTACTCTGAGCATCTCCCCGTTTCCAAATGAGGACCTATGCTCACTTGTGCGCTGAGCGTAATCATGCGTCACTTTGCAAAAGCACTAGTAACGCGTGATCACTCTGAGCGTCCCACCGTTTCCAAATGAGGACCTATGCTCACTTATGCGCTGAGCGTAATCATACGTCACTTTGCAAAGCACTAGTAACGCGTGATCACTCTGAGCGTCCCACCGTTTTGAAATGAGGACCTATGCTCACTTATGCGCTGAGCGTAATCATACGTCACTTTGCAAAGCACTAGTAACGCGTGACCACTTACAGCGACCCACCGTTCGATTATGCGCTGAGTGTAACCGTACGCTACTTTGCAAAGCACTAGCAACGTCAGACTACTCAGAGCGACCCACCGCTAACAAAATCTATTCAATGCCAACGTATGCTGCTTTGACTAGCACTAGCAGCATAAGTGGTTTTTACGGAAAAGAAACATATAATGTGCAAAGAGTTCGCTTACCTGAGCTCAGTTCTAAAATATGTCTGTACCCTTAGCTGGTTCCGCCGTGACTGCCTGATATTTTTCAAAGTGCTGACATTATATGTTTCGGCAGTCGCTGTTTGCCTGGTTCCCTTTCGTTCGTGGTGACATTACTTGTTGACATTCAGTTCACCACGAACAGCTGTTTGGATAGATTATCCTACAGTGTTGCCGTTTACTTATTTTAATCTTTAGCGTAGCATAATTTGTTACTTAAGTATGCTGACCTTAATGTTATTATTTCTCTACGCGTTTTACTTATTTAAATGATAATACTGATGATTTCCAAGTAATGATAATAATATATAAAAAACAATAAATGATCAATGATGCAAAATAAATGCATATTGTTTTCATGCGACAAGCTGCGCATGTGGACGTAAACGAGGCTTGCTGTCTTTCGTCCTCACATTTCCCCGTTACTTCCGGGGGGGTATGGCTTTGCAAAAACACGGTCTTTACGGGTGTTTCTGAAGCTAAAATGTTGACCACGTATCACCTGCACTGTGCCGCATTGCTTGCCAGTTGAAAAATATTTTGACGAATTCGCGTAGTTCTGCAATCGTTTCGTCGTCTAGTTGACTTAAGCTTAGGCGACATTCTTTTGTTAAATTCGATACCGAGGTTGATTCGGATGAAAGTGGATGGCCTGTAACTTAAACAAAACAGATTAGTTTTAAATGACTATAGTGGACAAGGATAAGCGATGGAAAGGTTTTAATTCGCTCACGTGAGCTGTTCGTGTTGTTTTGTCTTCGTCTTGTTTTAAGCGTAGTATGACTGGAGAGGGATAACTAATGACTCTATACGGTCCAGCGTATTTTGGGGCAAGTTTTGCTGTAAAACTATCGATGGCTTTTGATAAAGGGTGCTGTTTGACCAGCACCAATTCTCCAATCTTTGGCTTCCACTGTCGTCGGCGTAAATTATAATGCCTCGCCTGGTTCTGGGCTGCTTTCGCCAGATTATATCTGACTATTTCAAAAATTTCTCTTAGCTGTTCTGCTCTGGATGTCGGCTGCTGAGTTGCTCTGCCGGTGCCTGTGGTAACTTCATCATATAGAGCCTTAGGTAATCTTGGTTCTCGTCCTTGGGTGAGAAACGCTGGGCTGTAGCCGGTAGACTCTCATGAACTTGTGTTAATGGCTAATGAGATCTCTGGTAGGTTGTCGTCCCACAACTTCTGGTTTTTGTTAGCCAGTTGTGCAATCATAGTTTTCACAGTTCGGTTAACCCTTTCGGAAGGGTTCTCTTGCGGAGTATAAGGTGCTGTGAAGCGTTGCTGAACTCCCACCGCACTCATGAATTCTTTAACGCTGCGGCTGGTAAACTGGGTACCATTATCTGTAACAAAGATCTTTGGAGCTCCGTACCTGGCGAGGATTCTCTCACGGAATGCTTTTATTACTCCTTCTGCCGTGGCTTTACGTAATGGTACCAGCTTGGTCCATTTAGAAAATTTATCGAAAAACACCAGCAGCATATTGTTTCCGTGTTTCGAACGTGGCAGTGGTCCGACAAAGTCAGCACAAACGGTTGACCATGGCTCATCAGGAATACTCGTTAGCATCTTGCCAGCTGGTGCTTGTTGGCTAGCTTTGTATTTTTGACAGGATTCGCAGCTTCTTACGTAATCGCTTATGTCACGGAACATGCCTGGCCAATAGTACCGGTTAGCGATTCGAGCAATAGTTTTTCGGACTCCAAGATGGCCTGCGCTAGGGCTATCATGGTTTTCTTGTAGTACGCGAATCCGCAAAGGAGTAGCCACGCATAGTTTCCACTGCTCACAGTCTTCGTCCCCTGGATGACCTGGCAAATGGCGGTATAATTGTCCGTTGATTTCGGAGAAATCTGGAAACTTTGTGGGTTGCTGTTGGATTTCGGCCTTTTTCTTTCGTATCCAGGCGCACTCGTCATCACTGACAGTGTTTGTAACCGCCATTCGGAGAGATTTCTGTGGCTGTCTGGACAAAGCGTCGGCCACCACATTATTTTTTCCTTTTCGATACTGCACCGTGAATTGGTACTGCTGAAGTTCCAGTGCCCAACGTGCTATTCGCCCTGTGGGACTTTCAATGGAGTTCATCCACTTTAGTGAGAGATGATCAGTCACCACTACAAATTTATAGCCTTCCAGGTATGGCCGCATTTTCCGTATGCCCCACACGATGGCCAGGCACTCCTTCTCCGTTGACGAGTAATTTTTTTCTGCATTATTAAGGGTTCGGCTAGCGTATGCGATCACCCGTTCTTCTCCGTCTATGATTTGAATCAGCACCGCTCCCAGGCCCAAGTCGCTGGCATCCGTTTGTAGTGTGAAGGTTTGATTGAAATCGGGGCAAGTTAACACTGGGGCTTCTGTCAATTTTTGCTTCAGTTTTTCAAAAGCATCTTGTTGTTCGTTGCCCCATTTCCAGTGTCTTCCTTTCTTTAATAATGCCGTCAATGGTTGAACTGTAGCCGTGAAGTCCGGGACAAATCGTCGGTACCAGGACGCGACTCCTAGAAATCTTCTGACCGCTCGGATGTTTTCAGGCGGTGCTAAGTCTCGTATTGCTGCAACCTTTTCCGGATCGGTGTGAATTCCTTCACTTCCTACGACGTGGCCCAAGTATTTAATTTTTGTTTTAAAAAATTCGCACTTCTCTGGGTTTATTCTGAGATTCGCGGCCCGAAGTCGTCTAAGTACCTCACGTATTGTGTTCCGCATGTGTTCTTCGAGAGTTGATCCTGTCACGACGATATCATCGAGGTAGGCGAATGCAAAGGGTTCCATTTCCGCTCCAATGACTCCGTCAAGGGCGCGCTGGAATGTAGCCGGGGCTGAGTGAAGCCCAAAAGGCATGACCCGCCATTGGTACAGCCCCCGACCAGGAACGGTGAAAGCCGTGTACTGTTTGCTTTTGTCCTCCATAGGTACCTGCCAGTACCCGTCCTTTAAATCCAGGCTGCTGATGAACTTTGTATTCCGCAGACGGTCCAAAATGTGTGGTATTCTTGGTAACGGGTATGCGTCTGGAATTGATTTGCTATTTAATTGCCTGTAATCTATGCAAAGGCGCCAAGCGCCTGTCTTTTTCCGTACCAAGACGATGGGTGCACTGTAAGGACTACGTGATGGTTCGATGCACCCTTTCGATAGCAAGTTGTTAATTTCTTCATCGATAACTGCCTGCATAGCCGGGTTGCGCGGTATGTATCTTTGTTTGATTGGTCGATCGTCAGACATGATTATGCTCTGCTTGGTAATGTGGGTCACGCCTTTTAGTCCGTCAAACTGTTGGAGTTACTGATTCAAAAATTCGTTAATTACCTGTTCTGATTCCATCACTGAATTTGCTGCGTTTGCTTCCTGATGTTCACAATCAGGCCGTGCTACGATGGTAAAAACTTCTGTTGAAGGTGGCGCAATATTATCTAGGGGGTCTAGTGTTCTTTGCTGTTGACTTTGTTGTATTTGCTGCATGGGCTGCGAAAAGTTCGGCTGGTCCTGAGGGGCCTGTGCCTGACTGACGAAACAGTTTTCTGTTTTTCCTAATGCTATTTTTCCCAGCGTAATTGCCTCGCCTCCTATGATTATTTGAGTGCCAAACTGAACAAGAAAATCAAGGCCAAGGATGACATCTTCAGTTGCGTCTGGCATGATGACGAATGTACAGTCCTTTTTGTACCTTCCAAAATGGCAATCAGTCTTCACCGCGGAATTCAGGGTGCGTATGGATCCATCTGCTAAGGCCACTCCTCCCTGGTATGCGCTTCTCGTGGCTCGGCTGCCCAACTCCTCAGCAAACGATTCTCTTATAAAACTTATTGTAGCTCCTGTGTCGATGGTAGCCGCTATTCTCTTTCCGCCCACAAGAACATTGGCGAAAACTCGTCTGCAGTTAGTTTGG
Source organism: Tricholauxania praeusta (assembly GCA_949775025.1). Lineage (NCBI taxonomy): Eukaryota > Metazoa > Arthropoda > Insecta > Diptera > Lauxaniidae > Tricholauxania > Tricholauxania praeusta. Next base: position 76,800,759 of record OX459029.1, on the reverse strand, counting down.
AGATGTCTTACATTTATTGAGGAGGATCGTGTGGAGTGCTCATCCCCCCTCGCTCTGGATGGCCTCCTTCTGCGTTTCCCGCTCGTCGACAGCAGGCAATAGTCCTAACTCCAATTTTACCGCACTTCCAACAAAACAGTCGTTGAGGGTTTTGGCAATCTCGGGCAGCGTGACCTCCTTGGCTGCAGCGCCAGCAAGCAATCTGTACGTTGATTCTTTCTTCAGTTGTTGGTATTATCATGCGATGCTATTCAGCCCGGTTTCGGCTGATGTCCCGTCGTTCTGGTTCTTTTTGTTTAATCACTTCAAGATCCTCCGCCAATGAGATCAGTTCTGGCAACGTGCTAAAGTCTCGCCTTTTAATATACCATTGATATTCTGCTCTACAATTACGAAAAATACGGCTTAGGCACTGCTCTTCGTCGTAGGCCGCGTGTCTCATCAAGGTCTGAATTGCCAGCACATAGTCCTTGAATTTTTCTTGTGGCTGTTGGCTTCAGCCAACTCCTCCACTCTTTCTATGAACATCAGGGGTTCCTTGCCCCCATCATATTTTACTGACCACTTTCGGACCTGTTCCATAATAGTGGGATTATATAATAAGGGTTCCTTTGGCTGGTTCTCCTGTGTATTGTTCACTATTGCGGGCAGTGCTTGGCTGATGGATTGATCCGGATCGCTAGTCTGTTGTTTTGTTACTATCTCAGATTTATGTGAAGCACCGGTGATTTCATCTATTTTACGTTTTTCTGTAGTTGGGTTTGGTGACACAGATCTTTTGTGGAGCATTTGTACCTCAAGTAAACGTTGCAAACGCTCTGCTGCATGATTTTCATCCGCAAAAAACGTGCGGAAGCGTTTCCGTAGGTCATCGACTGTGCCGGTTGTTTCAAGGCTAAATTCTTCGCAATAAGTCACCAACTCTTCCTTTTTTAATGCGTGAATCCAAGAGACACTAAGCATTATTATTTTGTTTCCTACTGTAGTTCACTCTGTTTTTAATTACTATTTAGCACTTGTGTTCACTGTCTTTGTGTTAATCTTTCGTTAGATTTTTTTTTTTATGTATGTAATACTTTTTTTTTTTTTATTATTTTTCTCACGATGTTCAAAGTTTCTTTTTTCACTTTTCTTAATTGTTTTTTGTTTTTTTTTTTTTTAAGTGTACTATGTTTTAACTATTTTTCTTCCGATGTTCAGAGTTCCTTGGTTCACTTTTGCTATTAATTTTTTTTCTTATTGAATATTATTTAGCTTGATTTTTGTTTGTATTACTATTAAGATTGATTTTAACCGGACTTGTTCTTTACTATAAATATATATTATTTTTTTTAAATCACAGTCCCTGCTCGGGCGCCATTGTAACGAACCTTCGGCTGGGGTTTAAGCTCGCCGGTGTCCAGGGTTCGGCTACAAAAATTTATAATTTGCGGGCTGCTATATTTTTTTACAGAAGGTACAAGTATCCGGTCAAAGAAACACTACCGAGTTAATTCTTAACAAGCTTTAATATAATTCACTTTTTTTTATAGATTATAAATTTATTTTTTACATTCGTTTCTTAGCCTAATTTATATTTGAATCAAAGTGTTTCGTCGCGTCCGTCCGCCTTGAGGATACCGGGTTGTAGTCGTTGTTGCTTTGCCTCGCGCTCGCACCGTACACACGTTTGCAGCGATCCACCGATAAAACTCACCTACGCTCGCCTATGCGCTGTGCATAATCGTACGTTACTTTGCGAAGCACTAGTAACGCCCAATTACTCAGAGCGATCCAACGTTTCTAAAATGCGATCTGCGCTCACTTATGCGCTGAGCGTAGCCGTACGTCACTTTGCAGATCACTAGTAACGCCCGACTACTCAGAGCGATCCACCGTTTCTTAAGGGCGACCTACGCTCACTTGTGCGCTGAGCGTAATCATACGTCACTTTGCGAGGCACTAGTAACGCGTGATTTCTCAGGGCGAACCACCGTTTTCCTATGAGTACCTAAGCTCACTTATGCGCTGAGCGTAATCATACGTCACTTTGCAAAGCACTAGTAACGCGTGATTTCTCAGAGCGAACCACCGTTTGCAAAAATGAGGACCTATGCTCACTTATGCGCTGAGCGTAATCATACGTCACTTTGCAAAAGCACTAGTAACGCGTGATTACTCTGAGCGTCTCCCCGTTTCCAAATGAGGACCTATGCTCACTTGTGCGCTGAGCGTAATCATGCGTCACTTTGCAAAAGCACTAGTAACGCGTGATCACTCTGAGCGTCCCACCGTTTCCAAATGAGGACCAATGCTCACTTATGCGCTGAGCGTAATCATACGTCACTTTGCAAAAGCACTAGTAACGCGTGATCACTCTGAGCGTCCCATCGTTTTGAAATGAGGACCTATGCTCACTTATGCGCTGAGCGTAATCATACGTCAATTTGCAAAGTACTAGTAACGCGTGACCACTTACAGCGACCAACCGTTCGATTATGCGCTGAGTGTAACCGTACGCTACTTTGCAAAGCACTAGCAACGTCAGACTACTCAGAGCGACCCACCGCTAACAAAATCTATTCAATGCCAACGTATGCTGCTTTGACTAGCACTAGCAGCATAAGTTGTTTTTACGGAAAAGAAACATATAATGTGCAAATAGTTCGCCTGAGCTCAGTTCTAAAATATGTCTGTACCCTTAGCTGGTTCCGCCGTGACTGCCTGATATTTTTCAAAGTGCTGACATTATATGTTTCGGCAGTCGCTGTTTGCCTAGTTCCCTTTCGTTCGTGGTGACATTACTTGTTGACATTCTGTTCACCACGAACAGCTGTTTGGATAGATTATCCTACAGTGTTGCCGTTTAATTATTTTAATCTTTAGCGTAGCATAATTTGTTACTTAAGTATGCTGACCTTAATGTTATTATTTCTCTACGCGTTTTACTTATTTAAATGATAATACTGATGATTTCCAAGTAATGATAATAATATATAAAAAACAATAAATGATCAATGATGCAAAATAAATGCATATTGTTTTCATGCGACAAGCTGCGCATGTGGACGCAAACGAGGCTTGCTGACTTTCGTCCTCACAAGTTTTACCTGGAAAGTCTTGCGGTAGTTTTAAAAATGGGTATTTTTATAGATTTTTATGTGCTCTTTCTGAATTTCAACTTTGCCACCTCGTATTGTTGCCGCTCGCACCGCCATATTGGAAAAATGACGCCCAAAAGCAGTTTTTTGACAATGTCTCCTTTCTGACTCATTTTACGATAAAAACATATATGTATATACAAAATAAAGCTAGAGGAAATTTCCTACAGTTTATGTTATAATCTTTTTTTTCGTGAAATTAATAGTTTTGGCGCACAAATGCTTCAATAATATAATTTTTATCACTAATTTTTCAATCTTCTTTTATATTTTTAACAAGAAAAAAATATCTAATGGCATTATCGTATTTAACGGAAGTACACTTTGCGGCGCTCGTACGCCAAAACTATTGATTTTACGAAAACAAAGATTATGACATAAATTGTAGGAAATTTCCTTAAATTTTATTTTGTGTATATTTGTTTTTATAGTAAAATGAGTCAGAAAGGAGATATTGTCAAAAAACTTCTTTTGGGCGCCATTTTTCCAATATGGCGGCGCGAGCGGCAACAATACGAGTTGGCAAAAGCTAAAATTCAGAAAGAGCACATCAAAATCTATAAAAATACTCATTTTCAAAACTACTGCAAAACTTTCCAGGTAACGTCATTTTTTACTACCAAATGACTGTACTATATATTTGATGTGCTATTCACCGTTTTTCATGAAAAAAAAAAAACTAAAAAAATCTTTTGGGCTTAAAAACTAATTAAAATTAAAATTTATATAGTTTTGTTTTATGGCTTTTAAAAGTAATTTTGATTACAAATCAAACAAAAAAAAGCAAAATAAAAAAAATTAAGTTTTTAATGTCTTTATTCTCAATTTTTCCTGGAACGTCATATTATTGATATTATCGGTAAAAGTATTTACCTTAAAGTGCCCATAAAACGGGTAAATGACCAGGTACGATTTTACGGATCATGTTTTTGGAATTTCCGAACATTAAGTCATAATTGTGCATTGACAGATTTGGTTGAAAATTTTTACCGATTTTGATCTTGCTTAAAAAGAACCGTGTCGGCCATAGTGCTAATCTGAAAATGGCCATAAAACGATTAAATGAGCAGCTCCGATTTTGCGGATTATGTATTTGGAATCTCCAGACACTATATAATAATTGTGCATTGTCAGATTTGGTTGACAATTTAATCGATCTTGATCTTGCTTGAAGCGAACCGTGTGGTGCTGAAGTACTAAAGTCGGAGGATAATAGAAAATATTAATTTATTCAAAAATGAAAATCTTACAAATTAGTTACCGTTAAATTTGACACTCGTACACCGAAAAAAAAATGTATGTAAAAATAACAAAAAAAGGATGTTCGCATAACAAAAAATTTCGTTATTTTTGATCCAACCTAGTGTTTTGTTATCGTGACAAAATTGATTTCGTTAAAATAACGTCATTAAAAAGATAACAAAAAATGATGTACATATAACGACATTTTTTGTTGTTTCAACAAAAATTTAGATACACTTCGTATTAACAAAGATAAAGCTTAATTTAACGCTATTCTTTTGTTAATTTAACAATGTGAATCATATATTTTTTAACAAAAATATTTTGTTAGGTTAACAAAAATTCAGTTAAATTAAAGAACGAATTTTATATTAACAAAAAAGTTTCGGAATTTTTGTAAAATAATGGCTTCGTACTCTTTTATTTAACAAAATATTTTTGTTAAATAATGGTTTTATACCCTTTAATTTAACAAAAAATTTTTGGTAAATATACCAAATTATTTGCATAGTAACGTGTATAACCTAAAAACTTTTTTAAAACTATTTAAACAATTTTATTTTTATTTCATTAACATATTTATTGTTTTATTTGAGATGAATATAGTACAATATTTATGTGATTTGATTAAGCCCATTTTCTATATGTGTAATCTTAGGAAATGCTATATCATATTTTGTTTTAATCTTATAGAAATAGCTCTGAATAAATTGCCACGCGGCGACACTTTCTAAGGGATATTTTAAGTTAAATACATTAAATATTTTAAAGCAGACTTCTACTGCTTTCACAACTGAAATGAATAAATACTTAATTCCGTCAAAATAAAGTAAAATTTGTTGTGGATTAAGGACGCTATCGCCTACAACGAGGATCCTTGGTTGGATATTCGAACCATCTGAGTTTAGTGTCGCAAGCTGGTTTTCCATTTCTGCCACTGTTTCAGCAATGAAAATGAAGGATTTTTGCGAATCCAGTATTGTATATTTTGTAAGGCTTTTTGCAATCTTTGGTAGTCTTTTTTGTGGTTGGAACCAAAACGGTGTGTAGCAGCCAAAATATTCCAGCATCTCGACCTTCTAAGAAATTGTAAAGAAAGAATATGTCGAGCTCAACATAGTTTGAAACCTTATAAAAGTGAAAGTTTACTATAAATATGCTACTTTATTATATTAAATTTACCTTTGTCTTTAGACTCAACAGATTTCAATTTCAATTGAAAGAGATGAATTATTTTTGGAACGAAACTATTCCACTCACTTTCTATAGAAGTTAAATGATCCTTGAATAAGGCAGAAAAATCAATTTCAATCTGCAAATAAAAATGTATATGAATTATTAATAAAATAAAATAATTACGCCCTTACTACTCACTAATCTGTGACCGTATGATTTTCTGTAGTGATTCCAAGTTTCCATTATTTCGTGAGTCGATTTACTAGTAGATATAAACTTAAGTCTGTAACCTGTACTGCACTTCCATAGTCTTTCAACTGCATCATCGTCAAGATATTCTGTTAGAAGTCTTTTGCTGCTATCTTTCTCATCAGAGTTTTCTGTGAAAAAAGATAATTGTGTCATTATATGAATTATGATGATATATTATATAAATACCGTTTATTGGTAAAATTCTTTCCTCAATATCAATTGAAGTTCTAGCAGAAGATTTTTCACCAATTTTCCTCATCTGGTTTTTGTATTTGTAATAAAGCTTTCCTTTCGGAGCTTTGCCTTTTACATTAACAAAATATATTTCCTAGTTATAAAAAAAACTGAGTAAATAATTAGTTGTATAAATTTTATTCTAAAAACCTTAATTTCTGTTGGAAATATTTTCACAATTTGCTCACTTAATGTTTCAGCAACTGTCACAGTCATTATAATGTCATTGTTTATATAGTATCTTACTATGAAATCGACTAATATTTGTCGAAAAATTCGTTCAGGGCGCCATTACTTTTATAAAACTGCAATATCTTTTTACCTTCTGATTCCTGACCCAAAATATTTTCCAAAAATTCACATGTTATTAATTTGGGTTCCAGAATTTCGTCTTGCATATTAGCTGTAGTCTTTAAGCAAGAACATAATTTTTTTGGAGAAAAACATATACCCTAAAAAGAAAAGATTATATCATTAAATGGAAAAAAATATTTGAATTATGTACAACTCAGCATACATGACTTTTTTGCCAATTTTTTAAATGAAATTCGAATTTAATTTTGATTCCAATAGAAAAGTTTTCCAAAATTTGGTCCATGTATTTTGGTGACATTATTTTCAAAGCTTGTAGATCGACTTCTTCTTCTAAAATTGAAAAAAAAATGTAAATTAAGCTTGAAATCTATTTTTTTTTTGTGAAATTAAATGTTTACTTGTCAATATTGTATAGAGTGATGGCACTTCCCAACTGTTCAATAAATTATAAAGATCAAGTTGTATTACTGTTGTACTAGAATTAATTGATTCGGTGCTCGCTTGTGAGAGTGGAATTTCAGTAGATGACTTTGGGCTTTTATTTTGTTGATCGAGGGCAACGTGAACAATTTGGGTTTGCATTTCACTACTGAACTGAGATTGTGAATTTGAATTGAGGCTCTGATTTTGCTTTTCATTATTTGAGTGTGAGTTGATATCGTTAGTAATATAGTCATTTTGTGGTGGATTGCTATTTGAATCTGACAAAACTTCATTGCATAATATTTGATATGAACTGTTATTAAATTCCATTTTAATTATTGTTTTTTTTTCTATGAAATATAAACGTTCTTTAAGTCATAAATATTCTATATTAAATTGTTATAAATTGTGCTTCAATCTTACAGCGATAGACCCATTATTCATCTTACATTCATTCAAAGGAAAACATTTAATATCATTTAGATTTAAATATTTGAAAATGCTATTCTTCTGACTTTCAAGAAAATATGAATCATAATGAGACTTATAGTACTTAACAATTCTTTCAAAGCATAGAAAATATACTTTATTTTCTTTTGGAAAATAAATAATTTCATCTATTTCAAAAAACTTGGTTTCTCCAGAATAAATCTGTGAAACCAGATATTGTTTTTTATATGTAATGCCTCAATACTCAAGCTGCCTGTAAGAAATAAAGTCACTTAAACTGACTTGAAACGTTTTTAAAATATTGTCTACATGATTAGATTTTATTATGAATTTTTCTAAAACTCCTATGTTTTCGGTATTTGAAAACATTAAATAATATGCAAATTTCACCTGAAATTTTTTTGCTAAAGTGACTGGAATATTTTTCCTCGACGTAGTTGCGCGAGCATAACTTTTAAATTCTTTATGCTTGCCCTCGAACCTGAAGCACCAATAATTTCTTGGTGGCCCTGAATTTTCAATAATGGACGGATAATGTGTTAAAAGATGATGTTTTGGTTTTAGCGAGTCTTTAAATAAATTCATATATGACCTATTGTGTTCTTTTATACATATTCGCAATGTATTTATGTTGTCAGCACTTATGCTGAATGAGAGTAGAATGTTTATTATATTTAAGAAAACTCTAAAGAACTTCCAAACTTTATCATTTTCTGGGATCAAATCACCGATAATCAAAGGGAAAAAGTGAACAAAGGTCATCATTTCACTGGCAGACATTTTCAAACGTGTTTGCTTAATATGAGCCAACTTAATAGGAGGTGAGATGTTTCCTATTTCAATCTCACCATAATTAAACAATTGCGCTCTTCTATTTAATATATCTAAAGTAAAAATTTTACTTGTTTCTGTATAGTTTGTAATTATGTGACACATATTATAATGGCAAATTCCTTCAAAAATATCATGCATTATATCAACCGAAAAATTGCGAACTACGTGAAAATATTTTATATTATTCAAAATAGATTCTTTCCAAATACCGGTACACTTAAAATTGTTTTTTAGTATATCTTCTTTATAGTTTGCAATAGTTCGGATGCTTGCTGATATTTCTTCAGTCAACAATTTTGTTTTAATTTTACTCTCTTTGCAAAATCTACAAAAAACATAGCAGTAAAAGACTTACTATAGTCTAGTAAAGAATTTAAACCTAAATTATCTCCTAAAATAAGTCCCAATACGAAATAGACATGAGTTGTTGTATTCATGCTAAAACTGAGAGCTATGCCTGATTCTTCCATAAAATTTATTTCCTCAACTAAAAGTTTTAAGCTTAAATCATTACCAAGATCTTTCATGTCATTTGATTTAATAATCGCAGCTAAAAATATATTTTCAAGTTTTGAAGAATTTCGTAATGTTGGAAAGCTGTAATAAATTGCTGCAACTGATTGGAAACCGGCATGTGAGCCAAGTGGATTATTAACTTCATAATCATCGACATACAGAAAAAAAAGGTATAAGAATCTTCCCCGGGTGCTCCGTCTGAATGTCTTTCCACCGTTTTCCATTTAAAAAGCTATTGTATAATAATTCACTACTATTTTTATTTTCCTCAAGTTTGATTTAAGTTTCTGCAAGGTTATTACCTTTTTCAAATGTTTGCTTAAATTGAAATTTTAAAGGTAATAGTACACCTTTCCTCTTTTTCGCGCTAAAACAAGCTGCACCACAACTCAAAACTTCCGAAACTTCGTTGTCTAAATCAAACTCTTTAATTTTTTTGCATCAAATTATTTTCTTCTAACCACTTAAAAAAACGATAATCTGTATTACAATTTATGAACGGATCCCTGCATGAATTTAATAATTCTTTGAGCTTCGGCCTTAAATCTTCATTATTGGAATTATTTAAAATATTTATTATAGCTTCAATCAAGGGGCTAACAAAACAACAAATTTTGAAACATTTTGCTGTGTATCAAAGACATCTTTTCGTGTGAAATTATTGTTGTTATGAAGAGTAAGTGAAAAAGTTGCTGCCATTTTAGTTATGACTGAAATTGATTCGGATAAACTGAAAATTCGGTCATTCGAATGTGGAATGACATGTTCAGTTACTGGCAATGGATTGGTGCTACTCTTATTATTTTTTCCAACAATTGACGTTGTTTCATACAAAGAAGTTTGATTTTGAATATTTCCTGTCAATGGAATCGAATTTGTTTTATTGTTGTGCTTGTTTCTAACATGTTTTTTAAAAGTGCTTAAGTTTCTAAAATATTGGGAGCAGTTTTTAGCACAACATTGGTAATGACTGTTAGTGGTTAAAATATGAATAGATTTAAAATGAAGCACAAGTAAAGCTAAGCTATCAAATATTTTGAAGCACTTAAAGCATTTCATACCTGCAGATTTATAAGGAAAATTGTATGTATTTGAGTGGGTGTTGATAACTGTTTTTTATAGAAAAGCAGAGCAGTGTTCGCAGTAAGCCAGAGTACCTTGTTTTAACAAACAAAACGTAAATAAATAATATAATACAATAATATTAAAATCAAAAACTTACCAATTTTCTTTGCCAGTTAAACAGCTTCTTCTCAAATGAAATTCTTTGACCTACGGGAATGTCAGCTATTTTTCCAAAAATTTCTTCCAAGTGGATTAGCTTAATATATTTTAGCGCCTCTAAGTCTACTTCGCATGCTAGCAAAAAAAAAAAACCACCAACACAAGAATTCATACAAATATTAATAAAACGCACATATTATACTTACTTACCATGCAATACCGCGAATAATTGATTTAGCTCTTTAATCTCATTGAAAGCTCCTTTTAATTCGTCACAGTTTTGATAATTTTCAAAGAATGTTGCCATTACTTTTCAAGAGAAACACTCACAAATTATATTTTTGAAACACAGCTATGTACGCAAACGACTGATGAAATGTATGTACTAGCAAGCGCTGCGCAATAACGAATGTTAAATTTAAAAGTTTCGTTATAATACCTCTGATTTTTGTTGTACTGACAGAAAATTTCGTTGTGTTGACGAAAACTTATTTAAAATCAACCAACATTTTTTTAACACCGAAGGCCAAATTTTGAAGTCCCGTTATAACACTTTTTGTTTTGTTACATTGACGAAAAGTTTTGTTGTGTTAACGAAAAGTTCAACACGACAAATTTTTTTTTTGTTAAATTAACGAATCTTTTTGTTAAGTGCCGCAGCTAATGTTGTAAATATTTTTCAGTGTTCAATCAACAAAATTTTTTGTTATTTTAAACCCAACTACGCTTTGTTGGCAGAACGAAAATTTTGTTGAATTTACATGCAATGACATTCAAAAGCAATCACGTTAATTTAACAAAGTCTTTGTTAAATTTTTAGGGTAAGTTGTGGTTGGCTTAACAAAACTTTTGTTATTTCTACAAAGATTTTTGTTATTTTTGAAAAATATTTTAACAAAAAGAATTTTGTTGTGCTAACAAAAACTTTTGTTACGCGAAAATTTTTTGTACAAAACTTTTTGTTATTATAACAAAATTTTCTTTATATGTACGAAATTTTTGTTATTTTAACGTAAAATTTCTACCAAAAGGCTAACAAAAAATTTTTGTTAAAAAATTCGTCATAATTTTTTTCGGTGTAGTGGTAGATCTTGCTTGCTTTCTAACGAGGCACTTTTTTGCAACTTTCAACCGTTACTGACATAACTTTTTTTCGGTTTTTATCAACAACACGTCGCACAGTGCGGCCACAGTCGCATTTTGCTGCCAAAATTCGGGAAAAAAAGTTTTTAGATGGGGATTTTTTATCATTGAGTTGGCTAAAGGGATCTTCTAAAAAGTTAAAACCGTTGAAAGTAACGTCCTGTACACTAAGTCCCCTCTATACTGTCAGTTGTAATGTGGCCTTCGCCCACGCGCAACATTATTGTACAGTACAATCTCGCTAATCCGGATCATTTAAAACCGACCCCTATCCGAACTATGCGGCGATCCGGACTACCAAAGATATAAAAATTATTAAAGAAAAATATTTATAAATGCAAATTCATTTATAATAACAAATAATAGTGATGTAGGTATTAAAACAAAAACCAAAAACATAAGCAATCCATTCAAAATAAGAGTTAGAAATAAGTAAAAAGTAATGGAATAACGTACGGGTAAAGTGCCCTATTACCGTCCACTTCCTAATTTCGTCCAGTAGCTTTTATGCCAAATATTTAAATTCTAACTAACAATTTCAAACTAAATCTTTTCAAAATATGTAGCTGTACTCATCTTTTTTTAAATTGTTAACAATTTAAACGATTTTTGACCTTTATTAAGCAGCAATTTCTCATTCAACGCGAAGTGACGTGAAAAGACGTTTTTTTCACAGAGAAATCGTCAAAATCACGATTTTAGAAAATTCCTTTTTTTTAAAAACAGTTTCGGTTAAGGGTGAGTATAAGTTGTTCTACATATTTGTGTATGTATTATTCAACCATGGTTTAAATATAATATTAGTCATAGCTTTTAATAAATACGGGAAAAAATCAAGTAAATGATGTGGACGGAATTAGGAACATTGACGTGAAGTCCTAATTCCGGTCAACGGACGGTATTAGGGTGTAATCGTAAATACTCCTTATTGAGGAGTAAAATTTCACTCCTCCTCCACAATTCAATTCAAGAGTTTTCAATTTTGAATTTATCAATTATGAGGAAAAAATAAGGAGCACCAGTGCTGTCGTTTCGAAAAAAATTTAAGTGCTCAATTTTATATTTTTGGGTAGTACTTTGTGAAAATGGGTAGTACTACACTAATGTACGTGTACTTACACCTACTCTTATGATAAAAAGAAATTATTAATAAAAGTTAGAATAGGGTCAGAATACGCGAAACCGACATGTCTGAAATGTTTTTCAAAGTTTTTTATATAAATCAGTAGCTGCAAGTGGTAGAAATTAGTGTACGGAAAAATTTTTTAAAAAAAATTGTTGTTGCAATAATTATTGTCAGTCAAAGTTTTCATTAACCTTTTTTTTAAAATGCTATAAGTTTTGAACTGCTTGACTGATTGTGACGAAATTTCTTAATTTCTGTAGATAATAAGTTGAACTTATGTATTAAAAAAAAAAAGTTGCAAAAATTTGGCATTTTTGTTGTTAATTAGCAATTTTTCTATCAACAATTGAATTTTAATGACTTGCTCCGCCTCAAAAAAATCTGAAAAAAAATTACAGAGATGCATTGAACCCTTCCAAACTAGAATTCGCCAAAAAAATCGTGGAGCCTCAATTAGTTTTTACGGTATAAATATTATAGTGGTACCGGGCGGACGAAAAATGCATAAAAATTTTGTTGTTTTTCAAAAAAATCAATAACACTAGTTTACAAGAAAAAGGATCGGGTTTCTCATAGACTTTTTTCCATGTATTTTGGGGCGTAGTTTCCAAAAATGGCAACCATTTTTTTTTCTTACGAATCGTTTTCGAGATATCCCCGAAAAACCCCTTTTTCGGCACCTTTTTCATTTATTTGGCTATATCTCGATTAATTTTTTTTCGACTCAAAAACGGTTTTCAGCGCTCCAAATATATTTTTATTCCTTTTCTAACGATATACTGTTTCCTTGAATCGAATAACATTTGATGGAGTTACAAGCGCTCGAAGTTCAAAAAAACTGACTTTTTTAAAAATCACTAAATTTCAACTGCTCCATTTGAATGAAAAATTTTTTCTTTTTCATATTTTTAGAATTAAAAATGTAAGACTATTCCTTTGCAAATATTTTAAGTATAATTTTGCGAAAATCGGACAAAAAATGTAGAAGTTATTCGAAAAAACACTAAAAATCTTGCAATAAAATTAAACGAAAATACGTACGTTTTTAATTTAAAAAGAAACGGAGAATAAAAGTAAAGAGCCACACACAAACACAATCGTATGTATTTTCGTTTAATTTTATTGCAAGTTTTTTACTGTTTTTTCGAATAACTGAAATGAACTGATAAATGAAAAAAGTGCCGAAAAAGTGATTTTTTGAGGATATCTCGAAAACGATTCTTAAGAAAAAAAAAATGGTTGACATTTTTGGAATCTACGCCCCAAAATACATCGAAAAAAGTCTATGAGAAACCAGATCTCGAGATCAACCCCAAATTTGTAAACTAGTGTAATCGGTATTAAACCTTCTAAGTGTAAAATGCTCAAAACTTTACCCTGGACTTATGATTTTAATTCTAAGATCCTATGATCCAAATAAGGATAGTATATTGCGGCTCTAAAACATTTGAGAAAGAAATTAAAAATAAAATAAGACTATTTAAGGTGTTATCTTCGGCCAGGCCGAAACTAAATACCCTACACTGCATTGAAAGTACATTTTAAGTAACTGTGAAAAAAACTCGTTGAAATGTAAAGAAGTTAAAATAGTTTGAAAATTGTTGAAACAGTTGCAAAAAACTGAATATGTGTATGGACACCATTGAAGAAAGTTGAAAGAAATTGAAAAAATCCAAAAAATATGCAAAATGCTGAAAAATGCTGAAAAGTTGAAAAAATCGAAATATATGGAAAATGTTGAAAAGCTCAAAAACAGTTGAAGAGGTTGAAACAATTCAAAATCGATGAAAAAATCGAATAAATAAAGAAAATGACGAATTAAGTTGAAAGATGTTGAAAAAAAAAGAAAAAATACTTATGGGATATATTGGAAAAAGTTAAAAGATTGTTAAAGTCAAAATAATATGGAAAATTAATTTGAAATTTTTAATCAAACTTTACAGTCAATTGCAGTAACCAATATTCTTGTGAAATTTCACAAATCGGTTAATGCTTTATAAACAAACATGACAAAGACAACAAATGGAACAATTTAACCAGGTAATTGGTGGCATATGTTTCGGCTATTACCACATATATACACATATTCATATGTACATACATAGCCTCATCAGACCAGTTTTGGTTAATTTGTAATGTGATTCGAACCCCCGACCATTCCATGAATTATATGTGGACGGCCGCTCAAACACTTGAGCCACGGAGGTTGTGCTGAACGACATGTACAAAGTGCAAATTTTATATTATGCGATTGCACCATCTGTTGTAATTTTATTGTCATTTCTCGTTTGCTGCATAGCTTTGTTAAACCATCGGTTTAAGGACTTGCTATATGATGTAGCTTTATTATTTCGAATTTCGGGCTTCCGCCACTTATTCTTCGAATAATTGTTGGACGTATTCTTCCGGTTTTAGAAATTTTAATTTGTTTTAGTCGACTGATTGTTATTAATTAATTTGAAATTTTTAATCGAACTTTACAGTCAATTGCAGTAACCAATATTCTTGTGAAATTTCACAAATCGGTTAATGCTTTATAAACAAACATGACAAAGACAACAAATGGAACAATTTAACCTGGTAATTGGTGACATATGTTTCGGCTATTACCACATATATACACATATTCATATGTATATACATAGCCTCATCAGGCCAGTTTTGGTCAATTTGTAATGTGATTCGAACCCCCGACCATTCCATGAATTATATGTGGACGGCCGCTCAAACACTTGAGCCACGGAGGTTCCATTTGTTGTCTTTGTCATGTTTGTTTATAAAGCATTAACCGATTTGTGAAATTTCACAAGAATATTGGTTACTGCAATTGACTGTAAAGTTCGATTAAAAATTTCAAATTAATTAATAACATTCAGTCGACTAAAACAAATTAATATGGAAAATGTTGAAAAAATCGAATAAAAATGAAAAAGTCAAAGCATGCCAAGCCCACCTCTTCAATTGTGCCTACTTTTGGTTACTTAACCCTTTCTTATCAACTTTCTCATATCGGGCCAGAAAATTTTTGTCTTATTATCACAGATATAAGTTTTATTAATAATAAAACACAAAAAAATGTAGCAAAACGTTTTTGGGAAAGGCTATAGACCTTAGGAAAATTTGTACAATATATTGACCAAAGTGCATCAATGGAGTAAAATTTAAGAAAATCTTTTTTATTTATAATACTTTTTTTTATTAGAAAACGAAAATATATATATTACAATTCTTTAAAAGTCTAGTAGCGTAGCCTGAAAAGCATAAAAACTCAAATTTTAGATTCAGAAAATTTATGGAAGGTTTAAAAGCAAGTTGTTAGAGTCAAAAAAGTTGTCGAAGTACAGAATATGACCAAAATTTGTCAATTTTTTACTCAACTGCAAAGCTATTGCTGTTGAGAACCCGTTCTTTACCAAGTTTTTTGAGTCAATCGGAGTTTTCTTTCCTTGATTTAATCCCACGGCGATCCTGTCCAAGATGTCATTAATTTCGTATGCTTATTTGAAAAAAATAACAACCTTTCTTGTATTATGTACAATATATTGACCAAATTATTTATGTTGTACATTACCGTTGTTGGAATTTGTACAATATATTGTACACTTTTTTTAAGCTTTTAAAACAATTTTTTCTCCACATCTTTTTTAAAAAATATTGATGTTCTTTTAAGGATTGGTTCTTTAACTTTGATTTAAGCTCATATAATTAAAATAAAAATGTTAAACCTCCGCAACAATTTGTTAGTTATATAGCGCAGTTAGACGAAGAATTTCTAAAACATTTTGATGGAGCTTGTCACAGAATTGGCGTGGGGCAATACATTTTTGACAAGCTGAAGGATATACCGCCATACGTTTGCTGCGATAACGTTGGCGGTGATATGGTACTAGCGTTATTTATACGAGTCCGCATATATTTTATCACGAAATTTTTTAATAGGGATGTGTCAGATATTCAAAATAAAAATAGAGTTTAGCGCGCTTCATTCGATTAGGTTTTTTTAGTTGCCTTTTTTTTGGTATTTAAAATTTTTTTTGTAGGCTTGGCCTTAATAAGGGGGGCATTCGACGAAAGATTTGGTATCTTGCGAGAGCAGGGCAGCCAGGTGGTGTAGTTGGGTGTCTCTATTTTTTTTTGTTTTTGGCCTTAAGACTTGACTTTGACGAAAACTAACTGTTCAGAATTTTAAAATTTTTTTTTTTGGCCTTAATAAGGGGGGCATTCGACGAAAGATTTGGTATCTTGCGAAAGCAGGGCAGCCAGGTGGTGTAGTTGGGTGTTTCTATTTTTTTTTGTTTTTTTTTTTGCCTTAAGACTTGACTTTGACGAAAACTAACTGTTGAGAATTTTTTAATTTTTTTTTTTTGGCCTTGAATATGGGAGGCATTCGACGAAAGATTTGGTATCTTGCGAGAGCAGGGCAGCCAAGTGGTGTAGTTGTATATTTTTTTTTTCGGCCTTAAGACTACTTGACTTTGACGAAAAAATTTTTTTTAATTTGTTTTGAATTTTTTTTTTGGCCTTGAATAAAGAAGGCAGCAAATTTTTTTTTCCCTTTCGTATTCCATGTCTATTATATTTAATATCTGATTAGACCATTCTCCTCTAATTTAAAGTCGCATTAAGCATAGTTTAGATAAAGTCCATAATTTCTGCCATAAATGACCATGACCCTATCGAAAGTGACCGTCCTCCACCATACTCTCACTGTCAAATAGAACTTACATTTGCGTATTGTTGATGGGTGATGATACATATGCCTCCAGGGGAACCGAACACCCGAGAAAAAAATCGGTAACGCACCAAAATGCATACCTCATGGGTGGTGAGGAAATTACACAACTATTATCGTTAGCTTTTAAAAATAGAATTAAAACACTCTTTTAAACTTACTTAGTGCATAGCCAACTGAAGTTTTTTTTTTACTTCTATGATATTTATCTCCCGTGTGTTATCGGAACTCCAAATGGTGAACGTTTGAATGGATGTATAAGACAATGTTTAACAACAGAGCAACACATTTTTCAATACTGTAAGTCATCACAGCAACAAAAAAGCGTAAGTTATTTTTATTTTTAATCATTTTTTCTTGAAATGTAATTTTATATTTTTTTATTATACTGCCGTACAGATGAAAAAAAGCACTATCTGCATTAGAATCAAAGCCGAATAAATAAGAAAAACATTTAAAAAATTATTTTCTCTTATAAAATCGGTATATTAACATTTTACAATTTTTTTTTATGGTTTTTGATATTTTTGGTGATGCTCTTTTCAATGGTGTAAAAAAATTTGCAAAATTATTTCATTTTCTAGGTGAAATTTTAGATGGGCAGTTTTTCTATGCCAATTTATCGGAAATTACAGATGAAAAAAAGCACTATGTACATAAGCATATTTTATATGTATAATAAATAAAAATTTCTCAATAAAACATAAAAAAAGCACTATCTGCAAAAAATGTGAAAACTATATTTAAACTTAACAGATAGGCAGTTTTTCTATGTAATTGATTTATTTTATATGTATAATAAATGAAAATTTGTTACTCATACAGATGAAAAAAAGCACTATCTGCAATAAAATGTAGATAAGCTGAATTCTCATGTAATTTTCGATTTTATTCGATTAGTAATACACAGAAAATGTAGATAGGCATTTTCATTTTGGAAAATATAAGGTTTATCCGTTTTTTTATTCAACAGATTGATAGAGCTTGAAAAGACGAATCCAACGGTATAAGAAACTCAATTTTCATGAAAATGTAGATAGTGCTTTTCTTCATCTGTACGGCAGTATAGCGAGCTGCCAAACGTATACGAGGCAAACTCAAGTTCCATCGTACAAAAAAACATGCACCACATCGTCAAAAATCAAAAGCAATTCAGCGACATCGCAAACCTGACGCAAACCACAAACTTAAATGGCAATTTGAGCCGATAATTGTTCTCATGTCAATTTTTTATTTTAAACGGATTTGAACCAAATCTAAATAGTATTTTTTATCATTAAGCTTTAATGAAACTTTTTTAAAGTACTATGTTCTAAAGCATTTGCTTACATACATAACTGCATTCAAACATTTTCAGCAGGTTTTTATGAACTGCATCAAATAAGCTGTGAGCCACTTTATATTTCAAGCGTTTTCGTACAAAATTTTTAGTAATAATTAAGATAGTGAACTTTTACATTACCGATAGCCCTGATATATGTAAAAATGAAGCAATCGCTAGCAAAGTGAAAAGTATAGTCAAGATATTTTATTGGTAGTATTCGCATGTATTTTTCAAGTGATTGACATGCCATCAAATTAAGCAACTAAGTCCTGATATCATAACATACGTAAATAAATTAAACTAATAATAAATTATAATAAATAAAATAAATTATTAAACATCTTTTTTTTACACATTTGCATTGCGGGTGTTACATATCGATATATGTAGTTTAGTACTCGTTCACAAAATATGTGTACGATCACAGAAAAATGTCTTAAGGATTAGCATTGACAAGAACCGTTTTTGGTCTATGAGGAAATAAAATTTTATTTTTTTCACTAGGCATAGTTTTCTTAAATTCGGGATAAGATCACAAATACATTGTACTAATTGTATATTCAGATTTTTAGATTTTAGTATGTCATCTAGTTTTCACATTGTACCAAAAAGACTTTTTTAAACTACAAAATTCGCTCTTTATTGTCTTAAATTGTGTAGCAAAATTATAATAAATTATTTTTAAAACTAACACTTGCATAAAGTCTTATAAGAAAAAATTTAATTGAATCATACCATATTCGAATGGAACATAGAAATACATTCAGTTGTAATAGAAATATGTATTATTTTATTTTTGTTTTTAAGCATTTTAAGCATAATCAATATAAATTGTTAAATAAAATAGAAGAACATACAAAAATATTTCTAGCACCGCGACATAAATGTTTTAAATTATTGAAAAGGTAAATGATTTTTGGCTAACTTAGAGAAAACAAAGATTATTAAACTTATTAAAAAAACCTATAACCGTTTCCAACAAGAAGAATTTTGCCGAACAACAAAACGTCTTTGCAAATGGACTATAATGATTTTAATTAGTTTCACTTATCACCACACCTCACCTCGCATTTGGGATTACATTCAATGGACATTTATATGGATGTCTCAAAACAATAATATAACTATTATTATGAATTTCTATTGGTGCTACATTATTTCATTTATCAAAAAATTGTCCCTTTCTATCTCTACTTTTCAGTCCGACCCGTTAGCGTCTTCTTCGAGGCATAACACAAAGACAGTAAAATGAATTATAACAAGTAAAAAGTATAATTTTCTCGCATTGTGAAATGTTTATTAAATAGATTAAGGCAAATTGATAAATTTAAAAAAATTTATGATACATGAGGTTAAGCAGACGCAGCCTTATCATAATCAATCGCACAAAGAAATAAGCGCAATAATATTCAAGAGAAGCTTATCGATCAGAGCTTGTGTAGAAATCCCTAGCTGACAGATGCAGTACTTCGTGGAAAAGATTGATAGAAAATGATGAAAAGTTTTTCAAGCCTATAAGGGGCCCTCCATAAATTAGGTGGCATTACTTTTCAAATTCTTGTTAAGTCTTCTCTGCTCTCAGGAGCGAAAAGGGCGTATCAAAAAAATTATATTCATGATCCTTATGGCATCGGAGGAAATAACGACAAAGTGTGTTCTTTTCCGTTCCATTAGGGGTTGCTCTACCAGCTTTGGCAATTGTGTTTGTCGATACGTATTAGAGGTCTGCGTGAGTGGATTTAAATCGGCCTTTAAGTCATTTGCCACATTTCAAATCTACAAAAATTTTTATGATTTAAATCATAAATCAAATCAAAACAAAAAGAAAAAACAGCAAGTGAGGTGATTACTGCAACAGTAAATTAAGTGTTCAACGCAGTACAAGCGCAAGTGTGACAGCAAATCGTACATTTTAATGCTTCTTTTTCCTCTTAATTCGCATTTTGTCTATTGAATGTTCAACACAGCACAAGCACAAGTGTGAGAGCAAATTGTACGTTTTCATACTTCCTTTCAATCTTAATTCGCATTTTGACTGTTGAGAAGCAAACACACTGTGTACTGTGGAAATGACTAAATTTACTTCAGCTCCAAATTTTTTTGAAACCAAATTTAAGGGGACATGACCCCTTCAATTTTGCAAGAATTTTTTGACTGTCTCTTGCTTAAAAAATATTGAAAAATACGTTTTTAATAATATAAACCTCAAATTCGGCTTACAAAATATATAGCGAGCATTTTAGGAACATCGTGTCAAAGTTATAGTACTTGAAAAGCTATATGTAGTTAAAAAACTTTAAACGCGTTTTTCTCGAAACCACGTTTTTCGAGTTGGCGGGCATGATAAAAAAAAAAACTACTCGACCGATCTTTCTGAAATTTTAATATGTTGCTGTGCACATATTAATGCAGAAAGATCGGTACTATAGTTTTTGATTTTTGGCACGAAAAATTGGCAATTTTCGAAAAAAATACGCCATTTTGTTATTTTTGGACCAACATTTTTGCCTGTAGTTCATTCCCTGGCGGCTTTGATGCTGATTAAAACTTCTTATTTTTTTTTTTCGATCTCCAGTGAGTTGCAATCATGCCCGCCATGATTTTTTGATGTTTTTTTTTTTCAAAAATTCTAGTGGTCATAAACATTATAAATAATTAAAAAAAAATTTTTTTCAAATATAGTTTTGTGTCAAAATATATGTGTAAAGTTTCAAAATGATATCTTGTTTTTTTATAAAAACTATACGCATTTTAAAACACTTAAGAACAAATTTTTTGAAAGTGTCATGTCCCCTTAAGGGGTTATATCTCCCTTATGCTATGAAAAACAAGGCCGCTTTAATAATTTTTTTTTGAAAGAACATTTGAGATTAAAGGTATACAAATAATATAACATTGGATTAAGCAACTCTTGAAGAAGAAAAAAAAAAATTTTTTATTGTTATTTTTTACAAAATCATAACTCAAATAATCAACGCAATTTTACAACGCAACAAACCAAATTTCAAATGTCAGCCAAGTAGGCATAAATGTGCGCTTTGTTATTGTTTGCTTGTGTGTTTCGTGTCTTTTTTTTGTTGACGTTGTCGCTCTAAATCGTATGTTTAAATCATGATTTAACTATACATGGTTGGAGCGATGCCAGATAGTGCCTCTTTCTCTATTAATTTTCTCTTCGCGAATTGTCAAAATCAAGCACAACAAAATGTGATAATTTGGTTAAAAAGAAAAACAAAAACATTTGTTTCGCAAATATAAATTGATTTTTTATTTCGCATGTGAATTTTTTCTTTTAAGTCTTTGTTTAAGTGAATTACTATGATGAATGTTTTTGTGTTACGTCGCGCGGTTGCCTCGAAGGAAAATATTTATTTTTTTTGTGTTCCCACGAATGAGGGAAAGCGTCGACAGTGGATCGAGTACACCTGCGGTGGTACTGCGATTATATGGTTTATAGCACGTACAAGTAATCTTGAAGCTCCCAAGTCTTAAAGGCAGGATTATTAATCAAGCAAAAATTATTAGAAAATAATAATAACAAAATCACAATACACTTAAAAACACTACCGACACTGACAAAGAGACGAAGTCAACTTAAGGTTGATATTTTATCTTCTTTCTTCCTTTGTTTTGATTATGCTGTTGACAATTTGCGAAGAGGTGTACCAGGGTTGTATTTTCAAATTTTGACAACGTGCTCCAACCTATATAGTTAAATCATGGTTTAAATCACAGCGAATTACAACCCATAAGCAAACGAAGCTAAATCATTCTTTTTGTATTGTCCTGTTTCGTGACATTGTTATTAAGGTGCTGCAGAATGTCAAACTTGATTTAGAGTTGTCAATAAATCCAATAGTCTGACGTAACAGCAAGCGCATTCACGCATACCTCTAATACGTATCACTACAAATGCAATATTAGTTCATTTATTTCTTATGTAAATACGGCATAAAATTTACACTTCTTCATTGTGCTTTTTAATCGAGTGGCTAAAAGTAAAACAGGAAAAACAAACGTTTAGAAACTAATTCCTTTGTAATAAACGTTAAAGAAAACTCACTATAAAGTGCGCAGAGCATCTCTATATTATTATGACTGGGTGTACTGGCCAACATAAGTTCTCCTCCGTCACGTTTCTCTTTTTCCATGTCGAGTGACACAAATTGCATCCAATATTCAGCTGGTATTATTATAAGATACTGCATAGCTGAAAACTGTATGAGCACTTCGGTGAATATTGCATGCTTATCCAGATATGCTGATGAATAACCTATTGTTGGACTAAAACCATGCGTTATATTATCAATAGGAATGCGCACTTTAGGGCATTCTGCAATACGCTAAACATGCAATATGAGAAAAGCTAAGATATCGCGATTAGCTTGAGGTAGTTGATCAGTTGCTTTGAAAGATCCTTTTGTATTTCTCCTTCAGCTGATGGATTTTCTACGGCAATAGAAAAATCTTTCCACAGACTTGTGAACATTAATGGTTCACTCAATGGAAGAACATCTTGTATGCAACCACATAGCACGTGTGCATCAATGTTACACAAATGTAGACTTCCTTTACCACGTAGATTTAGTTTCTTAGGTGGTTTTGACTCACGCTTTCAACCTGAAAAAATTTAAAGTCAATTATTATAAATGAAAAATATCTTAAATAATATTATTTACCTTTTTACTGCGTTCCTCCAAAAAATGCACACTATTTTGAAAACAGAAAATGAGAAATGTCAAAAACTAAAACAGCTGTTGTAAAATTCAACATGGTTCACAACAGTTCACCACAGCTTTATGTTACCCTTCCACCCGAGAAACCCCGCTAGTCAACGGGGATCCTGGTATTCACCAAATTTTCCGCTGTCTCATATCGCCCTTCATCAACAGGGATCCTGGTATTCACCTTGCTACAGTAATGAATGCCACTGTTTTAATTTTTCAATTGTGCGATTGCCGGGAAAAATGCTTGGCAGAACCGAAACTAGAATTTTGCAAACTTTTCCCGTAAAAATTTAAATTTTTTTATATAACTGCTTTAAGTAATACAGAACTAAAATTGTTGAGCATATGATATCTTTTGTAGGTTTCTAAAAAATTCTAATATAATATTAATTCTGAAAGTTTTATCGAAAGCGTGAAAATCAATATTTGATTTCTAGATGTATAATATGATTTAATTTTTTTTTCGGTCAAGTTATTATTTCGCGTGTACTTTTAAGTGATGGAGATCAAAATATATGCCATACGACAAGATTTTACCTATTTACGTCGTTTCAAATCTTTTTTAAGCAAGCATAGACTTTCTAAAAAAAATGGATATTCTCTCTTTTTAGTGCAAACTTTAAGGGACTGTGCATATGTACATGCTACAAAAAGTTTTGCGAATGAGTACCCGGTAGAAACTTTTTCGGCTTCTTTTTTTCTGTCTATACAATATGTATGGATTTGTGTAGGTTTGTCAAAAAAGATACTTACACATACCAACAAAACCTTCATGTAAAAAGCCATAAGCCTTAAAAAAATATAGCAAGGCAGTAAGCAAAAATATATCACAACGAACTGAATTGTATTTCAGGCTTATCTTAAAGTGGTTAAATTGACATACATATATATCACAATACGTGTGCATATACAAAAAAGATTTCCATCTTCTTGATGCTCACGCGTGATATTTTTGGACATCTCAATGAATAATTTTACAGTTATAAATATGAGATGATCGAGTTTCTATTAATATATATACATACGATATTTCAAGGGACTTTAAGTTCAAAAAATTAAGCGATAAGCAAATACTTCTGCTATTTGTATACAGTTTTCATTTTTATTCATTTAAACAATTCCATCATTCATATTTTACCCTGAAAAAATCACATTTACCCAAAAAACACCCACAAGCCAGGAACGATTTCGTGTAAATTGAATTTTCAACATATGGTAGCTCCCGCTCTAAAAATTTTTGACAATCAATGCGTGTGAGGAAGAAGAAGACTTTCCGGTCTAGTTTGTCTATGAACACAACAATAAACAGCATTGTCAATATTGTGATTCTAAATTCTGTTGTGGCAATATTGAGCAACAAGAATGTATAAAGAAGAGTAAGCGAAAGTAAAGCCCAATTTCCATGTGATTTTTCTTGAACTTATCTTATTAAATTTTTGTAAGAAAGAAAAAGCATGCGAGCACAACCTAATGCGCTTAGAGAATGCGAGAGTGAATTGGCACACATTTGCTATTTCTTATAGCATGTAATATTCTCCGTGATTTCGGAGATCAGAAAGTTCAAAAAGTTGAACTTTTTTATTAAAGTTGATTACATGCTATAAATTTGGCAGTCATTTTTATAGTTGCGCTATAATTTTATGTAGTGTCAAGTTTGACAGTTTTCAAAATAAAAACAAAAGTCAATGAAAAAAGGTTATAAGGTGCTGAGTTTCTTAAAATTTAGTTTAAATTGTTGAAAATACAATTTTACAAAATAAGATAAACAAGTTAAGTAAGTAAAAAGTATGACGATTGCTATTTTAACAAAAATTAACATATTTCTTTTGTCAAAGTCTTGCAACATAAACACCAAAATCAGCACCATCATGAACGACAATCAATTGTTAGTGGAAAATGGTAGTACTATTTAATTTCCTTTCACGATTATTATTATTATTCCATATTTATTTTTTTATCAAATATAGAGCAGCTTATTGAAGCAGTGCGGTCACGTCCTGCACTTTGGAATATGTCAACAATGAGCTACAGGAATATTCAAAAGCGACAACTCTTGTAGATGGAAGTGTTGGCAGAAGTTGGTAAGATAACATTTAAGGCCAAAACATTGCCCATTACACTGTGTCAGTTATTATGTCGTTGCCGTTGTTCATTTCTGATAAAAAAATGCAAATTGGTTCATTTTGAGTTTTTTTTTAGTAAAAAAATTGTCATTTGTTTACAAATAAACAAACCGAATTGTCAAACTTTTATAGCAAGATTGACATATATCCATCTCGCTCATTATGGCAAAAAATCTGTGAAATTTAATAAGATAAGTTCAAGAAAAATCACATGGAAATTGGGCTTAAAGGGCCAACTAAACCATGCACGCTTTGACTGCAGTCAACTTCTGCAAGTGTGCGAATAAACGCAAATCGTATATCAAAGCTACAACGTACTTAACAAAAAGTTTCGTTCAATTTCCACAAATGTCATTTGCTTAAGAAAAGAGCGAAACTGAACGCACTTTCTTTACGGAATCAGCTGTTTATGCATTGTATACATAAGGCTGCGGTTACACTGGATGCGTAAACTTGTTCGTACGAATTCTTAAGAATTTTTTCGTACGAACATGTACGAGTAGAGTGGTTACATTAGACGCGACTTCGTTCATATTTTGAGTTGAAGTGCAATCCATCAGCTGTTTTTCTCCTTGTTTTCGTGCGACTGACTGATGAAAAACAAAATTTTTTGTTCGCATCAAAACAGTCGTACAGATTCGAAAGAATACGCACGAAGCATGCGTAGCCACTGTAACCGCATTCATATACACACATGCATTTGTTCAATTTTTGCAATTCTTACGAGTACGTACGAATTCGTACGAACAAGTTTACGCATCCAGTGTAACTGCAACCTTAGAAAAAATTTTTGCAATGGATCTTGAAGTGGAAAATACTTTTGTTTTGAAATTAATAGAAAATGTGAAAAAGAAGATAATTAAACAGTAAAACAGATGAAATTTATTGAAATCAAAATGTAAAGGAAAGGGCTTGGAGTGAAGTTGCAGAAATATAGTAAACGTGTTGAGTTTGGCTTCTTCGTCAAAACGATTATGTGACTATATGCATTTTAATGTACACACACAATACATACAATTTGATTGACAACCCAGTGTGCAAAACGAATTCGTTTCGAATTCGAAACGAACTCGTTTCTTCGTACTATTCATCCGAAACGGATTTCGTTACGAACTCGTATCGAATTCGTTTTCGTATGAAATTCCTCTTGAAAAAACGGAAGAATTTTCCGCTTATTATGAACAAAAAACGAGTTCGTTTCGAATTCGTTTTTTGTTCATAATACAAATTCGAAACGAACTCGTTTTTTGTTCATAATACGAATTCGAAACGAACTCGTTTTTTGTTCATAATACGAATTCGAAACGAATTCGTTTTTTGTTCATAGAACGAATTTTTTTTGTTCATAAAAAAAATAATTTTATTTAAAAAAAAAATTTTTTATGTATGCAAATTGTAAGACTTTATTGCATACATATATGTAATTTTATTTTATTATCAAATTAAATTTTATTTACGATTTACAAATTTCCAAAGTCAGGCTCGAACCCATGTCCCAGCGATTCATAGTCATGCGCACTACCTACTAGGCTACCTTTCATATATTAAAATATATGTCAAAGGCGAATGATATCTTCTCTCATTTGATACGCGTTATTTACAAAAAACGAATTCGTTTCGAATTCGAAACGAACTCGTTTCTTCGTACTATTCATCCGAAACGGATTTCGTTACGAACTCGTTTCGAATTCGTTTTCGTATGAAATTCCTCTCGAAAAAACGGAAGAATTTTCCGAATTCGAAACGAACTCGTTTTTTGTTCATAAAAAAAAATTTTCTAAGTCCCGGAAAAATTTTGAAAAAAAATTTTGTTTCTTAATCGACTTAGAAATGTTTAAAAAGTCGAAAAAACAAAAATTTTTTTGAATATTTTTCTTTGAAAATTTTCCGGGATTTTTTACAAAATTTGAGTAAAAACTTTTATAAGTTTTTTTTTAACCATCTAAGCAATTTGAAGTCGCTCGAAACATAAAATTTTTTTATGAACAAAAAACGAGTTCGAAACTGATCCGATTTATGAACAAAAAACGAGTTCGAAACGAATTCGTTTTATGAACAAAAAACGAATTCGTTTCGAATTCGTATTTGAAGTCCGTTACGAATTCGAAACGAATTCGTTTTTTGTTCATAAAACGAATTCGTTTCGAATTTTGTTTTTTGTAAGTAAAACGAATTCGTTTCGAATTCGTAACGGACTTCAAATACGAATTCGTTTCGAATTTTGTTTTTTGTAAGTAAAACGAATTCGTTTCGAATTCGTTTTCTAAACAAAAAAACGAATTCGTATTTGCAGTTCGTTACGAATTCGTTTTTCTTACAAAAAACGGAATGCTCACAAACGAATTCGTTTCGAATTCGAAAAGAATTCGCTTCCGTTTTTGTGCACATTGGGAATTCAGTGATGCCACGCGCTGCATATGCTAATACTTTTCCCCACAATCTACACGCATAGTACAAAATGAGCAATTTTGTTTTCTTAAAATTAGTAAAAACAATATCTGGATTACATATTTATTGCTTTAAGTATCTAAATACATGTCATTGAATAACATTTTGTGAATGAATATAATTTATTTAGAAAATATAAGAAATAAAATTTATACAATTGTGGGAATATTTCACACGCTTGCCAACATCGCTTCTTAAGTTCAACGAAGTACAACATAGCCACTAAAAAGTCTCCTCTGAGTTTCTTAAGCATCTGACAGGCTTTTCGTTCAAATTTGACAGTAGGTTACGCTAGGCGATGCATGGTTTAGTTGGGCCTTAAATGATTTGTTAAAATTTTACATTTGTGTATGTAACATATGCATGCTTTTTAATGAACAGTGTCACAGTTAAAAAACGATTAGGGCTGCAGGGGACTTCTTATGAAATGATTCTATGTGGGTGCTACTAAAAACATGAGAGAAAGATCTATTTGGTGTAGAGGCCCAATAGAAAAACTATGAAATTTCATACAAAGCTTAATATTTGGAAAATTGTACTGAAATTCTTCATCAATGTAATGGCTATAATTTATGGTTTTTAATGCATATAATTCTGTAAAATCTTAGGAGTTTTTTTTCGACTTTAACAAAACTTGATGCAAATTTGTTCTACACCCCACAGCGCATCACCTGGTAAAATATTGTAGTTGAAGCCAAAAATTGACATGAAAAATTTGAGTTTGTACGGCCAGCTAAAGCACAGAATAGTGCTTCTAATTTTAAAAATTCTTGAAATAAAATTCATACAAAGTAAAAAAAATATTTAGAAATATTTATTTGCTGTTGCAAGATCCATTCGGATCCATTTGGATACTTTTTTCTATTAAATTTTGATGGACACTTTTTATTTTGCCTTAGTGCAAATTTGGATACTTTTTTACCCAGAAAATATTTATTGTGGCTCAATATTTTATTGTTAAGAAAATTTTTCTTATCCAACAGGTTGGATGAGTTCCAATGCAGCCTAAGTACACATAGTGATTTTTTCACCTAAGTGCTAGCTTTGGTACACTCTTACTGTTTGACATATCACTCTAATTCGTACAATTTTAATTTGACTGGCGGCAGCAGCAGATATAAATTGCGATTTGAACAAATATAAAAAAAGGGGGTAAATAAAACTATAAAACTAAATCAACTGAAGAAAAAAAAAAAACTGAAAAATGGACAGTATATTTTTTTTTTTATAAACCTTACAGACACTCGGCTACTATAAATGTTTAATAAAATGTAGATTCATAAAAGAAAACGGCCAGCAATGATGCTGAAATGTTTAGGTCTTGGTAGTCTGAAGAAGAGTCCGTACATATATTTCCAAAATTTAAAAACAAAATAACGATACGTTTTTTAAGGCCACAAGTTCCGTGCACCAGCAAAAAACGCAACTGTCGTTATGGGTATACCTATTGGCAAAGAAACGCAAAAAAAGGGCTTCCTACTTGCTTTACGAAAAAGTTTTATTTATTATAGGGGATGTTCATATATTACGTAACGCTATTAGGGGGGTTCGGTAAATGACATGAAAAGGGAGGTGTCTTTCGAAAGCGTTACTTGACGGTGTTTCTCGCTGTGCCCTATTTTTTCGGTTTCTGTTTTTTCTATGGCTGAGCTGAAAAATGTGCCCTCTTTCACCTTAGCAGCTGTTATGAAACCATCTGCAAAATCCACCAATTCACAAAAATCCATCACCGAATATTATCAATATCTAATTGAACAACACCCAGTAAAAATTAAATGATATTATGGATGTATTGACTCTTGGCTCCGGGCTTCAATCACTTTTTTTTTGTTACAAGAAATATTGACCGATATCCCAATGAAATTACAATGAATCCAAATCTTTTTCCTTGTGTCTAGCATATTTTGCTATGATACAACAATATTTCAACCATATTTCAGGGTTTTTAGATTGAATATTACTAAATTAATGTCATTTACCAATTACACCAATACCTCGCTTTGCGTCGTTTCGTTTTGCGTTTTTTCGAAGTTGCGTCGCTGATTAATTATTACTAATTTTCACTGTGCGTCGTTAGATTTTCGAAGTTGTGTTGCTTTGGGTTCGAGTTTTTAATTTTTTTTTGAATATTTTTGGAATTTTTTTTTTTTTTTTTTAAAAGATGGCACCACTTTTGTTTCTAATTGCTCCATGCCATCAAAATTCGGGGATTCCCTTTCTAACTGAAAATCAACTCAATTTTATTACAGATTTATTTTCACTTTGCTTTGCTAATTTTAGAGTTCAGTTTCAATTATGTAGTGTGTTGTGCTTTTTTAAAAGAGAATAATAAATTTTTACGGGTTGTTTCTGGTTACAAAAAAGGTAAACATTTTTCCAATTTATTTATTGGCAAAGTTATATTATTTTTGTTTTTTAAATGTTTACTTTGTTCAATTTTCTTTTTAAAAAGGCTTATGTGGCAGGTATGTATAAGAAAAACCACTAGCTTAAAAAGGATCAAGCACGAATAGGTGACATGCTCATCACTCAACAAGAAACATTGCTGCAGACACAGGTGCGCAATGCAGAATTTAGCTTTACTAAACAATAATTTAGTTATAGACATTTTTTTGTGTTGGTTAAAAAAAAATCACCAATAACACTCTCAATAAAGTTATGTAACTTGTTTAATAAGCATATCTTTTTTTGAATCTTACTAGTAAGATTTCTTACATCGACTAATATTTCAGTTATACCCTCATCTCTGACCATAATGGAAAGATGACAGTAAAATTGAGACATCTTAAAAAATAGGTACTCGTTGTTTGTACATAAGTATGCTATTTAACTTGATACTTTTTTTCTCTGATGCGGATATTTTTGGATACATTTTTGGCATTTCGAGGGATACTTTTATTTTCAATGCTGCGGCAGCACTGGTTAGGGATCAAAAGATCGTCGTGTAGTGACGAAGCAGGCAATCGGGTTTCGACACGACAATATTTATTCACTACAAACTATGCTTTGACAATAATCAATACACAAAAAGTAAGTACTGAATCGAGATAAACAATGCTGTGAAGTATTGTTCTGCATAGAATAGAATGTCTTGTGCAGTGCTTTAGTATATACATATATTAAATTTCAAAATTCCTAAGCGAATGTATAATGAATTACCTAAATTCAAGGTTGGAATCGCTCCTGTTAAGAAGCGTCTAGCACCCATGCAAGATGGATCAAAGTGCTTGCTGCATATCCTAGAATTATGTTTCAGGTTGTAACGAGAAATGCGCAGATTTGATACCCATTTATCAAGCATTTCGGAGTTATTCATCGGAAATTGATAAGTATGAACATCAGGGGAAGTGGGGACTACGCATCCATACACTACGCATACTTTATTCATTTTAGTTCCGTCTGCATATTATAAATTTTAAATATAAATATCTATAACATAAAAAATATAAAGAGTTTATGGGTGGTCATATTCAGTTCATTGGAAAACGGCATGAAAAAATTTGTTTAGTTTTATTACTAAGACGCTTGGTCTCCATCTGCATCAGTGAATGCGTTTGGGTTTGGTGGAAATGTACTAATAGGTACTTGGAATGCACTTTATATAGGACCAATGCGCTTCTTCGTCATGGACACGAAAATTCAGTAAAATTTACAAAAATTTTCTAAAATTTATTAAACAAATAAAAAAGGTCATTCAAATTTTTTCCACGTATATTTCACCAAACTTTACTACAAAACAAAAGGATTTCGAGTTTTTAACACAAATTAAAATACACCAGAAACGTACACGGTTAGAAATTTTGGAATAAATTTTAATACTTTTGGAATTACATATGTGACTACACCAGAATTGTATTAAAATTCAATACTGTCTAGATATTAAATTTCATTTTTAATACAAATTTGTATTAAAATTTAATACTCGTTTTTATTAAAATTTAAAAAAAAAATATGTCGTATCCGCTGGGATTCGAACCTGGTTCCCTTTCATTACAAGGGTTGCATGAACATTCTAACGACATCAGCCAACGTAGTATCATATTAACGTTGGCTAAATGTAATACTTGCGATAGCACCAAATATTATAAAATATCATGTAGAAAGAAAAACGGCTCTTTTGGTCCAAATTTTAATTCACGCATTTATAGCGTGAAATATTCAAATTTTTGTGCTGTGAGGTTTTACTACAATAATTGTAGGTAATCTGTTGCCAGTAATAATTGTAGTAAATTCCCGGCTTTTTTTCTTAGAGTGTAGGGTTGTAACGGAGCTCCGCATCCGCAAGTGCGGAACTTCCGCTTGATATTGTGCCTCCGCTTCCGCAAATTTTGATGAGGTAAATCGGAGGTATAACTGAAGTTATAAAATCAACATTAGAGCTTACAAAGTGGAAAATTCTGTGTTTAAGCTAATTTACATTTTATTGTTTTGTGATGGGCTAGATTCGTAAGATATGGTTATGGGTACAACCCAGTATAAATTTCGTTTGCACAGATTTCGAAAGTAGTCCATTTCAAAAACATCGTTTTGAAACATCGCTCTCTAAGTATATTTTTGCAACTTTATTTGAGCGCACTCTCCGGTTCAATAAACAAATATTGAACGCTTTTCTCTTGAATTCACTTTTTTCATACGGTGCTAGCAGCCTTTTCTCCAAAATTACTGAGCCGATCCTTATGAAATTTTATCAACATATTTGTCACATTCATGGGTATCGTATGAACTAAAATTGAATCAAAATATTGATTTTTTTTTCAAACAGAAATTACCCATGAAATCTATATTTTTCCAACATTTTTTTTTAGTTAAAAAAAATTTATGGAAACATGACCAAATAAATGAAAAAAGATCAAAAAACTGATTTTTGGGGAATAACTCGAAAACTTTCTTAAGAGAAAAAAATGGTGGGCATTTCTAGAATTTATGACTCAAAATACATTAATAAAGTATGTGAGGAGCTATATCTTCTTTTGTTTAAACTAGTGATACATATATATAATTCCATCGTAAAAAACAAATATAAAAATCGAAAAATTCGAAAAAAAATTAAAAAATTTGTCTGCACATTTTGAACTACAGCTTAAAAGTTGCAAAATATAGAGTAGAATTTTGAGAAAGTTTTTAAGAAAAATCAAAGGTGTCGCACTTTTCGAAAATGTCGATTTTAATATTTAAACTTTAATAACTAACTAATTATTACTGCGATTAATTTTTTTTAATTTTTTTTTTTTTCAGAAACTACATTCAAATACGAAAAAAATAATATCCTACTTTTTATTGATATCAATATTTATAACTAGTCTATCGATTTTTGTTTTAAAATTTAAAAAACCGATTACTCAATAACGGTTTCGAATAAAAGACTGGAAATTGGTGTGCTTGTTGCTTTTAATATGCACTAAAACATATCAAAAATTAGCGAAATCGAAGAGGGTCGGGCCAAAACCTCGGTGATTTGGCATTGAATGCCCCATATATATTATTTCAAAAGGAACTAAAAAAAACATTGTTCGTGTATTTCAAAAGTGTATTTATTGATCCTGAAAAGAATTAAAATACGAGTAATATCTCCTACTGAGGGTTGCATAATAAATTCTGAAAAATAGCTTCTTCAGCTGGAAATCTAGGATGCCTACTAGTGTTCATTTAATACTAATACTAAATTTTAAATATTTTCAAATTGTTTTTTCACCTCCGCTTCCGCTTCCGTCAAAACTCCGCATCAATTTCTGAACTCCGCATCCGCCTCCGCATAGATGACTTCCGTTACAACCCTAGTTTGTACCACTGCTATTTGTTCATCAGTTTGTTGTATTCTGCTTAAAGCGTCTGCATTTAAATATCTTTTTCCCGGTTTGTAAGTTATTTCAAAATCATATTCCGAAAGTTTGTGTCTAAACCGCGCCAAACGTGACGTTTGATCCTTAAGATTTGATATACCACGCAAAGGTTGATGATCGGTGTATATTTTAAAATGCCGTCCAAGTAAATATGCTCTAAAATTTTTTGTTGCCCAGACTATAGCGAGAAATTCTTTTTCAATTGTTTCCTTTCCAATTTGTTTCTTTTTCAATTGTTTCCTTGTTTTTAATTGAATACCTCTTCTCGGTATCGCTTAGCGCTCTACTGGCAAATGCTATCGGATGTCTTTACCGACTTCCCCTTGTGATATAATTGCACCAATTGCATCATTGCTGGCGTCCGTGGTTAAGAAGAATTCATTGGAAAAATCTGGATATATCAATATGGGTGGTGACATTATTGCCGTTTTTAAGTCCTCGAATGATTTTTGGCACTCATTTGACCAAATGAACTTTGCATCTTTTCTCAATAATTTATTTATTGGTAATGTTAGACGTGCCGTGTCCTTAATGAATTTTCGGTAGTAATTTACCAGACCTAAAACTGCCTGTACGTATTTTTTGTTTCTAGGCCTGGTATATTTTGCACACATTTCACCTAAATAAACCACTTCACGACGCAAAAAATTGCATACTGTGAACACTTTACGTAGCCTTTCATCATGTTCACGTAAGTTTTTCCCGTATATGACAATGTCATCCAAATAGACAAAACATTCTAAGCCCTGGAGTCCTGTTAAAATGTGGTTCATGATCCGTTGAAAAGTTGCTGGGGCTCCAGTTAGACCAAATGGCATTCTGTTAAACTCAAAATGTCCTAACCCCGTACTAAATGCTGTTTTTTCTTAGTCGTCATCATTCACCAACACTTGGTGGTAACCACTTGCTAAATCCAGGGTGGAAAAATATCTTCTGTGTCCTAATTGATCTAGAATTCCATCAATTCGTGGTATGGGGAAAACTTGTTTGATTGCAGCTTCATTCAATTTTCTGAAGTCTATAACTAATCTCCATTTTTTTTCGCCATCTTTACCACTTTTCTTAGGAACTAGCAATAGTGGTGAATTCCAAGGTGAGGTGCTAGGCGAAATTATCCCTTCATCTAACAGTTCTTCTACCTGCCTATCAATTTCCATTCTATGAGAATGGGGTAGTCTATACTGTTATATTCACAAGTTTCTTTATTCAGGTCTCAATTACAACTAACTTAAATGATACATTTGACATCAGTCACCTAGCTGACATAAGTGAGTCCAGCACATCAGCAGTTCAGCATAATGCATGTTTATATGTAGGCTTGTACCTATTTATGTATGTAAGTGTTTGAGTGCCGGGCCTACTCATACATCATCTCTCTTCTTATTAAATTCATTGATAATAATTTGGCTTATTAGTGATTCGGCCGTATTTAGTAATGTATCGGTTATTTATTATTTGGTGCGATAAATCTTGCTTTGCTATGCTGGTATTTGACGTAGGTACGTTAGCCTGAAATTGATCACCACTACCATCCTCTACGTCGGCGTTTACTGAACCACTCACTTCATTTTTACGACCCATATCAACAACGTCATTTTCACCTTCAGAAGTACTGAACTGAGGGGAATGTACTGACTTACGCAAATGGAAAGTATTTCTTCGAATTATACGATTATTCTCATTTTGCACTAAAAACGATCGGGGCAAATCTAATTTTGAGACTACACGAGCTGGTTTCCATTTTCCTTCGTGTCTATACACTATATTTTCTCCCTTTTTAAGCTCTAACTCTGCTCGAGGCCTTGTGGGACTGCTCTTCTCAACAATTTTCTTCTGCCGTTCAACCAAAATTTCATGCAGGCCCTGTGGTATTTTTGGTAAAAGATCTTCCGCTTTAATGGGTAACCAAGTTCTTAGCTTGCGACACATAAGCATTTCTGCCGGAGAATATCCTATTCCCGGGATTGGTGTTGTCCTATATTCTAATAAGGCCATTTCTAAACTACCCTCTTTTACCATGATTTTCTTTAATATACATTTCGATATATGTACAGCTTTCTCTGCCTGGCCATTTGATCTGGGGTATCTTGGGCTTGTATAGACGAAATCGAAGTTTAACTCTTCAGAAAACTTTTTTAGCTCGTAGGAATTGAATGGCTGGTTGTCAGATACAACAAGTTTCGGAATGCCATGAACTGCGAATAATTTGTAAAAATTTCTTTTAATTTCTCTTGCTGTTTTATTGACAATTGGAAAAATTTCTATCCATTTGGAATAGTAGTCGACAGCTACTAAATATGATTTTCCCCCGTAATCCAAACAGTCTACGCCGATTTTTTGGAAAGGAATTTTTGGTGGAGGATGTGTCATAAGGGAATTTTTTTTATTTTCTGGTCTAAGCCTCTCACATTCATGACATTTGTAAACCATATTCTCAATATCATTAGCCATATATGGCCAGTATAAAGTGCCCTTAGCCTTATTCAAAGTTTTAGTAGTACCCATGTGAGATTTATGAAGCAGCTGCAACATTTCAGGAACTAGTGAATGGGGAACAAAAACACGGTTATCGAAAAATACGAGATGATCCTCTACATATATTTTGTCTTTAAATTGCCAGAAAAATTTCATATTTTCTGATAACTGGTGTTTAGTATTTGGCCAACCTTCTATATATAATTTTGTCAGATCCTGTAAGTCTTTATCATTTTTTGTTTCTTTTTCAAATAGTTCACGCTTTGTTTCACTCATGTTGATACTAAGGACAATGTCTTTCAATGAACTTTCAGTGTCCACCAAGGGATCATCAATAAAATTTCTCGAAAGTAAATCGGCCACATACAACAATTTACCAGGTGTATATTTTATTTCCAGTTTGTACTTCGATAATTTTAGTTTCATTCTTTGTAAACGAGATGAGTGTATTTGCCCCATATCTTTATCTAATAATGCCGCTAAAGGCTTATGATCCGAGTGCACCGTAAAGTTATATCCGTATATGTAATTGTTAAATTTTTCACATGCGTACACCACCGCTAACAGCTCTTTCTCTATCTGAGCATACCTGGTTTCAGTGTCTGTAAGGCTTTTGGAAGCATATGCTACAGGATTACCACTCTGTATTAAGCAACAGCCAAGGCCATTCTGCGAAGCATCTGTCTGAATTATAATATCTTTTTTAGGGTCAAAAATATGTAGAATGGAATGTTGGGCTAGATTTCTTTTAATCTCGTCTAGAACTTTGCTGTGAGTCTCTGCCCACTGAAATTCAGTATTTTTCTTTAATAATTCCCTTGAAGGAGCATTAACATTTGCAAAGTTAGGAATGAATGCACGAAGATAGTTAAACATTCCCATAAGTCGTTCTAGTTCTTTCCGATCCTGAGGTTCCTTGAGTTTTAATATGGCTTCAACCCGGCTTGGATCGGGAGCAATCGTATCTCCAGTGTATATATGCCCAAGATATTTAACTTGATTTACACCCAATTGTAATTTATCTCTGTTAAATTTTACGTTTATCTCACGTGCTCTATTAATTACTCTTTGAATATTTTGATCATGTTCTTCCTTTGTTCTACCCCCTACAATTACATCATCGATATACACAAATGTGCCCGGTAAACTGCCAAAGTATTTCATATTCAGTTTTTGGAACTTTTCGGGTGCTGTTTTTATGCCGAAAGGAAGAACATTATACTCGTAGGTACCAAATGGTGTACTAAAAACAGTTAACTCTTTTGATGATGGACATAACTCTACCTGCCAAAACCCCTCTTTTAGATCGAATACAGAAAAATACTTTAAGCCTCGCATGGCGTCACAAAAATCTGCAAGAGTTGGAATAATAAAGTGCTCGTCTTTCAAGTTCTTATTCAATGCACTCGGGTCCAAACACAGTCTCAGAGAACCATTCGATTTTTCAACAACCACTAATTGATGTGACCAAGATGCAGGCTCATCTCGTCTTGTGATAATGCCCCGATGCTCCATTTTATCCAAGGCCTTCTTTACATCCTGTCGTATGCCTATTGGTATTCTACGAGGAGGTTTACTAATAGGAATAGCATTTGGGTTGAGCTCTAACTTGCATTTGTCTGGAAATCGACCATCACCGGAAAAAATGTCGCTATTCCGACTAAGGAATTTATCACTTGCATTTATTTCTTGAACCCTACGAATTAAATCAAATTCTATGCATGTTTGTAAGCCCAACAACGGCATAGATTTACCCTCTACTACAACATAGTCCACCTGCTTGCTAAAATTTTTATACGTTGTCCTAAGGCTGACAAATCCCACCGTTTTAATACGGGACCCACCATAAGCCTCAATTTTTGATGTACACGGTTTAATTTTCCCTTGACAATTAATTTTACTTATTACCTCGAGAGTGATCAAGTTGACCTCAGCACCGCTATCTAACTTAAATTCAATCAAGCTATTTTCTACAGCTAATTTTTCGTACCAGCTCCGACATTTACGTCTAACATTTTGATTTAAAGACCCCACCTGGTTTATTGCACCAACATAAACTACCGACTCACCGCCATCACTTTCACCATTATCATCCGATTGATAACTATCAATGTTATTTATTCTTTTCGAATTACATACCACTGAGAAATGATTGTACTTTCCGCAAGCCAAACACTTTCTCCCAATCGCCGGACAATTACGCTGCTGATGATGTCTACCACACTTATTACATACATTGCCTTTTTTCCGAGTGGCCCCATGCGCCGTTGAACTGTCGTTGTGCTGCTCTCTCTTTACATGATGTGGTGAACTGTGCTGATAATTAGAATTTAAACTTGAGTTAAAATTTTGTCTAGTGCCGTTATATTTGTTTAAACTAAAGCTTCTCTGTTGCTCCATTCTATTTTGAATAACTGCAACTGTTTCGCGTTCTCCTTGTGTTCCTCGTTCCGACTGCATTTGTTGCGCCTGTATACCTGCTTGCTCTGCTACTCTACAAATTTCTTTAGCTTTAGCTAAGTCAAGGCCATCAGTTTTCAGTAATTGTAACCGAATATTCTGTTCATTGATTCCCATTACAATTCGATCCCTTATCATTGACTCCTTTTGCTCATGAAATTCGCAATTTTCCGCCAGTTTTAAAATATCCGATAAAAACTGTTCAAATGGCTCTGCTTCTTTTTGGTTACGCGAACAGAACACATACCGTTCATAAACCACATTAACTCGTGGTATGCAATACGACTCAAAAGCTTCAATTACTTTGTCTATTTTGTCTTTGTCGCCAACAGCTATCGGCAATGTCTGATAAATTTCAATAGCTATTTCTCCAGCACACGATAGGAATCTTGCTGTTTGAATTTCTTCTTTTTCACTCTTTGTTTTCGAGGCCACTACGTAAATTTTCCACATGTTGTGAAATTTTCTCAAGTTTTCTTTAATATTGCCATCCAATAGCAACGGGCCTGGTCTTTGAAATTCCATGTTTGACATATTTTATCCAGCTTGCTTGTTCGTCTGGTTCGTTTAGTTGACCGACTGCGCCATGTTATATTCACAAGTTTCTTTATTCAGGTCTCAATTACAACTAACTTAAATGATACATTTGACATCAGTCACCTAGCTGACATAAGTGAGTCCAGCACATCAGCAGTTCAGCATAATGCATGTTTATATGTAGGCTTGTACCTATTTATGTATGTAAGTGTTTGAGTGCCGGGCCTACTCATACATCATATACTGTTTTTGATTTATTGGGGGTTGCCCCGCCAGTGTAGGGATATCGTGCTTCAAAACTGGAGTACATGATAAACAATCACCGTCTAATAAAAATATGTCATGGAAAGATGCACATATATTTTCCATGCAAGCTTTCTCTTCACTGCTTAAGTTAGGATCCAAATCAATGGATTCAAATAGTTTATCTAATCTTTCCCTCACATTTTGTTCCATTATAATATTTATTGTGGTCTTTGTTTCCACTTTAAATTTATTATGATTGGAAAAATTAGGTTTGAAGTATTTATCAATTATAAACTGGTTTTCCGACGAGTTTAATATTGGCACATATACTATGCCATCTTTCACTTTGGTAAGGGCTTCTCCCATGTAAACTCCTTGTGAAAGTTCATGTTTGTGAATAACAACTTCTTCTAATGTTGTTTTAACACATAATGGTACTATTTTTACAGTTCGAGCTTCGACAGCTGTTTCTGTATTATATAGTATGTACTTTGTTATAGTCATTCAATGGTTTAAGTGTGAATGCTATTATTTGTTTTCGTTTTTCAACGTTATTTTTTTATCCATGGCATTTATGATAGTTCGGTTCCACAAAGTATCTCTACCTACTATTCCATCAGCTGGTACACCATGATCAAGTGACACTATGTGTTACTTTAAACTTAGATCTGGATGCTGATTGTGCTGAATAGTGGTAACCTAATGTGGTAACCTTTCCGCCAAATGCTCCACTCAAATCTTTTACATTATTTGTATCTAGTTCTGGAAAATGCAGCATTGCACTTTCTTTGATCAAACTTGTATCGGCGCCGGAATCTACCAACAAAATAAGTTTTCCATGAACACGTCATTTTGATTTACTTGGTAAAAATTCTCGTTATGCCTACCATACAAGATATGTCTCGCAGTTTCGATATTATTTTCATTTGTTACGCATTCTATGGGTTTTGCAAGGGACGCCTCAACTACAGTTTTCTGCGTATGATTTATTCCTGCTTTACATTGTTCTAAGTTGTTACTTAAAACTTTACTATTTATGCGTGTAGTAGTTAACGTATCAGTTACACTTTGTTGTGGCTGATTTGTAGTTACTACTTCGTTAAAAATATTCTTTGAAACTGTAATAGTTTCATTTTCAGTAGGTAACGTATCAACTGCACTTTGCTGTGGTTGATTTACAGTTACTACTTTAGTTGGTCCTAATTTACTAAGATTTTTGGGGTCCCAGACTATTGGCCGGTCTTGGGCCCCTCTTAGTTTCCCTGAGACGTCTCAAAGTCTCTTTTGGCATAACAATTTTCCATTGCATGCCCAATTCTTTTACACCAACTGCATGTAAGTGTATTTTCGTCGACCTTATTTTGGCCCTGTAAAATTGTGTTCTTTGTTTTCTGTTTTTTACTTTCTATGCCTTGTTGTTAATACACTGAGAGAATGTTTAATGTAAAATTGCATTGAAAATTTACATTGAGCGTTTACATTAAATTTTTGCATTGATTTTATGTAAAATAGCATTTTGCCAATGTATTTCTTACATTTTTTCTTACATCAATAAAGTTTCATTAAAAAGCTTACATTTGATTAATGTAATCAAATACATTGACTGAAGTTTTTTACATTACTACAACAAAACACATTGAAAAAAAAAATTTTGATAGAACAATGTAAAAAGTATATGAAAAGTCTTAAAAATTATGTAAATTACATTGCTATACATGAACTGAAATCTAAGCAAACAACCTTCTTTTCATTGTATGTTTACATTAATATTAATGTTTTTCGTATTTAATGAAAATTTACGTAAAATTTTAATGTATTTTACATAAATATCAATGTAAATTTACAATGTTTTTTGTATTTAATGAGAATTTATGTAAAGGTTTAATGTATTTTACATAAATATCAATGCAAATTTACTTGAGTTATTATTTGTTTTACATATTAACCGTTGCTTTTAGTGTCACTGTTTTATTGAATAAATATATTTATAGATTTTATTGCTCTTAGAAATTATAGAAGTGGTCATGTGTTTTGAAGTTACAGAATTGTAAATTTTATCACCAAAACATTACCCTTTAATTCACTATCCAACAATCTTAAAATATTATGAACCAGCGAGGAAGTTCTGGTGCTTCCATTATGAAGCTAAGCATAAGAAATTTAAAAAGCATTCACATGCATCCACCTCCATTTCAGTCGCAAGAAAGTACCAACTTACAAGCTGCACTTTTTATTGCATGAGCCCTTAAGTGTTGAACATTTTGAAGTGCGTGAAGCTGACCGCATTAATAGCTCCTTCAAAAATATCATAAGCTTAAAAATGCAAAAAGACTTGGAAACATTTCACTTTTATAAAATCATTGAATATAAAGGTCTACCATTTTCAAATGGTGATTATGTTAGCGAGGACAAAGGCAAGTATAATATTCATGTCATCAAAAACATAGATAGTTTTATTCTGTCAGCAACTGCAAGTAATTTCGTTTCTTTACCATTACAGTGCTTTTGAGATAAATCTTAGCAAACTCGGTGATTTCCATATACTAAACATCGAATTTATAGCTGGACCACCAACAACTCTCATAAAAACGGCTAACGTTTTTTTTTTTAGATTATTAGATAGTAAATGAAATTCAAATATACTCACACTTTTGTTGTACCTGTGGAAGAGCGAGTGTGCTACTTATACGATCTCACTCTCTCCCTTTAATTTTAAGATATGTATATTATTTGTAATAATAATACAAGTGCAAGAGTTATTAAAACCTGTATTTCAACACTATGTTAGTATTTATCTGTATAAGAAAGAGGGCCATACATTACAGTCCTCAGATTTAAAATTGTATTTTAATTGTTAAAAAAGTCTAAAAAAAATTTAATTGAATTATACTTTTAAAAGCAAAATTATTTTGTCTCTTATTTTCCATTACATTGAGTAAATGTAAGGTATAGAAAAGGTAATGTATATTTACATCGAATAAAAAGCTATTGAAAATATTTTATGTAAATTTTTTTTTACCTAGATCTAACACAAAATTAATGTAAAATACATTGAAAAATTCAATAACATTTGCATTTCAACAATGTTAAAATACTTAGATTTAATGTAAACTTACAT
The DNA here is from genome assembly GCA_949775025.1 of Tricholauxania praeusta. Lineage (NCBI taxonomy): Eukaryota > Metazoa > Arthropoda > Insecta > Diptera > Lauxaniidae > Tricholauxania > Tricholauxania praeusta. The sequence goes on along the minus strand of OX459029.1, from coordinate 76,758,654 downwards.
TAAACTAATTTTTGAATTTTATGTAAGAAACATTCTATCAATGTACTGTACATAAATAAAAACTTTTATATTAAAAGGTAAATTGATGTAATCGAATACATTGGCCTAATGTAATGTAATGTACTTTTGCAATGGCTCTGTTTTAATGTAAAATACATCAGGATAATGTAATTTTTTCCTTGTCATTATGTATTTTATTTCTCAGTGTAGTTGAAATCAACTTTTGTTTTCCTTTTATTCTTCGTGCACCTTTCGTCGGTTTCTTGACCGTACGTGAGGTTATTTTGACAATCCCGCGAACTTTTACGAGTTAAACATTCATCTCTGGTATGCCCTCTTACATTGCAAAATGAGCACTTGACTGAAAGCTTTCTGGCTAAAGATTTTTTTGTACTCTCCTGCTCTTTAAGTGGAAATATTTCTGTTTCTAAGCTACTCATTGGTAATTTTCTAGCGCTTGAATTCACTGGGTGGCCTTCTTCATAGCCAGACTGCACGGCGCTAATTCCAAAATTTAATTCTAAATCATATTGCATGAAATCTTCCATTTTGATTGCTTCCTCTAACAACTTATCTAAGTTGTTTGTTGTCTGATTTATCAACAACATCTGTAACATATGATTATGTATTCCTATTTTAAGTCTTTTTATCACTAACAAATTCAATTCTTCTCTGTACATTTCATCCGATAAATTTTCACAAGTTGATTTCATTATATCTAAGGCTTCGTTCCGTAGCGCATTTATTCGTCTCGCAAATGCACGCAGTTCTTCTTCAGGAAGTTGACGTGCGTTTTCTATTTGCTTTCGAATTAAATTAATAGATTTCGCTTTATTATATGTTATTTTTAATAACTTGCGTAGCTCTTCCAATGATTTAAACTTATGTGACCTGATTAACTCAAATGCATAACCATGCAAATGAAGCCCAATGAGTGCTATGAGTTTAGGTTCTTCTTCATCATTAATTTCATTCCGCACTGTCTCAGATCCTTCTAAGAACCTATGTAGATCTGATTCTAGCGTTGGTAAACTAACCCCTGAAAAATAGCGTACTATATTTTGGACCAACTTCGATATTTCTAGGAGACCCATTATAAATATAAATAAAAACTTATTCAATTTTTTGTGTTGGTGTATTTAAATTGCTTATAATTATTTAAAGCATAAAACCCAACACATCTGAACCCCAGTCTGCAAAATTTTCAAAATCATTTATTTAGAATCTGTTTAATTCTCCCAACAATTTTTCATGGGTGTATTTAATGAGCTGCAAATCGTTCATTACTTAAATTCATTTAACTTAACAAAAAGCGTCGTCAGCAACTTTCAACGGTTGTTAACTCCATCAAAAAGCAAGCGTTTTAAGTTTCGTGCTTTTTTTATTCTTTTTGTTATTTATTCTTTTTATTAAAGTGAATGAACGACCTACTTCTTTAGTAAATTTTTGCATTCAAATTGTTTTAGGATTTTAATACGCGACCTACCGCAAATATCGTTTGAGTTTGCTTGTATACAAGTAATGAATTATTGGTATGACAAGAAATATTTAAACTTTCTTATTTCCTTGTTAGGAACAATCTTTGTTTATTGACCGCGGACCTTTGCAGAAAACAAATCCTTGGAATAGTTGAACGTATTCCTTGGAACCAAAAAAAAAAGTTCTGCAAGGTTTTGTATACGTGTAATCGAAAAATCGAAATATTTTATAGTAAGTAAACGCGAGTCTCTGTTGAATAAACTGATCCTCAGAACTTAAAACATTCTTTGGAACCAAAAATAAGTTCAACAAGACTTGTTTTTTCGTATGGAAAAAAAACGTTTTCCCGAAAATAACGTTTGAGTCAAATTGAATTTTCTTTTAAGAGCAAAAGATACTAGAAATGATAAATTTTCCAATCTTATCAAAGTTTTACTTCTTTAAAAAGAAAATAGTAATTTAACCTCTTAGTTAAAAAAAATTCGAATAAAAATCGACAACTTAAATTCAATTAATTTTAATAAAATTCAATAGGTTCTAATATATCAGTTTTAGAAACGCCAGAAAATCTAACTTTAAACGGATTTAAAATAAATGTTTCAAAGTTTAAAATTTCCAACTTTAATTGCAAATGAATTGCATTAAAAAAAAAATGAATGGATGTTTAGCTTAATTGTGTGTGTATTTTTAGCTTAGGCGCATGAACCTAAATTAATTCGTTTTAGTTGAATTGGTAAGTGATACTTTAGTAAACAACAACTTTATTAAATTCTCTATACTTAAAAAATATATTTTACAATGCGGTCGTTAATGCGGTCGCTCTTGTCGAGTACCAATCGAAGACTGACTGTAATGAGTATGAGTCGAAGAATGTCTGCTCATACACAACACCCCTTAACGCCCAGCCATTGAGTAATATTCTGGAGGACGTCTAACTCGGTTTGAGCGGCGTGGTGTTGACTCATCAGGTGTTGGAGAAACATTTGACTCTAGCGGACGACTTGTCGATTGCGATGGAGATTGCTGAAAAGCAGGTGGCGATCCGGAGCGTGGAGATTGCACCGACGGCAACGATAATCGGCAACATTCAGTAATCTCAACGTCATTATCGGCAACTGGTAAAGACGTTCGGCCTGATTCATCAGATAGTGAAGCTGTTTCAACATAACGGCTACGAATTTGATCTTGATGTCGTTTCATGGTTCTTGAATCTTTAAGTTGCACTGTATACGAAATTGGCCCTGTTCTTGACATCACAACTGCTGGCATCCATTTCGGACCAGCGGAATAATTTCGTATCCAAACTGATTCACCCTCCTCAAAAGCTTTTACACACATGTTGGTGTTTGGCGTTGAAGATAATTCATGCGGATGAATTTTGTCGAAATAAGTTTTTAGCTGACGATTAAACATTAATTCGGCAGGCGAGCGCCCTGTTGAAGTATGTGGAGTGATGTGTTGATTAAACACAAATCGAGACAGTTTAAGATCGATATCAATTTTATCCGGTATTTTCCTTAAAAACCCTTTTGTTGTTTGAACCATGCGTTCAGCTTGCCCGTTGGATGATGGGTGAAACGGAGCACAACGAATGTGTCGAATAAGGTTATCTTCCATGAAAGTCTTGAACTCTTCTGACGTAAATGCTGTCCCATTGTCGGACACGATTGCATCTGGTAGCCCATGAGTCGCGAACAGTGAGCGAAGGGGCTTGATAGCCGATTGGGATGAGGTTGACTTTACAACAAAAACTTCCAACCATTTGGAAAATGAGTCAACAACGATTAAAAATAGTTTGCCTTGGAATGGTCCCGCAAAATCGATGTGTAGTCGGGACCAAGGTGTCTTTGTTGTTTCCCACCAGTGAACTGGTGCATGTGCGTTCTCATGTCGAGTTTCTTGACACGCCATGCATCCTTTGACTACGCGCTCGATCTCTGTTTCCATATTCGGCCACCAGACATAGCTACGTGCCAACGCCTTCATCCTAACGATACCTGGATGACCAGTATGTAGGGCACTGAGGATCACCTGGCGACTTTCAGGAGGTATGATGGTCCTATTACCCCAGAGGAGGCACCCTTTCATAGACGAGATTTGGTTTCGACGAACATAAAATGGATACAACTTATCCGACCGATTAACAGCCTCTGGCCACCCCCTTAACGCCCAGCTGAGCACTTTAGCGAAGTCAGAATTTTTTGTTGTCTGTATAGAAATTTGCTTGGCATCGATAACAGGTTTGGTGACCATTTCTATCATTAGGAGTTCTTCTTTTTTTTCAACTGACGAGTGCTCTGTGGTGATGGGTAACCGGCTCAAAAAGTCTGCATTTCCCATTTTATTACCTTGTCGATAAACGATATTAAAATCGTATGCATTGAGAAAAATGCAGCGTCGAAGCATTTGTGTAGATATGACAGCAGGTACTGGTTTATTGGTGGTAAAAATGCCCAGGAGAGGGCGATGATCGGTCACGAGTGTGAATTTTCGGCCGTGAATGTAATCGTGAAATTTTTTCACACCAGCGACTATAGCAACAGCTTCGCGATCAATTTGGGCGTAGTTCCTTTCGGCTTTCGATAAAGTCCTGGAGTAAAATGCTATGGGCCTTTCCGTATCATCAGGCATGCGATGACTGAGTACGGCCCCAATTCCGTATGGTGAGGCATCGCAAACGACCACTAATGGCAATTTTTCGTCATAATGCACCAACACACGATCGGAGACAACCAGCTTTTTAAGATTTTCGAAAGCTTGCTGATGCTTTTTTGTCCAGATCCAACGGCAGTTTTTATCGAGTAGACGATGTAGAGGCTCGGCAACTGTTGCTTTGTTCGGCAAAAACGAATGATAAAAATTCAATAAACCGAGGAAAGCTTGTAACTGTTTTTTATCGACCGGCTGTGGAGCGTTGTGAATGGCTCTGAGTTTGCTAGATGCTGGTCTAATCCCTAAAGAATCTAATTTAAACCCAAGAAACTCGATAACTGTAACGCCAAAAGCGCATTTATCCTTGCGAAGCCGTAGTCCTGATTTATCGAAACGGGTGAAAATCTGATGTAAGCGATCGGCTAGTTCTGTCTCGGATTTGCCCATGATAATTATGTCATCAAAATAAGGTAAGACTCCTGGAATATTCCCCAAAAGTTTTTCAATAAAATTCTGAAAAATTCCAGGAGCCGATGAAATACCAAATTGTAAGCGATTTACACGAAAAGCGCCTTTATGAGTGACAATTGTCTGTAAAAGAGATGACTCCTCGTCAACAAGCAATTGTTGGTAAGCTTGAGCGAGATCCAATTCGAATTTCGTTAATACATTCTGAAGAGAAGATTCTTCGACAATAGCATTGACGCCATGGATGCTGATACCCAGTGGTACAAACCAATTGCAACCTAAAACATTTGACCTATTACCGTCTACAATCAAAATTGGTAAACCAGAAATTTCCCGCTCGTTGTATAAAATGTCTACATCCACCACACCTTTGATAGGTATATGTTTGCCTTGAAAATCCATGAGCTGGAGTTCACACCTGTGCATGGCCGGTTTTGTGGTTGGCCATATATCGTGGAAAGCTTGCGATGACATTATTGTGTAATTCGAACCTGAGTCTATTTCGAATTGACAAGAGCTGCCATTGATGACTATTAAAGTTGATTTTTTCAAGTCCACCAATGGTAAAATTTGATTAATTGACTGTGGTTTCGTAGTCTTACTCCGATGTGATGACTTCTGCTGATTCGAAGTTGAATGTGATGTGGTGGACTGGGATGACGATGATCGGCACACGCGTTGTATATGTCCTTTGATGCCACATTTTGAGCAGATCGTTTCTCGATATGGGCACTGGCTGCGGATATGCGTACCTCCACAACCATTGCATGGCTTAGACTGTGCATTATGTGAGCGTGATTTACTGCGCTGCTGGCTGTAACTATTTTCGCGTTTGGAGATGTGAAACACTTGGTCTTGGCGACGCATTTCTAATGCGTTCTTTGAAGCTGCTTCAGCGGTGGTGGCTCGATCGATAACCTTTTGTAACTGAAGATCTGATTCAGCAAGAAAACTTCGCTGCAAAGCCTCGTCGCGTAAGCCACAAACTAGTCGATCACGCAGCATGCGATCCAGTGCATTGGCGAAATTACAATCAACGGCCAACTTACGTAGCGCTGCCACATATTCCGAAAAACTCTCGTTGGGTTGTTGGTCGCGTTTATGAAATTTAAAGAACGAAGCGATTTCCGAAGGGCGAGGAGAAAAATGATTTGTAAGCGTTTCTTTGATTTCTTTTATGCTTAATGTACTCACCTGTTTCGGCGACGCCAATGACGACAGGAGGTCATATAATGGAGCACCTGCTAAAGTCAAAAATATGGCCTTTTGACGATCTTCTCCCTGCACGTCATTGGCCAGCAAATACAACTCGAACCTGGCATAATATGTTATCCAATTCTGCGGGTGATCTATGTCAAAAGATTCCAAATTTCCAACAGAGGTCATTTTGGGTCTGTCTTTGCTTAGTGCTGCGAGCGTCTGTGTCGACTGAGTAGTTCTTTCGTCTCCTTCCTTTTTCATTTACGCGTAGTAAAAACTTTATTTGTTTAACGGCGATTGAGTGATTTTATGTACGCCAAGGTTAAACATCAAAAAAATGTGTATGCCGTATCGCGTGATCAAATGCAGAAAAGCTAAACGGTTTCGGCTAACGGACTTTATGTAAAAGACAGCAGTTGTTATGTACTAATGATTCTCTTCTTTTCGGTATCCTACCGACTGCGCCAATTTAGTAAACAACAACTTTATTAAATTCTCTATACTTAAAAAATATATTTTACAATGCGGTCGTTAATGCGGTCGCTCTTGTCGAGTACCAATCGAAGACTGACTGTAATGAGTATGAGTCGAAGAATGTCTGCTCATACACAACAGATACCTTCAAGCAATTTAACCTGAAGATATCGTGTAATAGTGTGAATGTGATATTATGGCACATAAACCAGAATATCCGACGAGCTATATCTGGAATAGTAATGGTTAATAATTTTATTTAATCACTCTACTCACCAAATTTGATTTTCCGATGTTGTTGTTTTGCACTTGTATTGTATTATGTTGCAAGGGTGGTTCCCTATGTCCGTCAAAACGTTGAGGCTCCTTGCCTGAACTTGTATTTGTGGTTCCGAGTAGTGGCTCGAAAAACCGGCTGCGCCAATGTTGTGTAGTAGCTATTCCTTCCTAGGAATACCACTGGATGAAAACTGTATCTGAAAGAAATAAAAGAAACTTCCTATTGTTGTATTATAATACTTACCCGTATTATGTATAAAACTACTTCACAGTAAAGTTAACTCTGCTTAAAATAAAGAGTACGTCTTTTTCTTCTTAGCTCAGAACAAATTCTGTTTTTATTATAAAAACTTAAATACGTTAACACCTACGCCTCGCATAATAAAATTACAACAATAATTAGATACTAAAATATTTATAGGTAATTACAATAACAAAGTCTTATTCTATTAATAATTTTTGTATTGAACTTTTTAGTCATTATACAACCAACATGAGAAAAATAACAAGTGGATCAATTTAACCTGGTAATTTGTGACATATGTTTCGGCTATTACCACGTATATACATATTTATATGCATATACATAGCCTCATCAGACCAGTTTTTGGTTAAGTTGTACTGAGAATCGAACACCCGACCGTATGCATTTTTGAATTGCGACGGCCACTGTAACACTTGAGCTATTGGGTATGTGACCTTGATGTGTACAAAGTGCGTGTTTCTTTGGATTTCGCACGTATTGTTCCATTTTTCTTGTTATCTTTCTGAGTTATGTTCAGTTGACATAGCTCTTTTTTAAGCTTATTTGGCTCATACATGTGCTATGATTTTATAATTATATTTTTTCATATAATTTCAAAGCTCTGGAAAATTTTCCATCTACTTTTTTTTTTTTATTATTATTGAAAAATTGGCGGATTCTCCTTATTAAGAATTTTTTGGTTTGTTTTGAGACTAATAATTATTATATTAATAATTTTTGTATTGAACAACACATATAAGGGGCTTAGCACCCTTGATCCCTTGATCAAGTACGTACATTTTTCGGTTCAAACTGAAAAATAACAAGTTAAGGTGTTATCTTCGGCCAGGCCGAAACTCACATACCCTACACTGCACTGAAATAACCTTTTGAATAAGTGTTGAAAAGACATTGAAGAGGTTGAGTAAGTCGAAAAAAATGTGAAAGAAAGATTTGCAGAGGTTGAAAAATGTCGAAAATATATGCAAAATGTTGAAAAAGTTGAGAGAGGTTGAAAAACTCTAAAAAAGTTGAAAAAGGTTGAAAAATTTTTAAACAATTCAAAGTTGATGAAAAAGTCGAAAAAATAAAGAAACTTATGAAGGAAGTTGAAAGAGGTTGAAAAAGTCGTACAAATACATATAGGATATATTGGAAAAAGTTGAAAGGTTGAAAAAGTCGAAAGAATGTAAAAAATGTTGGAAAAAATCGAATAGAAATGAAAGTTTTGAAATATGCCACGCCCACTTCTCCAGTTCCGCCCACTTTTGGTACAATAAATTATATTCGCGATCGACATCCTCATATTAAATTTTAGCTCAATAGCTTGTATAGTTTGCGATATATGCTGCAACAAAAATTCAAAATTTAGGGCGGTGGCACACCCACTGGTACAATCCAGCCCGGTTTTGATCCAGAAATGGCTTTCCATAATCAAACCCCTAACACCAAATTTTAGTATGATTGCTCACATATTTCGATAAATATGCCACTTACCGTATTTTATTTGTATGGGAGGTGCCACGCCTACTGATGCTATTTCAGCCACTTTTGATTCAGATATGCCCTATAGCGACAGAAATACATACATTAAATTTCATACCAATTGCTGCAATAGTTCACTTAAAACAGCGCTAACAAATTTATGTTAATATGGGAGGTGCCACGCCCACTGATGCAATCCTGTCAAAATTAATTTATTTTTAAAGCTTATAGTAACTGACATCTATACACCAAATTTTATGAAGATTACTCTCATAGCACACTATCTATAACAATAAACGTTTTTTGCTTATATGGGAGGTGCCACGCCCACAGGTACTATTGGACCAAATTTTTGTAGTAAGAGACCTTATAGCAAGTATATCTGCCTCATTAAATTTTATAACGATTACGTTGTTAGTTCTTTAAATATAACGTTTATAAATATTGTGGGCTGTGCCACGCCCTTCAACGAGTTTTTTCGGTTCAGTAGCTGAGCTTGTATTGATGACTGCTTTCAGCGGCATCATCTCTAAAATTTTTATGGAAATCGTTTGTGCGAATTTTGAGATATACGGAATCAAAATTTTTAACAGTTGAAAAGTGCCACGTCCACTTTTTTGATTCCGCCCACTTTTATCAGAATTCAAGATATATTTTATGTGTATCCGTTTACCAAATTTAATCGCAATATCTTGAACGGCTTACAAGATATGGTAGTATTAATGATAAAATTTAGGGCTGTGCCACGCCCCTGTACGACCCTTTGGAAACTTGAGACCCAGCCTAATCCTAATTTGTTTCACATGTGCACCAAATCACCAAGTTTCATCAAAATCGCTGAAACTTTTTTCAAAATTGGCCGGGGTAAATATACATAGAGTATGGGCGGTAGGCGTGTCTGTCAACCGATTTTGCCCATTTTCAATAGCAGATGCCTGCAAGAAGATGTGACCTGTGTATGATAGTTTCATTCAATTAGCTTTCTTGGTTTTCCCGTAAAACTGATTTCAACAGACACCCAGACAGACAGACGGACATCGCTAAATCGACTCAGGTGGTGACGCTGACCAAGAATATATATACTTTTCCATACCTGCCACGCCCCCTTCGATGTGTTACAAACGGAGAGACAAAGTGAATATACCCACGGTGTAGGGTATAAAAATGATATTCATGTTGTTTTATTTGCTGAGCGCCTGCTTCAAACAAAATTTCATTTGTCTTACGGATTGAATTGAAATTATTTTACAAAACTCAAAATAGTTCTATAATTTCTATATTTTTCAACATTATCATGGAAATAAAGGTTGTATTAAATTGTCGTATTAAAAACTTTTAGACTTTACAATTGCCGTTTACTCTACTTTGGAAAAGAAGCTGTTGCGGAAGACTTTCTTTTCACAACAGAAAAACAATTCGATAAATCTAATCTAGTTAAACCTCCGCAACAATTTATTAATTATATGGCGCAGTTAGATGAAAAGTTTTTGAAACATTTTTATGGAGCTTGCCATAGAATTGGCGTGGGGCAATATCTATTTGACAAGCTGAAGGATATACCGCCATACGTTTGCTGCGATAACGTTGGCGGCGAAATTCTGTTGGCACTATTTGTACGCGTGCGTATTTATTTTATAACTACATTTTTTAATAGGGATGTGTCAGATGATCAGCATAAAAATAAAGTTTTGCGCGCTTCGTTTGATTAGTCCTGAATATGGTTTTTTTTTGTCTATAGGTTTTTTTTTTTGGTACTTAAAAATTTTTTTTTTATATGCCCTAATAACGGAGGCATTCGACGAAAGATTTGGTATCTTGCAAGAGCAGGGCAGCCAAGTGGTGTAGTTGGGTGTCTCAACTTTATGTAGACGTCAAACTTTGTTTAAAAGAACAATTTACACCTTCAATCAAATGAAAAACAAAACTTGACTATGCCGCTATTAAGCAGCAAAAACGAAACATAATTTTGTCAAATATTGACAATAGTTAGTTAACTATTTGTTCAAATTTAATAAAAAAATATTAAAATCAATGGCCCATAATAATAGTCGCAAAATTAAGTTAAAACCTGGTTTTTACCCAAAATCGAAGATATGTACAGAGTGATTTTTGAACTCAAACGTAAAAACCATAAATTAAAAGTATTAACTGTATACCTATTTCAAAAACGTAGCGCTGGTAAAGTCAACGCCCAACGCTCTAATTTAGGTTGAACAGTTAGAAAAATGCAATATTTTAATCATTTTTAAATTTTTAAGCTCATTGGAAAAAAAGAGAAAAATTTGCTATTTTTATTATTATATATCTTATTATTCATACAAAATACATACAGTTAAAGGTAAGTAACATCGAAATTACAAAAATTGAAAGTGATGATTTGAAGTGAATTTGAGTCTCTATTTTATCGCTCCCTGTATGGCTTAACCTAACATATCATGTGCACCTTAACCTATTTGATGACCGGCAGCTCCAGCAGCACCAGCAGCGATACCAATAATGATCAAACCCAATATTGTCACTATAAGCTACAAAATAAAACAATAAATATAGGGTAGATTTTTGCAAAATGAAAAGAGCTCGACAAAAGCAAAAACAAAACTCAGCTCTTTTTGTTTTATCAAACAATACGCAAATTAAAACATCTTTATAAATGCAATTACTTTTTTGGGCTGACCAGGTTGATTCCCTTTATGATGTTTAACAGCAACTTCCTTAAATGGCATAGGTACCACTACTTTGGGATCTTTAACAGCAACTTCCTTCGATAGTATAGGTACTGCATTAGTTTGTAGAGCAAATACGGCCAATGCCAATGCCATACAAAATAAAATGTTAACTTTCATTATATCATTCCCTCCTCCACAAGTGTTAAGTTTAGCAATCAATGAAACTTTGAACGGTTTACATAGAAAATTTTAATTTTTATACTCGCAAGAAACGAGTAATCACTCAAACATACATACATATACCTAAGCATACCAACATGGAGTTTGAAAAAATAAGTACATTTGCCTAAAATCAATAGTTGAAAATAAGTACAAATAAGTACAATATCATATATGGTGGGTGCAGTAAAGAGAAAAATCAAATGGAACAAAGAAAAAATGCAGCGAACAGCTGTCAGCGTGGTGTGCTTTAGTAGTAAGAGAACGATCCTGTATTGCACCCACCATATAATTACACCATGATTCCGAGCTATTATTCTTATATCGAAATTTCTTTATTGAATTGTATTTGTCAACACTAACTTCAAATTAAAAGTTGAAAACATGTTCAGAAATTTAAAGGATAATTAATGTTCGCTCTTAGTACTACCAATCGACATTTTGTTGGATGAGGCAGCCTTAGCGTCAGCAGTTTCACCGACAGCAACCACGGTGCGCTGTTGCTCTTTGAAATTGTATTTTTCTTGACACGAAATTTGTCAATGAAATTTGTTGCGATTTCAAAAATGATAAAAATCGACGCATTTATACTAGAAATTTATTTTTACAAGCAAAATCGATTTTAGAGTGTTCACTTCAAGCCGAGAAAACTCGGTTTTCCAGATGTTTTTTGCTGATGAAAAGACGCGCTCCACTGGTGCACCGTTCCAGGTAGGCACAGAATGAATTCGACGAGAAGAGAAAATTCAAAATAAGGCACTTGTGAAGCTTCTATGTGCTTAAAGATCTCAACCCAGCGTTCTTCAGATAACAATTTCTTTTCTTTCCATTCTTCAATTAGAATAACGCATTTCGAAGCATGTGCGGAATATTTTGGAAGCGCAGTCCGATGAAATGAAGCTATTATTCGCTTTTATGACATGATACGACCAAACGCCTTCACATGCCGTAAGGGTGGTGTCGGCTGAAGAAGTAAAAAAGTTCGTAACAGTGCGGCTGTTCGATTTGGCAGAGGACGCTTTCTTGTGTTTCGTGGATTCCAAGTGCTTATCGATTTCACTCTTTCCGGCGTTTTCGATGTTGAGTTCCGCGTCGCACAAATTACACCGTATATCACTTTCTGTTCTTCCGTTTTTCATTTGCGGATATTTTTTCTGAATATCCGAATTAAAAATGCACTTACGGCGCCATTACTATTTAATAAATAGAAACACGAATCATATAAAGCGAAACACATAAAAAGCATGCATGCAGCGTATGCTTTTCAACACACATAGAATGCATCTATTAAAATTTGTCACTCCCTTTTCCCATACGATTTTCTCAGCAAATATGTATTGTTTACAAATTTTGTTTTTGTCACTCTCTTTTCCCATACGATTCTCTCACACAAAATCTGTCAATGCTTCGATTCCTACAAAAAGGTTTGAGATTTTTAAAAACTACAAGTCTGCGCTGTCAAACTCAAATTTAGTGATGCCACATATCAATTTTTAAGACATTCGTGTGAAAATACTAATTAAAGGAATTCTAGTTACAACTATTTCGCAATCATCGGGCCAGCGCAAATGATATTTATATTTATTATTAATTTGAGAAACAGATTTCGGCCGAAATAAGTACAAATTAAGTACGCTTTGAAAAATAAGTACAAATTAAGTACGCTTTAAAAAATAAGTTCGGCAAGCTGAAAATAAGTACTGTACTTACTAAATAAGTACAGTTGGTATGCTTACATATACCTATAAGAATAAAAACACACTTCTATTTTGGATCAAATCTTATATTAGAAATTTATAAAACACACATTATAAATCTGTTTTTAATGAGATATTGAAGTAGGTATGTATGTACGCAAATTGAAATGTACGTCTGCTTTTTGTTATAATAATTACATTGTTTTAGAAGTTTCTTAAACACACTTTATACATCTGTCACGGTAGCTTTAACCAACTTTAAATGACAAGTTGAGTTAGAACAAAAACTTGAATGGGGAATTATTTGGGATATTATTTATAGTCGAACTACATTAAAAATAAAAAAATCCTTAGAGCTTTTTTTTTAATTCCATATTTACTGTTTTTTAGTAATATTATCTTGTATAATATGTGTAGTACCAGGAAACCGACCCTAGTTCGGTATTTCGTTTTGAGGTTTAAAAAGTAGAAAAAATATGCAATATTTTGAAAAAGTAAAATGAGGTTAAATTACATATGTCGAAAAATATGGAAAGTACTTAAAAACATGAAAGACCTTGATAAAATATGGAATATGTAGTAAAACGGCAAAAACGAAAGCTGAAAAACGTTCGAAAATTCAGAAAATATGGAAGAGATTGAACAAACTTCAAAAAATTTTGAAACAGGTAAATGGCTGAAAGAGTCAAAAAACATTGAAAATGTTGAAAAACTCAAATAAAGTTAGATGAGGTTGAAAACGTCGAAATAAATTGAAAGAGGTTGAAAAAGTCTATAACAATCGAAAATGTTGAAAAGAATTGAGAGAGTTTGAAACAGGTGAAAAAGACTGATTAGTCGATAATATATGAATAGTGTTGAAAAATGTGAAAGAGATTGAAAAACTCGAAAAAATTGAAAATTTTGAAAAATGTTGAAAATCTCAAAAAAGTTTGAAGTTTACAAAATTTGAAAAAAGTCGAATGAGGTTGAAAAAGTCGAAAAAATATGGAAAATGTTGAGGAAAATTGAAAGACGTTGAAAAATGTTGAAACAGTTGAAAGAGGTTGAAAAACTCGAAAATAGTTGAATGATATGAAAAAGTCGAAAAAATATGTTGAGAAATGTTGAAAGAGGTTGAATAACTCGAACAACGTTAAATAAGGTTGAAAAATTTGAAAAAATATGGCAAATGAAAAAAGTTGAAAAAGGTTGAAAAATGTTGAAACAGTTGAAAGAGGTTGAAAAACTTGAAAAATTTTGAAAGAGGTTGAAAAAGTCGAAAAAATATGGAAAATGTTGAATGAAATTGAATAACTCGAAAAAAGTTGAATAAGGTTGAAAAAGTCCAAAAAATTTGGAAAATGTTGAGAAAAGTTGGAAGAGATTGAAAACTGTTGAAACAGTTGAAAGAGTTTGAATAACTCGGAAAAAGTTGGGTTGAAAAATTCGAAAGAATATGGAAAATGTTGAAAAAGTTGAAAGAAGTTGAATAACTCAAAAAAAATTGAAGGAGGTGTGAAAAACTCGAAAAAGTTGAATGAGGTTGAAAATGTCGAAAAAAATTTAAAAATGTTGAGAAAAGTTGAAGGAGGTTGAAAAATGTTAAAACAGTTGAAAAAGTTGAAAAACTCTAAAAAAGTTGAATGAGGTTGAAAATGTCGAACAAATATGGAAAATGTTGAGAAAATTTGAAAGATTTGGAAAAACTCGAAAAAAGTTGAATGAGGTTGAAAAAGTCGAAAAAATATAGAAAATGTTGAGAAAAGTTGAAAGAAGTTGAAGAGCAATGAAGCAGTTGAAAGAGGTTGCAAAACTCGAACTAAGTTGAATGAGGCTGAATATGTTGAAACCAAATTTTATTAGGATCACTAACATAGTATACTAAATATAACATAAAATGTTTTAAGCTTGTATTGGAGGTGCCACGCCCACTAATGAAATCCCTTAAAATTCATATAATTTTAGATCTTATAGTGACCGACACCTCTACACCAAACTTAAAAAATATTACTCCAATACCACACTAAATATGGCATTTAACGTTTTTTGCTTATATGGGAGGAGCCACACCTACTAATGCAATCTCGGCGGTTTTCATTTAATTTAAAAGCTTATAGTAACCGACACCTTTACTCCAAACTTTAACGAAATTACTCCCACAGCACACTAAATATAACTTTTAAAGTTCTTTGCATGTTTGGGAGGTGCCACGCCCACTGATGTAATCCCATTAAAATTCATTTAACTTAAAAGATTATAGTAACCGACATCTCTATACCAAATTTTATTAGGATCACTCATACAGTGCACTAAATATAGCCTTAAACGGTCTTAGCTTGTATGGGAGATGCCACGCCAACTAATGCAATCCCGTCGAACTTCATTAAATTTCAAAGCTCATGATAACCGACACCACTATACCAAATTTCAAAAAGATTACTCCCATAGCTCACTAAATATAACACTTAACATTTTTCCATGTTGGGGAGGTGCCACGCCCACTGATACAATCCCATCGAAATCCATTTAGTTTCAAAGCTTGTAGTAACCGACTTCTCTACCAAATTTAAAAAAATATTACTCTCATACCACACTAAATACAGCATTTTACTTTTTTCTCTTATATGGAAGCTGCCACGCCCGCAGACGCCATTGCGCCTACTTTTGGTTATCAGATACCTTGTAGCCAGTATATCCACCATATTAAATTTCATGACGATTGCGTTGTTCAATCTCTTATTATAACATTTATAAATACTGTGGGCTGTGCCACGCCCTTCAACGAGTTTTGATAGTATAGTGGCATAACTTGTTATGATGACTGCTTTTAGCAGAATTGTCGTCAAAATTTTTATGAAAATCGTAGCCGCCGTTTTTGAGTAATATGGAATCAAAATTTTTAATTGTTGAAAGATGCCACGCCCTCTGATCCAATTCCGCCCACTTTTGGTTCTATTGAAGATTTTTATTATTTGCATCAGCCTACCAATTTGCATCCAAATATCTAAAGTAGTTTCCGAGTCATCACGTTATAAAAATTAAAGCTTAGGGCTGTGCCACGCCCCTGTTAGAGTAAATAAGAACTTAAAACCTAGCCCAATCTTTATTTTGTTTTCATATGCACCAAATCCGTAAGTTTCATCAAAATCGCTGCAGCCGTTTTCGAAATAAAGTTCGGTCGTATACATATTTATTTATATATTTATTTACTAGCAAAACCCGGCGCGCATTGCTACGTCTCAACAAATAAAATATAATGTGTTTTTATTTTAGTTGGATTAAATAAGTAAAAATTATTTTTATTGATATTTATCTTATTGCGAGTGGATAAACAACGTTGTTGGTTTTTCTATTTGGCTCATAAATGAACAATTGAATTGGCAGGAATGATTGGAATACGTAGAATCAGCACCTTTGAATGAGTTACAGTCCTTGTCTTCTAAATATGTACCGAGTCTCATAGTCATAGTTTTTTCTTATTTTGGAGTCATGGCACTACCCATTTTTTATTGAATCTTACTTTCTTTCTTTTTGGCTCATTTTTTCCAAGCCAAACTATGTTAAGAAATTTTTACAAACTATAAGAAACATATGTACCAAATCTTATCCATCTGCGTCAAATAGTTGTTGATACATAAAAAGTTGATTTTTCCTCATATGGAAGCGTGGTACCGCCCATTTTTGCATGGAATCTTACTTATTTCTCTACTCTTTATATATGTACCAAGTTTCATTTATCTGCATCAAATAGTTGATAAGATATGATGAATCTTATTTTCTTTTAGATAAGGGGGCGTGGCATCACCCATTCTATTCTAAGCTGTGCCTGTTTATATAAAAGCCTCGTGGTGTGAATTCCATGAGAACCGATTAAGCGATCTTCGAGAAAATTATGTTCAAAAAATATATTTGTATGAAGGCTACCACACGCTCCCTAAATAAAAGTATTGAAGTCTTAGCTACGCCTCTTAATATAAAAGTTACTTGGTGTAAATTCGGTATGAATCGATTAACCTGTCTTCGTGAAAAAGATATTTAAAAATATTTTTGTGTGAGGACCACCCAAAGTAAAACTTTTACTATATAATCTGTGCCCCTTCATATAAAAGTCATGTGGTGTTAAGACCATGAGAATCGATTAAACGGTCTTTGAGAAAATGATATTTAAAAAATATTTTTGTATGAGGGCCACCCTAAATAAAAGTTGTGTAGCCTAAGATATGCTTCTTAACATAAGAGATACGTGACGTAAATTCGGTGTGAATCGCCTAACCTGTCTTCGCGAAAATTATTTTTAAAAATATTTTTGTATGATGGTCACCCTAAGTATGCACCCTAAATAAAAGGCTTACTACCTTATCTGTGCCTCTTAATATAAAAGCCATGTGGAGTAAATTCCATGAGAATCGATTGAGCGGTCTTCGAGAAAATGATATTTATAAATATTTTTGTATCAGGACCACCCTAAGTATAAACCGTAAGTAAAATTTTTACTATCTAACCTGTGCTTTTTAATATAAAAGTCGTGTGGTGTAAATTACATAAGAATCGATTTAGCGGTTTTCGAGAAAATGATATTTAAAAAATACTTTAGTATGAGGGACACCCTAAATTGAAGTTTTGTAGCCTAAGCTATGCTTCTTAACATAAGAAATACGTGGTGTAAATTCAAAGTGAATCGATTCACCTGTCTTCGTGAAAATGATATTTAAAAATATATTTGTGTGAGGGCCACCCTAAGTATGCACCCTAAATAAAATTTTTACAATCTAATCCGTGCCTCTTAATATAAAAGCCATACTGTGTAAGTTTCATAAGAATCGATTTACCTGTCTTAAAGAAATCGCTATTTTTAAAATATATATGTATGAGAGCCACCCTAAATATGCACCCTCAATTTAAGTTTCTTCGTCTTAGCTATGCGTCTTAATGTAAGAGATATGTGGTGTAAAGTCCATGTGAATCGATTAAGTGGTCTTTGTAAAAATGATATTTTAAAAATATTTGCGAATGAGGGCCACCCTAAATTAAAGTCCTAAAGCCACCACGCCCCTGGTGTCTAATCCCGCTCATATTTTGTGAAGTGCTTAACATAGGCTATGTGCATACTGACACCGAATTTTAAGACTCTTGCTATCATATGATCCTAGATATAGCGAGTTAAAGGTTTTAATTGCACGTAAAGTGCCACGCCCCTTGCTTTTATCAAAATAAAACATAGCCCATGTCACTCAGGTGTAGCTTTCTATTAGTAGAAGAAGTTTTGGAATCGGTTCTGTAGTTCCAGAGATTACCCTGAACATACAAACAAACAAACCTTACCTCTTTATATAATAAGTATAGATATAGATATATTTATTTATATACATGCAATTTTAGCTCGTTTAATAATAGTAGATAACGTACGTATGAAATTTAAAAAACATCCGATTATGTTTAAATTATGACAAGTTAAAGAACCTAAAAAGACAGTCCCTAGGTATTCAGGGTTTTGAGTACTGTTAGGTCAAACTACGAATAAATCCAATTTTTTGCGAAAATAACCAAATTCAATGTATTTTTGCTATATGGTATCCCATTTAAAAGTGAATAGATAGACAAACACAATAAGATCGGTCTTTAGTATTGTGAGGACAAAATATTCTACAGGAAATTTTGTAACACATAACAACATAAAAATCACGCCACCACAATAAAATTCAAAAACATCAGTAGCAAAAACAACAACAACATAGAAATCACGCCACCACGATAAACTCAAAACATCAATAGCCAAAACAACAACAGCATAAAAATCACGCCACCACAATTAATTCTAAAACGGCATAGCAACAATAGCTCAATAACAACAGCCAGCAACTGTAAACGCAAAACAACAAAACAACATGCGCATGATCAAACCAACAAACACGGAAACTGGTTTGATCATGCAAGCGAGCGTGTTTGATGGTTGCTACGCAACACAAACCGGTTTTGGCATGAGTTCAGCAGCGCAGAACTGCTATATAGATGAGTTGCAAACACAGGAGGAGGACAGTCGGTTGGTGATCAGCAACGAGTGAATAACTAAAAGTGAAGCGAAGCGAAGTGAAGTGCAAAGTTACAAACGAGCAAGCGAAGTACAGCCTGGCAGGAAAACCAGCAGCAAGCACCGGAGCCTCTACAAAGCCAAACCGAAAGCGAAAGGTTGGACCAGGAACCACCAGGAGTTGGAATACGGGCAAGTATAGTGCTTATCAGGGTACGATTTGGGTTTCAAGGGCTCTTTTAGGGGGAAAATACGTTTGTCGCAAATCAATTGTTTGTGTCACCCCTACAGCTTTGGTATTAGACAAAAGTATTCATCCTCTTTCGAGGGTCTCGAGAAGCCCATGTTCTGAGTTCGACGACTAGAACCACCAGGAAAGCTTTTGGAATACGGTTAATTGTTTGTGTCACCCCTACAGCTTTAACTTTATTCCAAAACTATTCTGTGCCAATTTCGATTGGCCGGCCTAGGACTTGAACGAGCCTGGAAGTGCCGTACTTGTCTACTTTTTAGTTCTTGGGTGGCGATAGGCAAATCCCTAGCGAAAGGTGCGGACGCGTAGAGGTTCCCGAAGAATACCCGAAGGTTCCCGAGTACATCCGAAGACTTCAAGTGCCAAACGAAGCAGTGCAGCGTCCACCAAGAGAAACCACAGAGCCCCGGCGTGACTTGCAACATAAAACCATAGTTCCCGAAGAATACCCGAAGGTTCCCGAGTGCATCCGAAGGCTTCAAGTGCCAAACGAAGCAGTGCAGCGTCACCCAAGAGAAACCACAGAGCCCCGGCGTGACTTGCAACGTAAAACCATAGTTCCCGAAGAATACCCAAAGGTTCCCGAGTGCATCCGAAGGCTTCAAGTGCCAAACGAAGCAGTGCAGCGTCCACCAAGAGAAACCACAGAGCCCCGGCGTGACTTGGAACGTAAAACCATAGTTTCCGAAGAATACCCGAAGGTTCCCGACTGCATCCGAAGGCTTCAAGTGCGAAACGAAGTAGTGCAGCGTCCACCAAGAGAAACCACAGAGCCCCGGCGTGACTTGCAACGTAAAACCATAGTTCCCGAAGAATATCCGAAGGTTCCCGAGTGCATCCGAAGGCTTCAAGTGCCAAACGAAGCAGTGCAGCGCGCACCAAGGACAACCACAGAACCCCGGCGTGATTTGCAGCGTGAAACAGCAGTTCCCGAGGAATACCCGAAGGTTTCCCGAGGATCACCCGAAGTCTAAGAGTCCCTGAAATAAATAAATAATTTGTAAAGGAAAAAAATTGAAAAATAAATAAGTAAACCAAGTGAACAGAAAAAAGAGGTAGTTCTGATTTTTAAGATCGCCTGGACATCCGGCGAGCTATACCCCGGCAAAGAAATTTCCTTACATTGGCGCCCGAGCAGGGACTCTAAAAAAAAAAAATCCAAAAACCACAGTAACCAGAGAAAACCGCAGTAAGCAAAATAGAACCTACAAAAAAAGCAAACGGAAGACCGCAAGCGAAATGGTATTCAAGACCTCGTGGCTTTACACACTCGACAAAGAGGACATCGTAAAATATTGCGATGAATTCGAGTTGAAGAAAACGGGGACAGTGAATGAAATGAGGAAGCTATTAAGAAATTTCATCACTGATAATGAGCATGATGAGGACGAAGGAACTCGTTTGAAGGTGCTCCAACTACGCCATGCACGGGCTTCTTCACCAGCCCCCTTACCGACTATACATCAAGCAGCGACAGTAGTATCTTGTTATGAGATCATGGACAAGGTGAGAAAATGGTCAGTAAAGTTTAATGGCCGACGGGATCCGCTGGTTTTTATAGAAACGATGGAGGAACTGGCAGAAGCCTACGGAGTTGACAAAAATATGTTGCCGAGAGCCATGCCAGAACTATTGCAAGACAGGGCCATATTGTGGTTCCGAAATAACAATCGTCATTGGCAGACATGGCTCGATTTTAAAGACGATTTCCTGCGATTCTTCCTCTCAAGTCGGTTTTCTGAACGCTTAGAGGATGAAATTCGGCAGCGGAAGCAGCGAGGACTTGAGACATTCAAGGACTTCACCCTTGAGCTAAAAAATTTGATGCGGCACGCACGACTCACAGAGGATCAGCAGCTAGAGCGGATTTATTGGAACAGTTCGAAAACCTTCCAGCTGTATGCTAAGCGCCAGGATTTTAGCACTCTGGAGCAACTCATCACTCTGGCAGAGGAATTTGAAGGGCTACAGCAACAGAATGACCCGCCTAGACCATCCCAAGTACGAGGTAGAGTGGAGAACCGTCGCGTTACCATCACTTCACTGGACACCTCCACGCCAGAGATTAATCCGCGCATCGCACAACACATCACCCCGGAACATAGCACAGCACAGCAGGACTCCAAACAGCACAGCAAGCCACCGCACAGAACAGCATCGCACGACGCAGCAATACATCGCACAGCACAGCTAGACACTGCACAACACATCACCCCACAACATAGCACAGCACAGCAGGACTCCGAACAGTACAGCAAGCCACCGCACAGAACAGCATCGCACGACACAGCAACACATCGCACAGCACACCAAGACATAGCACAAACCATCACCCAACCGGATAGCACAGTACAGCAAGACTTCGCACAGCTCAGTAAGGCACCGCACAGCACAGCATTGCACGCCACAACAACACATCGTACAGCACACCAAGACACCGCACAAAACATCACCCCACCGCATAGCACAGCACATCAAGACCCCGCACAGCAAAGCACGGCACCGCACAGCATAGCACCGCACGACACAGCCCCCCATGACACAGCACCGCAACGCACAGCACACCATAACACCGCACAGCACATCAAGACATCGCACAGCACCAAACCATACAGTAGAACACAACTCCGCACAACTCAGCACAGCACGGCACCGCTCCGCACCGCACAGTTCGGTGAACTGCACTTCACCAAACCGTCCAGTACAGCAATGCACGGCACGGAACAACACCGCACCTGGAAAAAGAAAAAAAAAAAAGTTCCGTTCCCGTTGAGGAAAGGGGATGATGTGAGGACAAAATATTCTACAGGAAATTTTGTAACACATAACAACATAAAAATCACGCCACCACAATAAAATTCAAAAACATCAGTAGCAAAAACAACAACAACATAGAAATCACGCCACCACGATAAACTCAAAACATCAATAGCCAAAACAACAACAGCATAAAAATCACGCCACCACAATTAATTCTAAAACGGCATAGCAACAATAGCTCAATAACAACAGCCAGCAACTGTAAACGCAAAACAACAAAACAACATGCGCATGATCAAACCAACAAACACGGAAACTGGTTTGATCATGCAAGCGAGCGTGTTTGATGGTTGCTACGCAACACAAACCGGTTTTGGCATGAGTTCAGCAGCGCAGAACTGCTATATAGATGAGTTGCAAACACAGGAGGAGGACAGTCGGTTGGTGATCAGCAACGAGTGAATAACTAAAAGTGAAGCGAAGCGAAGTGAAGTGCAAAGTTACAAACGAGCAAGCGAAGTACAGCCTGGCAGGAAAACCAGCAGCAAGCACCGGAGCCTCTACAAAGCCAAACCGAAAGCGAAAGGTTGGACCAGGAACCACCAGGAGTTGGAATACGGGCAAGTATAGTGCTTATCAGGGTACGATTTGGGTTTCAAGGGCTCTTTTAGGGGGAAAATACGTTTGTCGCAAATCAATTGTTTGTGTCACCCCTACAGCTTTGGTATTAGACAAAAGTATTCATCCTCTTTCGAGGGTCTCGAGAAGCCCATGTTCTGAGTTCGACGACTAGAACCACCAGGAAAGCTTTTGGAATACGGTTAATTGTTTGTGTCACCCCTACAGCTTTAACTTTATTCCAAAACTATTCTGTGCCAATTTCGATTGGCCGGCCTAGGACTTGAACGAGCCTGGAAGTGCCGTACTTGTCTACTTTTTAGTTCTTGGGTGGCGATAGGCAAATCCCTAGCGAAAGGTGCGGACGCGTAGAGGTTCCCGAAGAATACCCGAAGGTTCCCGAGTACATCCGAAGACTTCAAGTGCCAAACGAAGCAGTGCAGCGTCCACCAAGAGAAACCACAGAGCCCCGGCGTGACTTGCAACATAAAACCATAGTTCCCGAAGAATACCCGAAGGTTCCCGAGTGCATCCGAAGGCTTCAAGTGCCAAACGAAGCAGTGCAGCGTCACCCAAGAGAAACCACAGAGCCCCGGCGTGACTTGCAACGTAAAACCATAGTTCCCGAAGAATACCCAAAGGTTCCCGAGTGCATCCGAAGGCTTCAAGTGCCAAACGAAGCAGTGCAGCGTCCACCAAGAGAAACCACAGAGCCCCGGCGTGACTTGGAACGTAAAACCATAGTTTCCGAAGAATACCCGAAGGTTCCCGACTGCATCCGAAGGCTTCAAGTGCGAAACGAAGTAGTGCAGCGTCCACCAAGAGAAACCACAGAGCCCCGGCGTGACTTGCAACGTAAAACCATAGTTCCCGAAGAATATCCGAAGGTTCCCGAGTGCATCCGAAGGCTTCAAGTGCCAAACGAAGCAGTGCAGCGCGCACCAAGGACAACCACAGAACCCCGGCGTGATTTGCAGCGTGAAACAGCAGTTCCCGAGGAATACCCGAAGGTTTCCCGAGGATCACCCGAAGTCTAAGAGTCCCTGAAATAAATAAATAATTTGTAAAGGAAAAAAATTGAAAAATAAATAAGTAAACCAAGTGAACAGAAAAAAGAGGTAGTTCTGATTTTTAAGATCGCCTGGACATCCGGCGAGCTATACCCCGGCAAAGAAATTTCCTTACAGTATTATGAATAAAACTACGATTTAGGACACCATTTTCAAAGCGGTCATATTTTACTAAGACCTATTTTATATAATCGGGTCGCAAAAATAAGTCTTAAGGTCTAAAAGCTTAAATATTTTTTAAAAGCATATAATTTGACATAATAAAAAAAAAATCATATTCAAACCTTTAAATTTGAATTTTTCGACTTTAAGAACTAAAATTTTTGAAACGGGCTAGAAGCGGCTATTTTTAGGCCAAAATATGACTATTTCTCAGGATCCCGATACCCTAGAGAACTGAAATTTGAGCTGTGGTGCCATCTATTAAGGTTCTTTGACGTATACAAATTTGAGCAAAATCGGATGTTGCTTAAATTTCGTAGGTATGTTATACATATGTAACGTGGAGTGCCCTATTACCGTCCACTTTTGGCGATTTTTTAGTTTGTGCAATATGTACTAAGCTATTGATAGATAGATAGAAAACTCTTAAATGTCATATGCAAGGATTGAAGCTACCCTAATTGAATATAATAAAGAATATTTTTAAAAATATAAAGCCACATCAAATTTTTTTTTGTTCCTAATTCCGTTCACAAAAATTGCAAGTTCCTAAATCCGTCCACTGAGTTACCTAATTCCGTCCACCCATATTTTCATCGATTGTGATGAAATTTTTACAGTATATATGTTACTATTAATCAGGCGAGTGTCATAGTTTATAAAACTTTTTTTTAGGGTGCATATTTAGGGTGGCCCTCATACGAAAATATTCTAAAAATAGTATTTTCTCAAAGACAGGTGAATCGATTCTCATGAAATTTACACATTATGGCTTTTATGTTAAGGGACATAAATAAAATTGTAAAAATTTTATTTAGGGTGCATACTTAGGGTGGCCCTCATACAAATATATTTTTAAATATCATTTTCACGATGACCAGTTAATCAATTCACGCCGATTTTACATTACGTATCTCTTATGTTAAGAAGCATGGCTTAGGCCACAAACATTTTATTTAGGGTGGCCCTCACACAAAAATATTTTTTAAATATCATTTTCTCGAAGACCGCTAAATCGATTCTCATGAAATTAACACAGTATGGCTTTTATGTTAAGGGACACAGATTGGATGGTAAAAATTTTATTTAGGGTGCATACTTAGGGTGGCCACTTTTAAATAATGAATATCTCGGAGCTGTTGCATTTGCAGTTTGCCTGGTAGATATAAAAATTTATTTTCTCAAATGCAGTTTTAATTGAAATCGTAATTGAATAATTTTCTCAACAAGTTTGCCATATTTTTGAATTTCAATTTATTTATTTTCATTTTCTAATATTCAAATAACTTTTTTATGAATTTAAGAAAATAAATAAATTTGAAAATACAAAATGGTCTGAATTTAACATTGTGAATTCGTTTGGTTCGCTGCAAAAGCCGAACAAGATCAGAAATAAAATTCAATAGGATTTTGGTTCTTAATTCTCATTGGTTCCAGCTTTCATTCGGCTCGCCAAAATTTATTACAGGGAAAAAGCTCGGAGTCGCGTTCTTTTCTATCTACTTCTTTGACCGATGTCTCTAGCAATGCTAATTTGTTAGCATCTATTACTTAGATATGAATTTGAATTTAAAATTTAAGAGGATTTGTTATTTTGTGATTCCCTACCATCTTGTAAGGCTAAGGCCATATTTAACACTTTGAACCATTTTATAACCGAAAATGGAGTCCAGTGGTCAAAATGTGTTGGAATTTGCACTGACGGTGGTCCTGCAATGTCAGGTAGAAGAACTGGATTCATTGCTCTTATTGAAGATGTAGCACCTCAGGTCGTTTGGAACCATTGCTGCATACACAGGGAATCATTAACTTCTAAAAATATGTCAACAGATTTGAAAAAAATATTGGATGAAGTCGTTAAATTTGTTAATTTCATTAAGGCTCGCCAACTAAATTTCCGTGTTTTCAAAGTTTTGTGCGAGGAGATGGGGAGTCAACATAAACAACTATTATTACACACAGAAAAACGTTGGTTGTCACGAGGGAAAGTACTCAATCGCCTTTTTGAACTTCGTGACGAAATAAGATTATTTTTAATGGAAATGCAATTTGAACTGAAGGAATGTTTTAATGATTTTCTCTGGTAAGCTAAGGTTGCTTACTTGATTGATATTTTTTGTTATTTGAATGTGCTAAATTTGAGCCTACAAGGTGCAGCTTCAAATAAATTTAAAGTTGAAGATAAAATAGAAGCGATTATAAAATAAATCGAATTATGGTCAATACGAATTCAAAATTGTGTGTATGAGTCTTTTCCAATACTCAGCGACTTTATCGAATTTTCTAATAAAGAGGTCGATAATGAAACGCGGCTGCTTTTTGTCGAACATTTAATGGCTCTAAAAAGCAGTTTCCGGAAGTATTTTCCCTGTCCTGATTCTGGCAACGACTGGATCAGGGATCCATTCAATATAGATGTTAGTAATGCTAAGCAATTATCGACATTAGAGCAAGATATGCTTGTGGATATCTCTTGCGATACGTCTTTGAAACTAAAGTTCAATAATATTGAACTAACTAACTTTTGGTTACTGCTAAAATCCGATTACCCTACACTTGCAAAGAAGGCCCTCCAAAACTTGATTCCGTTTTGTACAACGTATTTGTGTGAACAGGCTTTTTCGGTACTATTATATATAAAATTAAAGTATAGAAACAAGCTTAATGTAGAAGCAGACCTGAGGATAAAAATTTCAAATATAGAGCCGGACATTGTGGATTTGGTTTCACGAAAACAACATCATCTATCTCATTAAATAAAAACTTCTATATAAGAAAATATAACAAATTTAGTTTATAAAATAACCAATAGTCACCAAAAAAATAATTTTCATTATAAGCTTTGTTATTATTATATTATTTATTAAAAAAAATAGGAAAAAAAATAATCTATTTTCTAAGCTCTATTTTGACCAAGAAATATTTGTCTGAGTTTAATGTATTATACATATTTTGACGTGTAACTATTTTAATTCTTTAACATTTCCACAATTTGTATTCATTTGAGTTTTACATTTAGATTTACATTACATGAAAATCCTATTAAAAAATATTTGCCTCTATAAATGCGCAAGATTTGTTAAAATACAGAGAGATATAGTAATGGTATGAGTGTCAATATTTATTGGAAAGTAGTGTCAACGTTTGGACCTTCAAATCCGGAAAATACCTTTGCAAACCGGAAAAATTAAAGCAAAATAATAAGACTTCGTTCCTTAACCTCATCAGATAACCGGACATTTTATGTCTGATTGAGTTTGACAACCGGACAAAACTTTCAAAAACCAGACTGTCTGGGTGAAAACCGAACGGTTGGCAGGAAAGCCAGAAAGTAAGCTTAGGAACGACGTCAAATGTCTACGGTTGGAATGGGGTCCACAAAAAAAGTTTAGCTCAATAGACGGTCCTCGGACTACATAAGTTTAAGAACCCCTGTCCTAAGGTGTTTTTGGGGAACAACTGATTTGAAAATATACTAAGGAAAACTGGAAATCCTATTGAGTGTTTTGTTGAAGCTGACTGGGGTGGTGATGCGAGTGACCGAAAGTCGCTTAGAGAGTGCGCCTTCGTTCCTACAGGTAGTGTATTCTCCTAGGAAAGTAAAAAGCAAAGCGTTATTGCACTCAGCACTACTGAAGCAGAGTACGTCGCGCTGTCAGCTGCAGCTACCAACTTTACAAGTTGCTGTATAAAATGTGGTTTTGTAGTGAAGCTCCGATGGTTTTAAGTGACGATAACCGAAATGTGCAACGTCTAGTGAAGAACCCTATTTACCATGCGTAAAGCAAAAAGGTGATCCAATAACGAGGTCCCTTTTCCAACCGCGTTGTTTTGACAGCTGTCATATGTCAAATGGCTTATCCATATGACGTATGTGTTCAGTATTCAATACGACTAAATCATGAATAGACTTACTCCTGAACATCGTTAATTAATTGAGGGAACCTACTACAAAAATCAGTCATCATTATTTTTTCGAAAAATTGTATTTAGCGACGAAACTCATTTCTGGCTGAACGGCTACGTTAACAAGCAGAATTAAAATATTTGGGCCGATGAACAACCAGAATTAATCCAAGAGCTTCCAATGAATCCAGATAAATGTACTGGTTGGTGTGGCTTATGGGCAGGAGGCATCAAGAGACCGCATTTCTTCAAAAATGCAGATGCAGTTCGTATTACGGTCAATCGTGCTCGCTACAGAGCAATGATCAATGAATGTTTGCTGTCAAAAATTCAGGATATTCGTGTAGCTGACCTCTAGTTTCAACAGGATGGCGCAACATGCCATACAGCTGGAGAAACAAACGCTTTATTGAGGGAAACGTTCGATGAAAACATCATCTCAAGAAATGGTCCTGTTAATTGGCCACCAAGATCATATCGACTAATCCAAAATTATTGACGTTTTGGAAACGTTCGTGTTATTCAAGGAATACCTGCCGATATGCTCGAAAGAGTTGTCGAATATTGGACCCACAGAATGGACCATTTAAGAACTTCGTATTGAGATTTCTATTATATTTCGTATTCTGCATAGAAATTCCATTTTATATGCAATTCATATTGAAAATTTGTATTTCATTTTATTTTATTATTATTATTTTGGAGATAGAATAAGTTAGAAAAATGTAAAAACTAATAATCGAGATTGAATAAAGTATATAAAATAAAAAAATATTGATTTAATTTACATGCGTGGGTTAGTTATAAAAAAATTAAAAAAAAAATGAATGAACTTGGACTTGAACATAGGTCGATTTAATGCAAAGCAAGCGCGTTACCCAATAGGATATTATACTAATATTGAAATACTTGTCTTTTTTACATACAAACCAATCAACCTGCAAAATATTCTTTATATATTAGAAGAATTTTCTGCTTTTAATGCTGATTGATAAAAATGTAAGTCCTCTGTTTGAACACTGTGACGACATAAGTTCCATATATTTATAGCCCCCCCCAAAAAAAAACTCTTTTTTGCAAAAAATAGCACAATTTAAGCACAAATACAAGCAAACAACATGAATATCATTTTTGTTATTTTGAACTCAATTTTTCTACCGACAAAAATACCAACAAAATTGCAACTAACGGCATCGGTTGTAAACTACAAAATTACAACAACAAATACACGCATTTTTTTAGGATTTTTTCGACTGAATTTTTCTGAAGAAAACCCAAAAACAAATTTGCAAGTTTGAAGAAGTCAAAATAAAAGTCATGCTATTGCATTTTCTGGTTGCCTGGTAGATATAAAAATTGATTTTCGCATTTTGTCGCATTAAAATAATTTTATAATTTTTTTTATTTTTCATCAAATAACTTCAAAATCCATTTTCGGCCTTTTTGCAACGATTGGTGCCAGAAATTTTTTGTTTTGAAGCGAGGTCAAATCACCGCTGGGGATACCTTTCCCCTCTCCTACTAAAGTCCATTCTCACTTTTGATCTGAGAACGATTGTTTACTATTAAATGTGGCTTCAAAGGCAAAAAAGCAGTTAGGACGTTTGCACTCCGAGATTTTATTCTGAAAGCTGCAGTTAGGACATAACACATACTGAGATCTTTGGAACGGGAAGAAGTAGCCAAATTTCGATAACACCAAACGAAAGAGTGTATTTTCTTTAGTAAGTTGGCATATTAAAAAATTTTTCTCAAAAAGTGCGATAGGACACTTACAATCTGAGGTGACGATATATAGAGCTATCTCGATAGGAGAATACTGTTCACAAAAAGGGCTTTTTGAAGTAGTACCTTCGTAAAGAATTTGATGGATATCAAAATTACAAATAATCACGCTTTCAAATTTGTTACTGATATCCGCACGACTTAGAGTAGCCAACTTTTTGCGCACATTTTCAAAAACTCTTACGCTTTCTTTGAGCTCTGAGCCGGGAGTTTCTAATTTTAAAATCGAATCAACTATTACGGTGGAACCTCGATAAGTCGAAAATCTTCCAAACTCGAAAAAATGTTTTGTTCCCTTCCCTTCAAGCCCCAAAACATCCATTGCTCATAATCTGACCCCTCTATAAGTCGAAATAATTAGTGAGTCCCTACAAGTAAACGTAGTTATCCTACCAAGCGTTCTGCATAGGAACGTGACGATGCCAATGACCTGTTGTCTCATGTTCAAAAAACTCAGAGAGTTTCCGATTTGGTCTCGTCTTCGCGCTTTTTGCAACTAGTGGATGAATGGTTCTCCAAACAGTACCAGTTTCTGGAACAATGAGAGTATATTTCCGTAGAAAAAAAAAGTGAAAACCGAATTCATGATGAGATGCGCGCACAAATAGATAATTTAAAACTTGACTTACGCAATGTTAGCAAGAGAGTTGATTTCTTGGAAACAGCGGTGGCTGATATTAGTTGCCTTAAAGCTGCCATATTTGCATTAAAATCGCAATTTGCTCGGCAAGAGAACTCTCTAATTGCATCTGAGCTGCGCATTACTGGTATTCCATTTCAAGAGAGAGAGAACCTTAACGAAATGTTTCAACTCTTAAGCCACCCTGTGATTTCAGCTCGTACTGTGCGGACGTGCATATTCCTTCTTTGTGAAAGCTTTAATTTCTAATAAAATATTTTTCGATTTTATGTGCGAGAGTGTGGCGATATCGTTTTCGGTCGTTGCTACTTTCACACTTGTCGTGCTACCTTGAGTTGGTGTTTCAGATCATTGTCAGTTCGCTCAGATGTTACTGCGATCTGGCATTGACCTGGAGTGCCGGATGTAGCGCACCTTGTTCCACTGCCTGACAGTGCTGGTACACTAGCTGTAGCGCGGCTATAGCTCGCCGGATGTCGTGGTCCTTGTCAGTCTTTTGGAACATGGGTATTGACAGAAATTATTTTTGTTGTACCAGGCTAATAAAAAAACTGCTGAAAATCAAAGAAAAACTATCTTTATATACCTACTTTGGTGCCGAAAAACCCATCAATTCCCTCTCGCGGATGACTTATTCGTTGCCACTCGCCTGCACAGACTTTGGTAGCATTATTTTTTTGTTTCTACGTACCTTTGATGGACCGATACCCGCTATCGAGTATTGGCCCTGGGCAGCCATCCCTCGACTGGCTTCGGCCAGCTTTTCTGGGTGACCTTCGGTCCGATTTCTGTGGTCACCCACTACTATTGCTAACTCACTACCGACCCCTCTCTAGCTACATCACATGGACCAACATTTTTATTTCTCCATAGTCTTTTTTCTTTTAAATGGTTTTATTTTCCTTACTTTTTCTTTTGTTTGTATATAATAATCCCTTAACTTTTACTTATACAAAATTTTCATATCTTATTTCGGCCGATTTTCATATTTTTTTTTTTTTCTTTAATCTTATAACTTCTTTTAAACTATTCGCCCTCAGAAGGAGAACGTACAAATATACGTGACTAAGTTAGAAGAGCAAAATCTTTGCTGACGTTTCCTCTGTCAACTTTGTATTGATTACTTTTTATTTTTCTTTAAATCCAATTAACTTTATATATTTCTCAATAAAATATTTTTTTACGTTAATTTTAACTTTCCTCTTTTTTATTGTATCGATTACTTTTTATTTTTATTTAAATCTACTTTCTTTTATATTTTAACTTTTGGATAAAAAATCCTTTTTTTTTTTGTAAAAATACTTAATTAAAAATTTTCTACCTGGGCTCCATTTTCTTTGTCCAAGCCGCTGCCCCGTTCGCTACACTGTACGCTGCACTTCGCCGTTTTTGATGATGATGATGGTGACGTACTTATTAATGATGACTTATTACTGATCGTTTTTGTTATTGTTGATGTCCAAAAATGCGACTTTGTCCGGATGTCATTTATTAAGGATGTTAATTCGTTTAATTACGTTCCTGCGAATAAATTTATCTCAATCTGGAGATTGAGATAAAAAAATGTTGACGACGACAACGATAAGCGGCAGGAATCTTGACGATTTAAATGATGACGACAATAAGCTGCAGGAATCTTGACGGCTTAAATGATGACGACGATAAGCTGCAGGAATCTTGACGGTTTAAATGATGACGACGATAACGACGAAAATGATGATGCTTGCGATAAAAAAATTGTGTTGTTTTTCGATTGTTATAACTGAATATTGGTGTTCTTG
Source organism: Tricholauxania praeusta (assembly GCA_949775025.1). NCBI lineage: Eukaryota > Metazoa > Arthropoda > Insecta > Diptera > Lauxaniidae > Tricholauxania > Tricholauxania praeusta. The sequence continues at coordinate 76,726,806 of OX459029.1, read as the reverse complement.
TGGTCACTGTTGCGGTGATTGGTGGTTATGATGCGGTGATACGGCAATTCAACGATTATATCGATGACGATTTCTGGTTTTACGGCCGAGTCAAAAGCAGAAGTATTTGTTGGACCAAAGGAGGAGGAATTAGTTGGCTGCTGGTTGAGCTACGCAAAAACAATGACTGATTTTGCTGATGTTTCAGTAACCCTCTGAATGCTGGTGGTGCTGTTGTGGCCTTACCAAAAGCTGACAAAAAAAACGCTCCACCAAAAATAACCTCGTGCTGTCACCAGAAGAAAAAACCCAAAACACAAAAACGGTAAACGGATCTGACCCCCATCTTTTTATTTTCTCTTAACTTAGCTGTCATCCTTTTTCTTTCTCCTGGTGGTCAGTTCAGAAGTTCGCATTTTTAGGCTGGTGTTATTGGGCATGATCCAATAATGGTTTTTACCAACTGAGGTTGGGTGTACAGTTAGCATCGTTCAACTTAGGGTGAACACGACAAACCCAGTGATCTTGAAGAGCATCCTTGTTCGAGAGATGAATGGGAAAACAGTGCCACTACCCTCACCTTCGATCCACTACAACGTCATTCATATTTTGCAGCTTAAGTCTTTTCCGCTATAATTCATCGAGTTGTCACAAGTGCGAGTGCATCGGACCGTTCAACGAATCAGCGCAGCGCAACGAACCGGCAGTGCAAATGAAGCTGTAGTTTCTCAAAAGAAAAAATCAAATTTAAGTGTAGTGAAGCTTAGTACTTACAATATTTCTGAATGGAGATTAATATTACAAGTGTTGTTAATATATCATATTTGAATACAGATAAAGTTTGTTTTCATATGTGTAACCAGATAGGACCTTCAAAAGAAACAATTTGCAAATGTAACCATTATTCACCTACTGAAGTTTTGTCCAAGGAGATATAGCACCAATGTAACCATAATTGTCGTTTTTGTGGCGAAATTTAAATTTTAAAGTACAGAGGCTCAAAATTCGTCTTTTCAAAACACTTTTATTTCAGGGCCAATTCACAGCTTTACCAATAGTTGTCGCAGTTTCAAATTGTGTATTGATGACAGTTAAGCTGCCACTTGCTTCTAGCACACCTACCGAACGATCCGGGACCTTCCCTCACAAATTCTTAAAAAAAGCAAATTTACTTTTTGCATGTATTTTTTTCCCCGCGGTTTGGCAAAGCCATCGCAGCGACATTCCGAGTAACATTTCCGATACTGTTTCGCTGCGATGTCCACACCAACACACGAGGAAAAACCCAAAAATATTTTATTTAATAAAAAAAAAAAATCCTTTATTTTTATAGCCTCATGTTACCGATCACATTTTCTTGGACCTCTACTCTTGGCCACTTGTTTCCCAGCGTTAAGCAGGACTTCCATAGCCAAATTGTTCGCCGATATTCAGTTTTATAGGGGGAGTAGTCGTGGCGAAATTTCGGGCCAAGTCCCGCACAGGACCGGTTTTGAACTGGTCCAGTCGCTGTGACTGGCGCGAGGCTCCACCCGGTTACGAAGCGCAATCCAAGCACAAGGGCGGCCCTAAAAAACTTGATCGGTGTTGGTAAACAGCCGCCCATTATGGGAACAGACGCTGACCAAGAAGCCGCCCAATATATGAAACAGACGCTTCATAATTTACATAGTGTTTTCCTATTGTTTTAGGTCTTTCTCCTGAAAAATGCCCATCGATTTGCCATTTAAGTCTTCTATCTCATACAAACAGTTTCCAACCGGTTTGACTATTCTACATTTTAAAAATTTCTTTGAAAGCTTGGCACTAATTTGTTTTGAAAAATCACTTAATTGAAAATTTCGTCTATACACTTCTTGTCCGGGCAAGAACTTAATCTTACGGCTTCGTATATTATGGCTTTTAGCGTGTTTCTTATAACTTTGATGTAAATGTTTACGGACAGTATCACGGATCAAGTCTTGTTTTACAGGTTGTGGTATAACCGATGTTTCTGGATCCCTAAGGATTCTTAGTTTCCAAGCCAGTTTATAAGTGCTCGCATGGGTTATCATGTTGGTACCAAACAGAGCAAAATAAGGAGTCATTCCTATCGAGGAATGTACGGAGGATCGTAGCGCACATTCGATTTCCGACAAATGTTTGTCCCAATGGCTTTGGTCTTTGTCCAAGTATGAACGGATGGCGGCGAAAATCGATTGACTTACCCGCTCCGAAGTATTTGCCTGGGGAGCATAGTTAGCCGTGCGAACATGGTTGATCCCGAATGTGTCGATCATTTCCGCAAATTCCTTGCTTGCAAACTGCGCACCATTGTCTGACATGATTATTTCTGGAGTACCAAATTTGTGGAAGACTTCCGAAATCAAAAAGTGTATAACATTTTTGGCCGTTGCTTTGGTCAACTTGTGTGAAGTTAGCGCCGGGCGAAGAACCGAAAATGATATTTTTTGCGGCGAAAATGTTAATTTAACAGAACGTTTACATTAAAATGTTATTTATTTTGCATAAATGTTAACATAGAAAAGAAATACAAACACGATGTGACAGCTTGCTATCGAACTTAACCGCGCGGGTACAACATGTGTCTGTAGCGTAGTGAGTAAGCTACTTGCCTTTAAAGCATAAAGTTATAGGTTCGAAACTCGACACAACGAATTTTTTTTTTGGATTTTTTTAATATTGAATATCAATTATTTTTTTTTATAATGCCTCATGGTTACTGGTTCGCTACTGACATAAACTTTTTTCTTTGTTTCTTTTTATATTGAATATCAATTTTTTCATTCCGCTGTATTAGATAAGTTGCTGAAGTTTCAAATTTTTTTTTTTAAATTTATAAGAACAAATGAGAGTATTATTTTTAATAAACAATGAAAAATAACATTTACTTCAAGTAAACAATTACATATATTTTTACTGACTTTAACACATTTGATCTATTTTTTCAATAAATACTCAACAAATTTTTTCAAGGAGGGTAACTTTCATATTTCATTATAATACACTCTAATTCACTCAAAAAATATACCTTTTTTTATTTTTCAAAACCTGTAATATGTAGATCTTAAATATTTTATAAACAGTATATGGACAAGCATTAAACAGGAACTAACTTTCACTAATTTTTTTTAAGAAATAAAAATCTGCGAAAAATATTATTGAAACATTTGTATATTGATAATTAAAATCAAGCCATGATAAGTGATATTGTGAAGTATGATGTACATATGTATGTATGTATAAATGTATCTATGGATACTATTTCGTAATACTCTCATATGAGCATTCGCTGTATGGAAAAATAAAATAAATACACATATGGTCAAAATAATAAGTACACGCTCGCATAATTAGTTCAATGGCTTGTAGGCAAAAATTTATTTAAGTTAATAGAATAAAAAATTTATAGTTAACTTCTTAAAACATGTTTAATAAAATAAAAAGGTATAACATTAATAAAAAACAAAAATATCTTTCAGTCTTATCAAAAAAGTAAAAAATGGATTAAAATGACTGGACAAAATAATAAGTACATTCAGTACATTTTAATAAAAAAAAAAAAATTAACTCGATTTTATCGGCTCTATTTCTTGATATTTAAAGTTCGTCATTAGTAGCCGGTATATCAACCATTGTTTTGAGTAATTTTGTGTACTATTTTTGGCATACTGGAGATAAGCTTACGTCAAGTCTCTACTGGTTTTTCATACCAAGTTTTTTGGACAAAACTCCATAATTGCTTTTTTTTTTTGAATACTTCCTTTCCTATTCTCTGCTTTAACTCTCGCCAAAGGTTTTCCAAAGGGTTCAAGTTCAGTCATTGACTTGGCCAGTTAAGCAAGGTCACACTATTGTTTTGACACCAATTCTTCACCAACTTGGAAGTATGCTTAGGATCAATATCCTGCTGAAATGTCCATTTTAGCGGCATACTTTCCTCAGCATAAGGCAACATCGTACTTTCCAAAATGTCTTTATAGTGGAATCTAGTCATGCTATCGAAAATTCGATGTATTGGTCTGGCACCGTACCATGAAAAATAACCCCAGACCATAATATGGCCACCCCCATGCTTTACAGTCTTTTTTGTGAAGCGAACGTGAAATTCTTTACCCTTGGGGCGTCGAACATTTCGGGCGGAGTCATTTCCAAACATATTTATTTTTGACTTGCCGCTCCACAAAATATTACGCTATTTCTTCTCGCCGTCTGGTCCGGACCAATTTGAATGTTTCTTTGCGAGTGATAAACGCATCTTCAAACTTTTTTTTTCCGAAGCATAGAAACTTTTCTCGCTATCCGTCAAGGTAAATTGGTTCGTTGTAATCATCGACGTACCGTTCGGAACGAGATCACATTGTCGATGTCTGCTGAAATGGCTCTTGAAGATGCGAAATGGTTCTTTTTTGCGACAGTGGCAATATGATTATCTATCGTTGTTGAAGAATTTTTTGGTCTTCCGCGGGTTTCTGCCACTTTTTTAGCTTTTAAAGCGTTTTGGACGAAAAAATTGACTGATCCATGGCTTCGGCATAAGTACGAAGACTTTGGCCGTAATTTCTGAGTGTCGAAACCATCTGCCTCTCCTCGGCAGTACAATGTTGATTTCTTCTCATCTATGAAATTTTTTTCTTTTTATTTTGCTATAACTAAATATGAACATAAATAAAATTAACAAACTTGTACGAAAAAGCCGATCAGATTGTTGCAAAATTAAAGAAATGATTAATGTACTTATTATTTTGTCCAAGTGAAATAAGCCCTTTAAATGAAAACATACGCGTATAGAAAAATTCGGGGAAATCCCTTCTTCTTTTTCAGAAACTTTGTCTCGAATTCGATGCTCACAGCTCAGTCAGGAATAAATAACACTTATTCCTAGTTTCCATGTGATCTTTCTTGAACTTATCTTATCAAATATCAGAGGGACATCACATGCTATAAATATAGCAACTGTGTGAAAGCAAGACTCTTAACCCCATGTGGAGCATGGGGTTAAGAGGTTCATAGCTCATAGCTCAGTCAGGAATAAATAACACTTAGAAACCTCTTAACCCCATGTAGAGCACACCCTTTCTGACTTGTTAATGGAATATCATCGAAAAATTGAAGCTGAGCTGTAATTTTTGATCGATTCTGTTAAAGGAGATGAAAAAGTAAAAGAAACTTTGTCTCGAATTCGATGCTCACAGCTCAGTCAGGAATAAATAACACTTAAAAACCTCTTAACCCCATGTGGAGCACACCCTTTCTGACTTGTTTATGGAATGTCATCACAAAGGATGTGCGTCACATTGGGCTTAGAGTTTTTTGGGTATAAGTCATTTTTGACCGAGCTGCAAGCATTGAAGTCGAAACAAACCGAATTTAAGTTTTAATTTTTTCTACAGCACCGAATGAGCGTTACTCAATGTTCTGATCAAATATTTTAATGATATTCCATAAGCAAGTCACAAAGGATGTGCTTCACATGGGGTTAAGAGGTTTTTGGGAATAAGTCATTTCTGACCGAGCTGCAAGCATTGAATTCGAAACAAACCGAATTTAACTTTTAATTTTTTCTTACAGCACCGAATGAGCGTTACTCAATGTTCTGATCAAATATTTCGATGATATTCCATAAACAAGTCACAAAGAATGTGCTTCACATAAGGTTAAGAGGTTTTTGGGAATAAGTCATTTCTGACCGAGCTGCAAGCATTGAATTCGAAACAAATCGAATTTAACTTTTAATTTTTCCTTACAGCACCGAATGAGCGTTACTCAATGTTTTGATCAAATATTTCAATGATATTCCACAAACAAGTCACAAAGGATGTGCTTCACATGGGGTTAAGAGCTTTTTGGGAATAAGTCATTTCTGATCGAGCTGCAAGCATTGAATTCGAAACAAACCGAATTTAACTTTTAATTTTTCCATACAGCACCGAATGAGCGTTACTCAATGTTCTGATCAAATATTTCAATGATAATCCATAAACAAGTCACAAAGGATGTGCTTCACATGGGGTTAAGAGGTTTTTGGGAATAAGTCATTTCTGACCGAGCTGCAAGCATTGAATTCGAAACAAACCGAATTTAACTTTTAATTTTTTCTACAGCACCGAATGAGCGTTACTCAATGTTCTGATCAAATATTTCAATGATATTCCATAAACAAGTCACAAAGGATGTGCTTCACATGGGGTTAAGAGGTTTTTGGGAATAAGTCATTTCTGACCGAGCTGCAATCATTGAATTCGAAACAAACCGAATTTAACTTTTAATTTTTCCATACAGCACCGAATGAGCGTTACTCAATGTTCTGATCAAATATTTCAATGATAATCCACAAACAAGTCACAAAAGGTGTGCTTCACATGGGGTTAAAGGCTTTTTGAATGTTATTGATTTCTGACCAAGCTGCAAGCTCGGTTCACTACAGCACCAAATAAGAATTACTCAAAGTTCTGTTCTAATATTTCGATGATATTCCATTAACAAGTCACAAAGGATGTGCTTCACATGGGGTTAAGAGGTTTTCGGGAATAAGTCATTTCTGACCGAGCTGCAAGCATTGAATTCGAAACAAACCGAATTTAACTTTTAATTTTTTCTACAGCACCGAATGAGCGTTACTCAATGTTCTGATCAAATATTTCAATGATATTCCATACACAAGTCACAAAGGATGTGCTTCGCATGGGGTTAAGAGGTTTTTGGGAATAAGTCATTTCTGACCGAGCTGCAATCATTGAATTCGAAACAAACCGAATTTAACTTTTAATTTTTCCATACAGCACCGAATGAGCGTTACTCAATGTTCTGATCAAATATTTCAATGATATTCCACAAACAAGTCACAAAGGATGTGCTTCACATGGGGTTAAGAGTTTTTTGAGTATAAGTTATTTCTGACCGAGCTGCAAGCACTGGAGTCGAAACAAACCGAATTTAACTTTTAATTTTTTCTTACAGCACCGAATGAGAATTACTAAATTTTCTGTTTCAATATTTCGATGATATTCCACAAACAAGTCAAAAAAGGTGTGCTTCACATGGGGTTAAAGGCTTTTTGAATGTTATTGATTTCTGACTGAGCTGCAAGCTCGGTTCACTACAGCACCAAATAAGAATTACTCAAAGTTCTGTTCTAATATTTCGATGATATTCCATTAACAAGTCACAAAGGATGTGCTTCACATGGGGTTAAGAGGTTTTTGGGAATAAGTCATTTTTGACCGAGCTGCAAGCATTGAAGTCGAAACAAACCGAATTTAACTTTTAATTTTTTCTACAGCACCGAATGAGCGTTACTCAATGTTCTGATCAAATATTTCAATGATATTCCATAAGCAAGTCACAAAGGATGTGCTTCACATAAGGTTAAGAGGTTTTTGGGAATAAGTCATTTCTGACCGAGCTGCAAGCATTTAATTCGAAACAAACTGAATTTAACTTTTAATTTTTCCTTACAGCACCGAATGAGAATTACTCAATTTTTTGTTTCAATATTTCGATGATATTCCATAAACAAGTCACAAAGGATGTGTTTCATATGGGGTCAAGGGATTTTTGAATGTTATTGATTTCTGACCAATCTGCAAGCATTTAATTCGAAACAAACTGAATTTAACTTTTAATTTTTCCTTACTGCACCGAATGAGAATTACTCAAAGTTCTGTTCTAATATTTCGATGATATTCCATAAACAAGTCACAAAGGATGTGCTTCACATGGGTTTAAGAGGTTTTGAAGTGGTATTTATTCCTGACTGAGCTGTGAGCATCGAATTCGAGACAAAGTTTCTTTTACTTTTTCATCTCCTTTAACAGAATCGACTAAAAATTACAACTCAGCTTAAATTTTTCGATGATATTCCATAAACAAGTCAGAAAAGGTGTGCTCTACATGGGGTTAAGAGGTTTTTAAGTGTTATTTATTCCTGACTGAGCTGTGAACATCGAACTCCATAAGAAGTTTCTTTTACTCTTTCATTTTCTTTAACAGAATCGTATAAAAATTGCAACTCAGCTTCAATTTTTCGATGATATTCCATAAATAAATCAGAAAGGGTGTGTTCTACATGGGGTTAAGAGGTTTTTAAGTGTTATTTATTCCTGACTGAGCTGTAAGCATCGAATTCGAAACAAAGTTTCTTTTACTTTTTCATCTCTTTTAACAGAATAGATAAAAATTACAGCTCAGCTTAAATTTTTTGATGATATTCCATAAACAAGTCAAGTGCGCTTTACATGGGGTTAAGAGGTTTTTAAGTGATATTTATTCCTGACTGAGCTGTGAGCATCGAACTAAAGACAAAGTTTATTTTACTTTTTCATTTTCTTTAACAGAATCGAATAAAAATTACAACTCATTTGATAAGATAAATTCAAGAAAGATCACATGGAAATTAGGCATAATTGTTTTGATTTTGAATCTAACTAGCTTTAATCTCTTATATTTATCAGCTTTTTCCAATGCCACGTAACAACTTGGGTCCTGTGTGCAGCGACAACTCTTTTTTAAAATCTAACTTTTTAATATCCATTCAAAACTTGAATGTGGGACACATTTATTGTCAAAGCATTAAACCTTCTTTAAGATCTGCAAAAATTGATGAATTGAAACATGTATTGGAGGGATGTTTTTTGGATGTTGTTGGCATTACGGAGACGTGGCTTCAGCCACCGGTGTCTTCCAAAGCTGTTGATTGTCCTGGCTATTTGTTTCTAAGAAATTATCGCCTTTATTCTCGGGGTGGTGGTGTTGGTATTTATCTATCTCTATCTCTCAATTTTAATGTTGTGCTTCAAAATTCTACATACGGTATCTGTGAGATAATTTTTGTTGAAATCATAGATAGCTCTAAACGAATTCTTATTGGTGTGGTATATCTTCCTGATGGAAATATATCCGCCTTCGAGGATGCTGTTTGTGATCTTCTTGTCAAGTACTCTGATGTTATAACTATGGGCGATTTTAATAATAACTTATTTAATTTAAATAAATCTCAATTTATGCGTAGTATTTGTCAACGTTTGAAGCTCTCTTGCGTGCATAATTCCATTCCGATACACTTTGACTTGCAACATAATTCAACTTCTTTCATTTGAGTTCATTTGACTTGCTGTCTTTTTCAGGGCAAATGCAGTGCCCTGGTATTTCTCTTCATGCTTTCATTTATGTTTCTTTGAAACTTGTCCCATCGCGTACTGAAGAGTACTTAGAATATAGAAACTATCATGCGATTGATTATGAACTATTGGAGAGAGAACTTAATTCTTGTGACTTTAGTGATATCTATTCTACTAATAATTCGGATGAACAACTTAAAGTTTTAAACTCATGTTTTGAGCGTTTATATTCACATGTACCCTTATCTAGGGTTAGGCTAAGACAACGAAATGAGTCTTTTATGAAGTCTAAAGAGGTTGTTTATGCTAAGTAAGTCGATGCGTGATCTTGCTTTTAAAGCATTTATTGAAGATCGCTCGGATATCAATTGGCAAATTTTTTGCAAATTTAGAAATCGTGCTAAAACTCTCATCCGTAAAGCTAGACAGCGTGAACATTCAAAAATGTTTAATGGGCTTTACAGTAAGCAGATGTGGAGTAAACTTCGTATGAATGGGTGCATTAATTCTATTGATTCGTTAGTTAATGCTGACTGTAATGATATAAACAGAAATTTTCTGTCTCACCAGTCTGATGTAGCCCTTAATCAATTCAATTTTGCTATAAGTGATTGAGTTGATGGTTCTTTTACTTTCCGTAATGTTACCCTTGATGAACTACACTCTGCTTTAATTAAAATTAAATCCAATGCGATTGGCTATGATAACATCCCGCTAAAATTTTTAAAATTAATTTTTACTCCGTGCAAAAACATATTCTTCGCTTTGTTAACACTATTTTAACTACGTCCCTGTTCCCTAAAGCATGGAAAATTGCTCGTGATGTTCCTATTAAGAAGAATGGAAGCTTAAATTGTTTTGATAATTTAAGGCCTGTAAGTGTGCTACCGGCTTTATCGAAAGTTGTGGAGCATATTATTAAGGACCAAATTATGCCACAAGTCAATGATAAAATTTCTAGTTGTCAATCTGAATTTCATGATGGGTACAATACTACATATTTGCTACTTGGATTAACTGATCTCATAAGAAAATCTTATAACGATAATCAAGTTTGCATTCTTCTTTCTCTTATGGCTTATATATATATAGCTTATGGCCTTGAATTTTATACGGGTACGTTCTCGTATAACATTCGTAGAATTCAGTTGGTAGTTAATCAAATTGTTCGGTTTTTGTTTAATATCCGCACTCGCGATCATGTCTCTAATTATGTGCTCCAATTTCTTGGTTGTTCTTTTCAGGACTTTATCAAATTCAAACTTTTGTGCGTTTTTTATAAGGTCATTAAATGTCAAATTCCGGATTATATTGCAAATCTCTTTAGATTCTCCCGCTCTACAAGAAATCTACAGATTATTATTCCTAAAATGAATTCATCTCAATTTGAACGTTCTTTTTTAGTTAGAATAGCTAGATATTGGAATTGTTTGCCGGTATCCATAAGAAACTTCTCTCCCTCGTGTAAACTTTTCAAGAAGAGGCTTCTTAACATGTAAACTAATTAAATTATTATATGTTTTTTTGTTCCTTTATATTGGAGTATGTTGTATGCAATCTTGTCGTTTGGATAAAGCTGATATTTTTTTTTGATTTTTTATTTTTATATCTTTTTTTTTTCTTTTCTAATTTTTGAATTTTTTCATATGTATCACATTATATTATCTTTTTTATAAATATCTTTTTTTGTAACATTAATTATTCTCGCACTAATCGTTATATACTTCTAATTTTTATAAATTTGACCGAATGGCTTCAAAATTACAATTTTTTGAATAAATAAAATAAAATAAATAAATAAGTGTTATTCATTCCTGACTGAGCTGTGAGCATCGAATTCGAGACAAAGTTTCTTTTACTTTTTCATCTTCTTTAACAGAATGGACTGAAAATTACAACTCAGCTTCAATATTTCGATGAAGTTCCATTACCAAGTCAGAAAGGGTGTGATCCACATGGGGTTAAGAGGTTTTTAAGTGTTATTCATTCCTTACTGAGCTGTGAGCATCGATCTCGGGACAAAGTTTCTTTTACTTTTTCATCTTCTTTAACAGAATCGACTGAAAATTACAACTCAGTTTCAATATTTCGATGATATTCCATAAACTAGTCAGAAAGGGTGTACTTCACATGGGGTTAAGAGGTTTTTGGATGTTATTGATTTCTGACCGTGCTGCAAGCAAGCTTAAATTTTAATTTTTCTTTACAGCACCGAATAAGAATTACTCAAAGTTCGGTTCTAATATTTCGATAGTATTCCATAAACAATTCAGAAAGGGCGTGTTTCACATGGTGTCACCAGGTTTTCAAATGTGATACCATGTATGTATTTTATTAAAGCGACCAAACCACGAAACACTTGTTTGCACAGAATGTTAATGGATTCTATCTTTGAGAAGACTTTGTCATATTGTAGCAGAGAGCTATTCTGTGATACTTTTGAGAATTTTTGTAGTCAGAAATTATTTTTATTACGTGTGGCAGTATAAAAAAAACTTTATTTAGCAATGAAATAAAAAAAAAACTTTATTTAGCAATGAAATAAAAAAAAAAACTTTATTTAGCAATGAAAGTAAAAAAAAAATCAAAAAGGATTCGAACCCACACATGCGCGATTCATAGTCAAACACACTACAGCTGCACCACAGTTGCTTGTTGGTTGTAGGTGTCAAATTCGCTATATGAAAACAGCGAGTAGATTCGTTTGTTAATACAAATTTTTTTTTCGCCGGTAAAATTATTTTTTTCGCCGCAAAAACCACTATGTTAAATTTTCGCCGCGCTCTGCTAAGAAAATGTAAATAACATTTTCATCCGGCGCTCAAATTCGGCGCTAACTTCACATCGGTCTTTGGTCATGGCTTTCAAAAAGGTAAATTTAGTGAAATAGTCTAAAACTATGAAGATATAAGTATTTTTCTTGGTTGACCTGATATATGGTCCCTAAAAGTCCAGGTAAATTTTTTGGAAAGGTCGTTCGGCCAGTCATTCTTGACCCATTGGTGGTCTTAAAATTCTATTTGCTGGCTTACATTCTTTGCAGACTTAGCAAGTATTTACAAAAGTTCGTGTTTGAATGTTCATATTAGGCCAGTAAAAATATTCTTTTATCCGTTTCAAAGTTTTGGTAAGCCCACCGTGAGCAACCTCAGGAGGCTGATGAGCGTTTTCAATGATAGGATGCGTCAGCGGAACTGGTTCCTACAATTTCCACGCGAAATCTTCTCCATCAGGTGTTCCATCATAGTGCATTGTTCGCTTATAAGCGAATCCATCAACAACTTTCAAATCGGGTAACTGTGTGTGGTTTTCTGCAATTACGTGCAGTAAATCTTTATACTGTTCACTTCTGAAATCTGGTGACTCGAGGTTGATCAAGGACTTGAGATGGCAACTGACTTCATCCCTGTCATAACGGGATGACGTGTCTGGAACGATGTTCTTTGTTCCTTTCCGATGCAAAATATCGAAACTGAAATCTTGGAGGAACAAACTCCATTGTGCGAGCCGACTAGTCAGATCTTAATGTGACATGAGCCACTTAAGACTTGAGTGGTCAGTTATTACGCTGAAAGGCATCAGCTCAATATAAGCTCGGAGCTTCGTTATCGGCACAACTACCGCCAAGCATTCTCGTTCGGTCACCGAATAAATCTTCTGTGCTGGAGTAAGTTTCTGCGAATAGTAAGCGATTGTATGTTCTCCATCTTCATCGTCTTTTTTAAATAACACACCACCGATAACGATATTGGAAGCGTCGCACTGAACATAAAAATGTTTTACAAAATCTGGGTGAGACAGTACGGGACTTGAAATCAGGGCCAATTTTAATTTATCAAAAGCTGCTTTCGCTTCATCATTGAAATTAAATTGTTTGGCTTTTTTAAGGGTATCAAAGATCGGAGCCGCAATAGTTGCGTAATCTTGGATAAAACGTCGATACCATCCGGTGGCTCCCATAAAACTTCGGACTTGTTTTGGAGTTTTCAGATACGTATATTTTTCAATTGCTTGAACCTTTTCGGGATCAGGACGCAATTTCCGTTCACCAATTATGTTACCCAGATACCTCAACTCTCGACAGCAGAACTTAGATTTTGCAACATTTATTGTTAAATTTGATTTATTTAGAAGATTAGCTACCAGTTCTAATTTTTGCAAGTGACTTTTGAAATCGGATGCAACCACAAGCAAATCGTACAAATATATAAAAACACCAGGCACTACCTTGTCCATCAACCGACATAACCTCTGGGCTGCATTGCACAATCCAAAGGGCATGACGGTAAAATGAAAAAGCGGGCGTCCTTTGATTGTGAATGCTGTCTTTTCTCTACTGTTTGTAGCAAGCGGAATCTGCCAAAAATCATCTTTCAGATCAACGCTTGAGATGTAGTGAGTATCACCCAGTCGACTGATCAGTCCCTCGATGTGTGGGAGTGGATGGGCGTCTTTCACTGTGAGTGCATTGAGCTTGCGAGCGTCCAAGCACAATTAACATTTTTCGCCTTTGCGGACCACTCTATTATTCCAAGGACTTTCGCTTGGCTCAATGATTCCCAATGAAAGCAAACTATCCAACTCCGCAAACATGAGCCTCTGGACAGCCGGCGAGACAGGATAATATTTATCCTTGATAGGCACCGCATCCCCAATGTCTATATGCTCTTCGAATGGATTTTTGCCTAGACCTTCCTTCGTGAAGCATGGGAATTTCGCTATAACTTTATCGAGTTGCTGCCGTTGTTCTGATGTCAACGTATGCATTTTAGGTAGATTTGCATTATGAAAATATTCGTTCAAAATAATATTATTAGTTGTTATACTGTCGATGCTGAGTGTCAAAAGGTTAAACATTTTGATAAAATCAGCTCCTAGAAATAATTCACGTTTTAGGGATGGTACCAAATACAAGACAATTTCTTGTTGTTTTCCATTAAATTTAAAATTGATTTTCACACGGCCAACAGTTGCATGGAACCGACCATCTGCCGTTTTAATGAAAGACTTAAACTTGAAACTGTTGCGCCACTGGCAATTAGCCCTTCAACAATGTGATTTTGAATTTCTATTTTCGCGTAAAAACGACTATCATCGCCTTCATATAACTCTGCACTGGCTATTTCATTTCTCTTGTTTTTTCTTACTATGAAAAGGTTTAATTTTCGTAATTCTAGGTTCAGGGGCCGTTCATAAATTACGTAAGACGTTTAGGGGGGGGGGGGGGGGGTCGGCGGATTCTTACTACATCTTACGAGAGGGGGGGGGGGGGGTGAATGATCATCTTACGTAAGATTTAAAATGCGTATTCATACATTAAAGTTGTATTAACGCATGGTCATTTGTGACAGTAATGAAATATATTTGAATTTTCGACAGTCACGAAAGATTCAGAAATATCGATTACAATCGATTTAAGTAATCGACTCTGAACGGGACAACTTCTCTTCTGTTTATGTAATGAAATATATGTATGTATGTTGTTTACACGCAGGGTCGACTTGTAACACCGTCTCACAAGTTTGCTATTATTCAGGCATTTACACGCAGATACGTCGAATTTGAAATTTTGTTGATGTTGTCCCGGTTCTTTACCACCTCCTTGCACTTGTCCTCTTCAACAAGAAGATTCGCTTTCGATTCCTTCTTCAACAGGAGACCAAAACAGCAATCAGTTTTGTCCTCTATTTCTTCGCTTAGCGTTAAATTACGATTGGTCAAAAGTACATCCACAGTTCATAATCATGCCTTACGATTTTTTTTGTCCTTCGCTTGCAAACGTCTTAGCTGATCGAGTTTGTAATATTTGTGACCAGTACTTTGCCTCGAAAAAAGCTACTGTAATGCACAAAAAACTACATGGAAAAGACTGTAATCACATGATTCAACCAGTTTCAATTTTGAAACGTGGACAGGGGAAAAGCCTTTGCATTTTAAAACAATCGGAGATTTGTCAAGTTGCAGAGTGGCATGACGACGAGGATATTGATGTTACAGGGTTTGAATGTGAATCAGAAAATTCAACAGACGAATCGGGTGTGCCAATTGTAGGTTCACTATCAGACTGGTTGAAAAGCGCATGGACTAACGATGACTTACGATGACTTTTTTTATTCATCTTGAAAAACAAATGTGTAGTTTGTAATTTCGTTATATTTATTTAATATGTAACATATGTATATTAAAATTAAATATAGTAATATAGTACATCACATGAAAAATACATTTTTTGACTAGTTTCACCTTAATTATGAATCTTACGTAAGATTTCGGAGGGGGGGGGGGGGGGGGTAGTGAGAATCTTACTAAATCTTACTCGGGGGAGGGGGGGGGGGGTCAAAAAGTCATGAAATTGTCTTACGTAATTTATGAACGGCCCCTCATTTAAATTCATCAATTCATTTTCCTTATTTCTTTCTAAAATTTTAAATCTAATTTCTGTATTGTTACGTTGTTTGAGTCCTACGCGAGTCCAAACCTACCTTCATCGCGTTCGTCATGCGGTTTCCCTGGCATTTCGGCCACTTCGGGGTTACAACAAGTCCACACTTGAAACAAAAAATTCCCCTGGTCTGGGACGCGCATTCAATAAAATTATGTCCATGCTGTCTGCAATTCCAGCATTGGATACTACGCGTTGCTGCCATAGCGTCAACTTCAAATTCTTGATCTGGAGCGGATTCTTCACACTTCAACCAAAAAGAATAAATTACTTAAAGAGATGTCATCGCGCTCTTTCGAGTTGTTGTTTGCAGAAACGTGGGTTTCTTTTTTCCGATGACCTAAAATTTGCAGTGAAACTGAAATCCCCTGATCAAAACAAAATGGCAAAAGTAGTCGAAATACGAGCGAAAATCAAATAGGAGAACTGACAACTCGCTTCTTCGCCTTTATTTTCGTTCGTATTGTGATTTCCTTTATATTTTGTATGCTGCATAGAAATTCTATGAACTCGCTTGTTCGACTTTATTTTTGTTCGTATTGTGATTTCTATTACATTTCGCATGCTGCATGGAAATTTCATTTTATATGCGATTCATGTTGAAAATTTGTATTTCATTTCATTTTATAATTCATGTTAAAAATTTGTAGGTATTTAATTAATTAAGATTGAATACATTATAAAAATGAAAAAAAAAAAATGTCAGTCATAAGAAAATTTAAAAAAAAAGAATGCCTAACTGAGATTTGAACATAGATCGGTTGTGTGCAAGGCAAGCGCGTTACACACTAGGATACTATACTAACATTAAAACGTTTGTCTTTTTTACATACAAAGCAATCAACCTGAAAAGTATTCTTTATACCTACCTATGTACCTAAAATTGAAGTCCGCTATTCGAACACTATGATGACTGATTGCTACGTTGCATTTGCTACGTCAGTATCGGAATTTGGCAACAATGTAAATTGTATTAAAACTTGAAAGGAGCTAGAAAAAGTACAAGTTTTCTTTTCAAACGCGTTTACAATTGCGGTCAAAATAATAGTAGTGTTCAACTTCTTTACTTCACAAGATTATATATTTACTCTCATTAAAAATATTTGTTCGAAAAAAGTTGAAAGTAAATGTACTTTTGTATAAACTGCAATGATTTTTTCAAGTTTTTGCATTTTAGTGGGCCGTGAAAAGCATGCTACGCCAGAGTAATGTAAAATTATTAAATATTCCAATTCGCAAGGTAAGACTTTTGATGAAATTTAAAATTGTATCGGATGCTCCGCGAAAATGGTTTCGAATAAGATGAAATTATTGCTACAAAAAAGTTCTTTATTCAACGAAAAACAAAATTAAAGACAAAAATTCCATAATTATTTAATAATAGGTTTGAGAATAATATTATCAATGTATCTTATAATATTTCTTCTCAAAAGTTGCGATTACTCTCCGTGAAAATACATTAAATTCGGCTGGGAACTAGGCGACGCCATCATTTTGCAGGATAATGTCCCGCTGTATATTGCTAAAATTACAACGAAATGGCTCCGAGACCGAAATATTACCTGCTTGGATTGACCAGCACAGTCCTTAGGTATTAACTATAATGAAAATTTGTGGAACAATTTAAAAAACAAATACCTATGAGTAAATCAACTCCACAAAAGGTCACCAATTAACAGTGGTCCGAGATCAGTACTCAATACTAGACAAATTGATAGCGAGTATGCCTAAGAGAATACAGCTCACCATCAGCCAAAAGCGGCCACATAAAATATTTAAAAATTATAATAATTTAATAATTAATAATTTACAATAATTTATTTAAAAAAATCAATCAATAACTATTTACAATATAATACTATTACCAATATGTATTTATATTATTGCCTAATTCAGAAAATGACTTCGGATATGCAACGAAGCTTTTCGTTTTTCATTGTTAAGATCACAAAATAAGGGATGATTTTCTATTATGCACAAAAAGATCAACAGACAAAAACTAGACAAGCACATACATACATATATGTGTGTGTGAAGGTCTTTGCTTCGTTTATGCTACAATAGAAAATCGTAGCAAAGTAAAATGTTTGTGAAACTTTTATGTTTTTTAGTTATTTTTACATTTTTTATAATTGTATTCAATGTAACATTTAGTTGTGATACTTAGCCACAAAAAAATAAGCTAAAGAAAGCAAACAAAAATAAATGAACATACATACATATGTACATATGTACATATATCTCAAATCTAATCTTTTTTTGCTTTTAATATGAACAAATTTCAGCCAATTCGAACAAAAAACAAAAAAGATCTAGGTTCAAATCCCACTTGAGCTGGTGTAATGTTTTTTTTTTGCTTTTCATATCAGAAAATATGAGCCAATTTGAACAAAAATCCAAAAAGATCAGTGTTCAAATCCCAGTTCAGGTACATATTCCTTTTTTTATTTTTCCTATTTTATTTCATATGTTTTTCATTTTTGTAATTTATTCAATCTCGATTAAATAAATAAAAATTTTTAACATGACCCGACTAGAATTTTTCTTAGGCATGCCTAAATATACTTTTGGCCCTAACTGGGAAATAATTAGGCTAGCCAAAATTAGGAATTTGTACTAGCAGCCTAATTAGGCAATTGTAAGGCATTTCTAAATTAGTTTTGCCTATCAACTGCCTGATTAGGCCCTACTGCGGCATGCCAATGTTTGGTTTGCCTAAAGGTTTGGTCATGGTAATAACCTAAGGAATGCCTGAATTCAGTAAATCTGGGGAATAAGCAATGTGGTAGTCGTGACTAAGTTCGAATTTACTCCTGAACTATAAGAAATGACCGATGACAGATGCAACGTTTCCTGAACTTTTAACTTTGATTTTCATCATTTCATTTAATTTTTTAATGAATATTGACCTTGATATATTTATAAATTTGGTGTTTTGTTATGCGAACTCAAATTAAAAAAAAAATTATTTTGAAGAAATTTTCCTGCGCTGGAGTTGAACCTGGTCATTCCGAGTCGTTAGATACGTAGCTTGACGCAATCAGCTAAACTCATTGTTGTACAGTGACTCACTAAAAGCAAATAATCATAATTTTTCTAACAGTGTCATATTTAAATTGTCATTTTATCAGAGTTCCCAGATTTGGGTGTTTTTGTAATGTTTGATTATTTTTTTTTTTTGCTGTAAATGTGCTGCCCGATAATTGGAATTAGAATATTAAAATAACACAAGCTTGCTGTAGCAATGACTTTTTATTTATTTATAAAACAGTTTTGTGTCAACATATTTTTAATACAAACTGATATATAATCAAAAAAGCCTTTTCAAGAATGTAGTTATGCTAGATGATGGGTATCGATCTGTTTTTCATAGGTTTTTTCCAGGATTTGACGTAGTGTGAAGATCTGGTCTATGGTGGACTTACCAGGTCTAAAGCCGCACTGGTAAGGCCCAATCAGTGTGTTGGCAAACGGCTTAAGTCTTTCACACAGTACAGTCGACAGGACCTTGTAAGAGATGGCAAGAAGACTGATTTCCCGGTAGTTAGCGCAGATTGTCGGGTCACCTTTCTTCAGTACAGGACAAAGGACACTGAGATTCCAATCGTCGGGCATGCTTTCTACTAGCCATATTTTGAAGATGAGTTGATGCATACACCCTATCAGCTCATCGCCGCCGGCCTTGAACAATTCAGCAGGCAGGCCATCGGCACCAGTCGCTTTGTTGTTCTTATGTCGTTGGATCACAACTCGTACCGCGTCATGGCTAGATGGTGGTACGTGCACACCATCGTCGTTGATTGGTGGCATCGGGTTAATTTCTCCAAAGGCGGGATTGGTGGAGTCATCGCCAGCAAGCAGCTTGGAAAAGTTTTCCCTCCATAATCTCAGTGTACCCTGCGTATCCGTAACCAGATTTCCATGTTCATCTTTACAGGTAGATGCTCCGGGCTTGAAACCTTGGGTCAGACGCTTGACTTGTTGGTAAAAATTTTGAGCATCATTCCTGCTCCGTAACACTTCCAGTTTTTTACGCTCGTACCTTTCCTGCTCTCGTTTCTTGCGCCTGAAAAGGCGCCTCTCTTCCTTTCTCTTTTCCCGGTAGTTTTCGTGCACGGCTCGCGTTGCTGCTGACTGCAGGGTTCTTTTGTAGGCGGCGTTTTTCACTGCAGTAGCTTCTCGACACTCCTGGTCATACCATTGATTTCGCGGAAGTTGGCGTCGGAAACCAATGACTTTTTCAGCGGCAGAGCGCATGGAGCGGGATATATGGGCACAAAGTCCACCGGCATATTCGGGTAGAAAGTCAGGTTGAAGGACATGTTCTGAGAGGCGAGCGGAATAGGCTTCGGCCGTCCGATGTGATTGCAGCTTAGCGACGTCCAGCTTTCGTTGCGTACCAGAGCGTACATCCTTTGCATTGCACAGCCGCATGCGTATCTTGGCTGCAACAAGATAATGATCGGAGTCAATATTGACTACCCGGAACGTACGAACATCTAGCACGCTGGAAGCATGCCTTCCGTCGATCACAACATGATCGATTTGGTTGCGTGTTTTCTGATCAGGGGACAGCCAGATGGCCTTGTGGATATCGAGGTGTTGAAATCTGGTGCTACTTACTACCATGTTTCGCGCCGCGGCGAAGTCGATCAGCCGTAGACCGTTGTTTGAGGTGGTCTCGTGAAGGCTGAACTGACCGACAGTGGGGCCAAATATACCTTCTCTTCCGACCTTTCCGTTGAAATCCCCGAGTACAATTTTAACGTCATGGGCCGGGCAGCGGTCGTATACCTCCTCAAGTCTCGCATAGAAGGCATCTTTGACAGCATCGTCCTTTTCCTCCGTCGGGGCGTGCACACAAATCAAGCTCAAGTTAAAAAATCGAGCCTTGACGCGGATCGTAGCCAACCTTTCGCTCACAGGTGTGAACCTGGAAATATGGTGGCGAAGTCTCTTGCTTACTACGAATCCGCATCCCAATTCGCGCCTCTCCGCATGGCAGCTGTAGTAGATATCGCAACTTGCTTGCTTAGAGCAATCCTTAAATCATAGTCCTTTTATCGTTTGCAGTGGTCGTCAACGTTGAGGGGTTCTGCATCCGAGGCTTTTTTAGTCTTCATTGGAGTGTTTTTTTAACGTGGCGGGTACCAAACCCTGCGCACAACCCAGTTTGCTTCCAGGGAGGACACGACCAATGGACAGCCATTGGTCGATTTTTCGACCACTTAATTTCTCATTAAAATTTAGTGTAACTAACTTCATATAAATTAGTGAAATAAAACTGATTTATTAAGGAAGAACTTTTGTGAACAGAACTGCATTTAAAATTTTTCTTTTTGAAACTATTTATATTTAAAAAAAAAGTTTTAAAAAGTGTCTATAAAAGGAATTTTTATATATATTTTTTCAGTGTATAAAAATAACACAGTAGTCATGAAATAACGTTTTCACGAAACCATAAGTATCAAAGTTTATTTTAATAAAAAAGATTGAGGAAGAAAACATATTCGTTTTTTAAAAAAAAAATAATTTCTGTGACTAAAATTTAGCGGTCGAAAAATCGACCAGTGGCCGAAAATGAGTTAAGTAATAACACAAATAAAGTGTGCTTTGTAAAAATAAAGCAGTAATAACAAAGAAAAATAGAAAAAAGCCCCTTGAACGTTTGGGGCACATTTGACTTCTGCCAAAGGGGTACATTTGACATATGCATATGTTCTTACAATACAATCATTAAATTTTTTTTAGTATTTTTCAAAGGTATGGTGCGTAACTACATAAAAAAAGACAAATCGAGGAGAGATTGATGAAGAACAAGTGAAGGGAGCTATTTCAGACATTAGAAACAAGTACGAATCGGCCTCTGAAAAATATGGGGCGAAAAGGACAAATTTGACAATGCGTATGAAAAAACTGGACTAACTGAAAGGCTTCTCGAATTCAGCCTTATATTTTTTGAAATGTAGGCCTTTGAAAATTAAGTGTCAAAGGTACCACACTTTCCCCTAACGCACATAAAAAGTATGTACGCATGCTAGCTTCAATAAGCATCCCTGAAGGTAAAAGTTACCTTTCTCTCTCTCTATTGAACATAAAGAAATTGACAAGGATAGCATGACACTTGCTTAGTAGGCAACGCTTTCACTAATTTGAATACACCGTAACTGAATAACCGTTGCGTTTGTTTTTGTTGTTATTTTGATGCCGATGAGAATGTAAAGAGGTAAAAGCAACTTACAAATATTCTTGCAAGACCGACATCCACTAATTTTGGGAGCGTGTGAAATTGACAGTACGGGGGGATGGCTCTCAACAGTTTCCACTTATGTAACGAATTGTTGAACAACTCGAAGTACTCCCACACACTTCAGCTGATTGCGGACGCGTATTTAGCACCATAAATCGCAATAAAACCAAAGCCACAGCAAGCCTAGGAACTAAAACTTTATCAGGAATTCTTCATGGTAAGAATATAGTCAAGAGGAAACCCGTTATTGATTGGACGCCATACATAAATTTGGTGAACAACGCTATATATGAAAACAAAAATTTGGACTGGTTAAGCGGCTCTAAGGACGAAGATTAGAACGAACAACAAATTTTTTAATATTTTTATATTAAAAGCATACATAATCTATGTATATTTGATTTGCGTTAAATAAATACGTTTTTAAAAAACACTAATTGAAGAATTTCTAAATTCTGGTTTTGACGGACTTCAACGGATTTTCGAACGCTTCTCCCCTCCCTTTATTCTGCCAATCACGGATTTTCCGCCCTACAGACCTGGCAGTACTGAGTGGTCTGCGCGACATACGGCGTTATTGTGCTAATGCACAGCAAAAATGTTTCAAATCAAATGGCATAATAAACATATAATTTTTTGCCTAATCTGCAATCGAATTTTAGGGATAGTTACTAAATTTTATATAGAAGAGCATTTTATAACTAAAATTCAACCCCAAATCCCATGGAGCGTAAGGGGCCGTTCATAAATTACGTAAGACGTTTAGGGGGGTGGGGGTCGGCGGATTCTTACTCTTATCTTATGTAAGATTTAAAATGCGTATTCATACATTAAAGTTGTATTAACGCATCGTCATTTGTGACAGTAATGAAATATATTTGAATTTTCACGAAAGATTCAGAAATATCGATTACAATCGATTTAAGTAATCGACTCTGAACGGGACAACTTCTCTTCTGTTTATGTAATGAAATATATGTATGTTGTTTACACGCAGGGTCGACTTGTAACACCGTCTCACAAGTTTGCTATTATTCAGGCATTTACACGCAGATACGTCGACTTTGAAATTTTGTTGATGTTGTCCCGGTTCTTTACCACCCCCTTGCACTTGTCGTCTTCAACAAGAAGATTCGCTTTCGATTCCTTCTTCAACAGGAGACCAAAACAGCAATCAGTTTTGTCCTCTATTTCTTCGCTTAGCGTTAAATTACGATTGGTCAAAAGTAGATCCACAGTTCAAAATCATGCCTTACGATTTTTTTTGTCCTTCGCTTGCAAACGTCTTAGCTGATTGAGTTTATAATATTTGTGACCAGTACTTTGCCTCGAAAAAAGCTACTGTAATGCACAAGAAACTACATGAAAAGGACTGTAGTCGCACTCACATGATTCAACCAGTTTCAATTTTGAAACGTGGAAAGGGGAAAAGCCTTTGCATTTTAAAACAATCGGAGATTTGTCAAGTTGCAGAGTGGCATGACGACGAGGATATTGATGTTACAGAGTTTGAATGTGAATCAGAAAATTCAACAGACGAATCGGGTGTGCCAATTGTAGGTTCAATATCAGACTGGTTGAAAAGCGCATGGACTAACGATGACTTTTTTTATTCATCTTGAAAAACAAATGTGTAGTTTGCAATTTCGTAATATTTATTTAATATGTACCATATGTATATTAAAATTAAATATACATAGTAATATAGTACATCACATGAAAAATACATTTTTTGACTAGTTTCAACTTAATTATGAATCTTACGTAAGATTTCGGAAGGGGGGTAGTGAGAATCTTACTAAATCTTACTCGGGGGAGGGGGGGGGGGTAAAAAAGTCATGAAATTGTCCTAAGCAGCATAACGAGCAAGCATTTTGTAGAAACAATTTTTTGTTTCGTTTGTAGTTATACCTATAAAGATGTTTGAAGTTGTGAAAGACTGTAAGAAAGGAAGAAGGAAAGGAGCTGAATCCTCGCCATGAGCTATCACTTACTCAGCCACAAAGGCTACAAGGTGATTTTTAAGCAATGAGTTGAGTCTGGTAAGGCTTCTAGATAATGTTTACTGAGAGTAAAAACACTTCTTTTGCTTTCTGATGATCAGATAATAATTGATGATTTATTTAAAATTACATTTTCTTTTATACATTTTTTAATTGAGTGAAAAGAAACATTTCTTCTTTTCACTCATTATCCAAAAATTCTTACTCATTAAAATTTTACCAAAAATAATTTTGACACATGCCATGCATCTGTAACATATTGAAATTAGCTCAAAGCAAAACGATAGACAAACAATAGTAAAAGTGTTATGTTACATCCCATTGCTTGGGCTTTGTGTGTGGCGTCAAATGCATGACACACTTATGTTGTGCATTTCCAAATGTATGTCAACCAGACATTTGTTGTTGTTGCACAAATTATTGGTCATAGTAAATTATGTCTTTGAGTTGCCGCTTAGCGTGTCATAATATTTTATTGCATTGACACGCTACAAACATTGTGTTGGTCAAGGCCCTTTATGCACAATGGTTGGTGCGAACCCTATGACAAGCAATACGTACAACATACCGCTTCGTAGAAATCGAAAATTAATCTATCTTTGGCCTCGCCAAAAAGTAAATACTTTACACCTAATTAACTCCTTAGTATACATTTTTTAACTGTTTGCTTGTATGGGAGGTGTCATGCCTTCTTGTCGAAATTTATCCATTTATAAATTTATACCATTCTTAGTATAAGTGTAGACTTTGATTGCACTAACTTCAGTGAAGTAGTTCAAAGTTTTAAGTTGCATAGTGGATGCTACGCCCTGTATTCAAATGTATCCATTTTTCCTGCCGCTAAGCCGAAGCAGATATAGTATTTCTATGAAATTTGGTTACATTTTCTTGAATATTTGTCCGCGTTTCAAAGTTTTAGTTTCTTTGGGAGTGCCACGCTCACTCTCAAGTATTTGTCTCGATCTTTTTAAGAGCTTTTCCATATTAATCCTACAGTTGGTGTGAAATTTGTTTTCATTGCCTCAATACTTCTCTGAAGTTTGATTTTATAAGAGGTGACTTGCCCCCTTTTTGTAATTCGCAACATTTTCAAAGCTTATCCAAGCCATTCCTATTTGGTAACACTGCATCAAAGAAGTAGCTCAATCTACTATATACTATAATATAAAGAGGTAAATTTTGTTTGTTTGTTTGTATGTTCAGGGTAATCTCTGGAACTACGGAACCGATTTCAAAAATGTTTCTACTAGTAGAAAGCTACACTATTCCTGAGTAACATGGGCTATATTTTTTTTTGATAAAAGCAAGGGGCGTGGCACTTTACATGCAATTAAAACCTTTAACTCGCTATATCTTGGTTCATATGATAGCAAGAGTCTTAAAATTCGGTGTCAGGATGCGTATAGCCTATGTTAAGCACTTCACAAAATATGAACGGGATTAGACACCAGGGGCGTGGTGGCTATAAAACTTTAATTTAGGTTGGCCCTCATACGCAAGTATTTTTAAAATAGCATTTTTACAAAGACCACTTAATCGATTCACATGGAATTTACACCACATGTCTATTATATTAAGACGCATAGTCAAGACGTTGAAACTTTTATTTAGGGTGCATATTTAGAGGGTGGCCCTCATACACAAATATTTTAAAAATAGCGATTTCTCAAAGACAGGTATATCGATTCTCATGATACTTACATAGTATGGCTTTCATATCAAGGGCCACAGATAAGTTTGCAAAAATTTTATTTAGGGTGTATACTTAGGGTGGCCCTCATACAAATATATTTTTAAATATCATTTTCACGCAGACAGGTTAATCGATTCACACCGAATTTACACCATGTATTTTTTATGTTAAGAAGCATAGCTTAGGCTACAAAACTTTTATTTAGGGTGGCCCTCACACACAAATATTTTTTAAATATTTCTCGAAGAACGCTAAATCGATTCTTATGGAATTTACACCACATGGATTTTATGCAAAGAGACACAGATTATATTGTAAAAATTTTATTTAGGGTGCATACTTAGGGTGGCACTCACACAAACATTTTTTTAAATATCATTTTCACAAAGACTGGTAAATCGATTCGCACCGAATTTACACCACGTAGCTCTTATGTTAAGAGGAATAGTTAAGGATACAAAACTTTTATTTAGGGTGGCCCTCAGACAAAAATATTTCTCGAAGACTGCTTAATCGATTCTCTTGGAACTTACACCACATGGCTTTTATATTAAGAGGCACAGATAAGCTTAAAAAAATTTTATTTAAGGTGCATACTTAGGGTGACCCTAATACAAAAATATTTTTAAGTATCACTTTCAAGAAGACAGGTTAGTTGATTCACTCCGAACTTGCACCACGTGGCTCTTATATTAAGAAGCGTAGCTTAGGCTACAAAGCTTTTATTTAAAGTGAATAAGTAGGGTGGCCCTCACACAAAAATATTTTTAAATATCATTTTCTCGAAGACCGCTGCATCGATTCTCATTGAACTTACGCCACATGGCTTTTATATTAAGAGGCACAGATAATGTCGTTGAAATTGTATTTAAGGTGCATACTTAGGGTGGCCCTCATACAAAAATATTTTCAAATATCATTTTCACGAAGACAAGTTAATCGATTCACACCGAACTTATACCACGTAGCTCTTATGTTAATAGGCATAGCTTAGGCTACAAAACTTTTATTTAGGGTGGTCCTCACATAAAAATATTTTTAAATATCATTTTCTCGAAGACCGCTTAATCGATTCTCATGGAATTTACACCACGTGGTTTTTATATTAAGAGGCAGTGCTTAGGTTGTAAAAATTTTAATTTGGATGCATACTAAGGGTGGTCCTCATACAAAAGTATTTTTTAAATAGAATTTTCACGCAGACTGCTCATCGAATATATACCACGGTTGAGGTGCAGCGATGCGCACAGGGTAATGCTAGTATATTATATAGATATACAGACCACGACAAAACTATAGCACAACTAGTTTTTCGGTGTTTTAAAGGATTTACAACAATTATTTAAAATTTGTTTTAATCTATCTAATCTTATCTTATCTTATCTTATCTTATCTTATCTTATCTTATCTTATCTTATCTTATCTTATCTTATCTTATCTTATCTTATCTTATCTTATCTTATCTTATCTTATCTTATCTTATCTTATCTTATCTTATCTTATCTTATCTTATCTTATCTTATCTTATCTTATCTTATCTTATCTTATCTTATCTTATCTTATCTTATCTTATCTTATCTTATCTTATCTTATCTTATCTTATCTTATCTTATCTTATCTTATCTTATCTTATCTTATCTTATCTTATCTTATCTTATCTTATCTTATCTTATCTTATCTTATCTTATCTTATCTTATCTTATCTTATCTTATCTTATCTTATCTTATCTTATCTTATCTTATCTTATCTTATCTTATCTTATCTTATCTTATCTTATCTTATCTTATCTTATCTTATCTTATCTTATCTTATCTTACTATTTATATAAAATTGCTTATTTGGAAATGGTTTGTAACGCCAAACCGCAAAATACACTTAACCGGTTTTAATAATTTATGTTTTAAAACAACATATTTACACTAAAAAAGGTTATTTTTTATTTATTTCTATGATTTTTTAAAGTTAAAAATGCTATTTTTTGAGATTAAGTTACTTGCAAAACCTCACACAATAATTGTCGTTCGATTTGTCGTTGCTTATGCTTATGCCGTTTCTTGAATTCTGTATTGTTATTTTTGTTTTCATTTGTACCGTTTGTATTGTCTTCGAAGTTCAAATAACAACTCTCCTTGAGTTTTTTTTTTTACTTTTGATGAGAGAGTACGATGTGAATTGCTTTTTACAGTTAAACTGCAATTTGTTGTTTTTATAAAATTTAGTTTTTGCTGTCCGTCTATTTGTTTGTTTTTTATGGACGCGGAAGCTATCCGGCCGATTTTGATGAAAATTTTACAGTATGTTAGTATCGATCACGCGGGTGTCATAGAATATAAGACTTTTATTAAGGGTGCAAAAGAAAAAAACTAAACAACTTAAAAGAAGAACAAAGAAAAAGACTAGGCTTCGAACACAAAACGGACTGGTTTAAAAATACAACAAACATTGACATACCCAAAGAGACGCAATGGCTACTATCGCTAGGCCCAAAATTTGCACTGCCGACGGCAAAGAGAGATTTTCCACTATTCAAAATCATTGCTGATGGTGAAAACTGCGTCAATACAAACAACAACAAAGAAGAGCAAGAGATTGCAAGAACGAAGCTAACCACATTAATAGAAGAACATTTAAATTCAATGCAGCTAAACCACAGAGACAAATACATATTAAATACAGTAGGAAAAACCAAAACATTTTTAAACAAAAATAAAGACCTACTTATACTTAATGCAGACAAAGGAAACATGACAGTTGCTATGAACAAAACGGAATACGAGAGACGAATGCACTCAATCCTAAGAGATGTATCTGTATATAAAACATTAAAATGAGATCCGACAACAACGCGACAACAAATTTGCTGAAACACTATTCAACAGCAATATCATCACACAAAGGGAAAAAAACAGCTTAGTGCAGAGCGCGGCAACAGCTCCAAAGATATATGGACTACCAAAAGTTCATAAAGTAGACATGCCTCTAAGACCAATTTGCTCTTCCATCAACTCACCGTCGTATGGACTATGCCAATACATAATAAAAATTTTAAATAATTTGACCATCGATTCAAAATACAACATAAAAGACGCAATGCATTTCAAACAGAGGATAAATGACACCTACATACATGATGACGAAAAATTAATATCTTTTGACGTAGTTTCACTCTTTCCGAGTATCCCAGTAGACTTCGCAACAAAAGTCATTGACAGTAAATGGGACATTATAAAAAATTATACCAAAATGACTAGAAAACTATTTATGGATATTGTTTGTTTCTGTATAAAAGAATAAAGGTATTTTATTTACAACGGCAAAATATATGACCAACTTAAAGGCATGCCGATGGGATCACCGGCATCACCAGTAATTGCTGATATCATTATGGAAGAACTACTTGACAAATCCATGGAAGAACTCGAGGAAAAACCTAGATTATTGACCAAGTATGTAGACAACCTTTTTGCGATAATTAAAACAAGTGCAATAGAATTAACGTTAGAGAAATTAAACTCGTTTCATAATAATATAAGGTTCAGAAAAGATGAAGAAATCAACGAAACACTGGCATATTTGGACACAAGAATCATAAGGACAGCAAACATAATCAAATTTGACTGGTATCAGAAGCCTACAGCGTCAGGACGATTAATAAATTTCTACTCCAGACATCCAAAGGGAATTATAATTAACACCGCTAACAACTTTATACGACGAGTTTTGAACATTTCGGACAAAATATTTCACAGTCAAAACATTAACAAAATCAAAACAATATTGTGTCAAAACAACTTTCCAAAAAAGACTATAGAAAACTTGATAAAAAAACATTACACACAGATGACAAGAGTAAACGAAAAATTAACTAAAGTCTACAAGTCAATGACCTATGTTCCTGGGTTTTCAGAAAGGTTTTCTAGAGCTGGTATTATGGACAAAGACAAATATTTAATAGCGGCCAAGTCAAGCAATACGCTTCAACGACTATATACTTAGTAACACTAAGAGTAAAACTGATAAATATGACAAGTCAAATGTTATTTACAAAATAACATGTAAAGGAGACGGGTCCCACTTATGCAACAAAGCATATGTGGGAACAACTAAAAACATATTACGGACAAGAATTTCATCGCACAAATCGGAACAAAAGTCAAGGGATAAACCAATGGAGCAGAGAACAGCGCTTTCGGCCCACTGTACTAGACATGCACACTCTGCCGACTTCGACAACGTAGAAATATTGCAACAAGAGACAAATTACATCAAACGTTACACATCAGAAATGCTCCATATAATTAACACACCACACTTGCAACGATTAAATTTCAAAACAGACACAGAGAAAATTGCTCAAAGCTACAGATATTTGATAGCAAAACAAAACAAATAAGATTAGTGGACGATAGATCACCATCATAACAGCTGTGATTTGTTTACAAAAACTTCATTAAATTTGTGCAATATTTCTGTGTATGTTTTTGTTTTGTCCACCGTTTTGTTAGTTTTTAAGTAATTATTTATTTTTGAAGTAATTATTTATTTAAACCTGACATACGTAAGTTATTATTTGTGTTGTTTTTTGTTTATATATATTATTCTAATTGTTGTAAAAATATTTTTCGAGCAGAATCCCTGAAGATGACTATCAATGGTAGTCGAAATATTGGAAATAAAATTTTATATGATTAACATCTAAAAGTTTTTCATTAAATTGGACCTTGAGCCTACTCAAAACTTTTATATTATAATAAAAAGAGGTCGCAAAAATCATCATTATTCTTTATAAATTTTATAAACTGAAAATAATCGTGTTAAACTTGAAGTTTTTATCTATACCATTTAAAAATTGTAAAATAATTTTTTTCAAAGATGAGTTTTATTATTATACTGCAATTTAAGAAAAAAAGGTTAAATTGATTACATGTTGAACTTAAAACTCGAATAACTTTTAAAGAAGTGGACTTAGAGAAAAAACATATGAGACAATTTATTTAGAGCGTTCAATTTGCTTCAAAAATGTGTATCTCTCAACCCGACATGTTAATTCCAAAATGAGTTGTAAATTCCAAAGTTAAAAAAATTTTTTTTTTCCATGTTATTTATACGTGAAATAGAAATTTACGATGAGCGACCTTTCAAAATTGATATTAAGAGCTCCCGTTTTCACAGGCTTCTTTTTTCATGACTAGGAAGATATTTCACTGCGAGTTTTGAAAAAAAAATAGCCAATTTTTTTGAACCGGTCTAATAAACATGTATATAAAAGGTACGGGCAAAAGTAAGTTTCAAAAGAAAAAATTATCGCCCCACATAACAACGTCTGCCAGGCCTGCTATATACATATTTGTAAAAGAATAGGGACAAAAGTTAGTTTCACTGGGAAAATGGGCTGTTTCGATTTTACATTCCATCACATGCGTTCATACAACATCGCCCCACATACCGAAAAGGGCAGAACAACGTCTGCCAGGACAGCTAGTAGTATATTCTTACAGCTAAGGAAATAAATAACTTATAAGTAATTTGTCAAAAAAATTTATGCATTTTTGAATTAAACTAAAAACTCAATTTTATGGTGCGACAAAACGATAGCACAACATATTTGAAACTTAAATTCTTTCTAGGTATTGTAAAAAATAACAGTAAAACATTATTTTAATAATGGGTGGATCCTCCTTTATTCTTTACCACTTCAGTCATTCGCTTTTGCTAGGATCAAAATAGCTTTTTACCGTATTTTCGAAGAAGAGCCTCTTAGTGGGCCAATATACTGTTTTTGAGCTCGTGGATGGACTTATACTGCCGGTTTTCTGCATAAACCTGTCGAGCAAAACATTCCCAGCAGTTTTCAATAATATTTAGGTCAGCAGAACGACCTGGCGATCTTAGAAAGTTTATGTTGTTGTCCCGGAAAAACTATTTTAGTATTTTTGCTGTATGAACAGCCGCATTATCCTGACGAAATACCATGGTACCTCTGGTTAATTGCTGACCACGTAGAACTACTTCATTTCCGATTAAATTTAAGTAGTCCACGCTTGTAATTTTTAAGGCACAAACTTTATTTCGTGTTTTTCGATTCCAGACCATATATTGACACTATCATTATATGAGCTGCAATCGGATTTCAAAGAAAAATCGAAATAAAGTTTGTACTTCAAGAATTAAAAGAGTGTACTTCTAAAATTTTATCGGAAATGAGGTAGTTCCACGTGGGCAACAATTAACCGGAGGTACCGTGGTATTTCGGCAGGATATGTTTTTCCGGGACAACAACACAAATTTTCTAAGATCGCCAGGTCGTTTTCCTGACCTAAATGTTAATGAAAACTGCTGGGGTTGTTTGGCTCGACAGGTTTATGCAGAAAACCGGCAGTATAAGTCCATCCACGAGCTCAAAAACAGGATATTGGCCCACTAAGAGGCTCTTCGAAAATACAGTAAAAAGCTATTTTGATCCTAGCGAAAGCGAATGACTGAAGTGGTAAAGAACAAAGGAGGATCCACCCATTATTAAAATAAAGTTTTACTGTTATTTTTTTATAATACCTAGAAAGAATTTCAGTTACATAAATTTTGTGCTATCGTTTTGGCGCACCTTAAACTTGAGTTTTTAGCTTAATTCAAAAATACATAAATTTTTTTGACAAATTATTTATAAGTTATTTATTTCCTTAGCTTTAAGAATATATACTATGAAAACAAATTTTAAATAATTGTTGTAAATCCTTTAAAACACCGAAAAACTAGTTGTGCTATCGTTTTGTCGTGGTCTGTATATTTTATTTGTATAACCGGTAGGCGTGTTCGTGAACTGATTTTTAATCTCAAGAACTTAGTCTGGAGCTGTGGCCTGTGTACCGGGACTTTGAAAATGCAGTTTTATTCAAATTCGCTTGTAATAGTTTTATAATAAATTTGCTGAGTGTATTTCTGAAGCTAAAAAAAAATTCCATCTTTCGATTACACTCTTTGTACTGCTTTTCATTCGCAGTTAGGAATTTACGAAACTACAAACGATTTGAAATTCGTGAATATTGAAAGCTTCGGTGGTAGGTTCGGCTCTTACTCGTAAGATCCGCAATTTCGTATGTTCATGTAAATTGAGAGTAAAATTCACGAGCATTGAAAACTTATTTAGTTTAATGCAGTGGTCAGCAGAGCGCAAACATAAAATATTTTCTCACTCTCAAAAGAGAGAGAAATGACAAAATCACCAATCACTGTAAAAAATGCATTTACGTTTTGCTGTTTACGCTACATATGATTTCTCATTTTAGGGGTTGAATTTTAGTTATAAAATGCCTTTTTATATGAAATTTAACTGCCATCCATAAAACTCGCTTGTAGATTAAACGTTGTGTATTGCCAACAAAAATTTTTGTGGAAAAACTATTTATTTTTCCATTTGATTTTAAACATTTTTGCAGTGCATTAACGAAATGAGCAGCTCATTTTGTAGTTTGCTTACTCTCGCTTATTTTCTTCGTTTGCTCGCGAGCATATGGGGCGCCGACCACTGGTTTAATGCATACCTCTTTAAAGTCACTTCACAGCTAAGCTTCATATTTTTTTAGATGCAAAAAAACAAAATGGCGACTGCACATGCCTGAAACATGGGAAATACATAGGAACCGTATTATATTAGTACTAATATGTACGCTTAAACATTTTTTTTCAAGTTCGCCAAAGTTCTTGGATACTCTCTACACCACAGGGAAGAAATGTGATATAACAATGTATTTTAAAAATTCAAAACAAGTTTGTGAAAAATCAAAGAAAAAAAATATTTTTATATTCATTAAAGAAAAGTACTTTTAATTTTTCTTATTTACCTATTTTGGATAGAGTAGGCTATTTCAGATACACTTTGCTATATTTTTATTTTCGTTGATCTTAATTCTCAAACTAACATATTATATATTTTACTGTCATGAGTATGTGGCGACGTATCTTTAATAATCTGTCTTTGTGAAAATGATATTTAAAAAAATTGGGTGTGAGGGCCACCCTAAATAAAAGTTTTGTGGCCTTAGCTATGCTTCTTAACATCAGAGATACGTAGTGTAAATTCGGTGTGAATCGATTTATTTGTCTTCGTGAAAATGATATTTAAAAATATATTTGTATGAGGGCCACCCTAAGTATGCACCCTAAATAAAGTTTTTATCATCCAATCTGTGCCCCTTAACATAAAAGCCATACTGTGTAATTTTCATGAGAATCGATTTGCCTGTCTTTGAGAAATCGGTATTTTTAAAATATTTGTGTATGAGGGCCACCCTAAATATGCACCCTAAATAATTTTATAGCCTATGACACCCGCCTGATCGATACTAACATACTGTAAAAATTTCATCTAAATCGGCTGGATAGTTTCCGCGTGCATATGAGACAGACAGACAGACAAAAAATTAATCTTTTATATTAGATATAGCATAGCATATACCCTACGAGTCATGAATTCCTCTACTAAAAAAAATTAAAATATTTGGTTGGTGGGAAGGCCTCTAAAAGAAATAGAAAGTAAAACTTTTCCTTCAACAGGAGATGTTTTACGACAATTTATGTATTTTCACGCGATAAATGGTGATACTGTGCATAAAAGTGCCCAACAGACAACACCGAATTTATAATAGATTTGAAAGAAAATAAATATTCCAATTAAAAAAGAGTATAGTTCAAAATGTAAAATAACTGTTTGATTCTGATTCTACTGCAAGTCATTGAAAAATATCGGAAATAGCATCCTTCATGCAAGATATCTGATTTTTTTATCCAATTGGAAAAAGCAACATAATGCGTTTTGCATTATTCAGTTAATTTTGAAAGAAAGTGTATCTAAAATACCCTATTTTATTCAAAATAGGTAAATAAGAAAAATTAAAAGTACTTTTCTTTAATGAATATAAAAATATTTTTTTTTCTTTGATTTTTCACAAACTTGTTTTGAATTTTTAAAATACATTGTTATATCACATTTCTTCCCTGTGGTTTAGAGAGTATCCTAGAATTTTGGCGAACTTGAAAAAAAAAATGTTTAAGCGTACATATTAGTACTTATATAATATGGTTCCTATGTAGTTCCCAGACATGTGCAGTCGCCATTTTGTTTTTTTTGCATCTAAAAAAATATAAAAATGCGCGCCAAATATTGGCTAATAATTTCAGCTAATAAAAGTTTTATTAAAATACCAAAAAGTATTTTTTAAAAATTAAAATGTCATGAGACCTTCAGTTTTGATATAAAAACGAGTAGCGCGACCTCTAAAAATTTTTTTTTCTTCTGAATAAAATAGGAGGCCAATTGCTAACCCCGAGGAACCTACGGTTTCGAGAAGGCGTTAGAAAGCTAAAAAAAAGTTTTTCTGAACCACCCTAGTATACATACATACAAACATATGTAAAACTCGTATTAAAGTTTTAGAAATATATATAAGCAAATTTTATGATTTGTGATTTATTAGTGTTAAGTATTTTTTCAAAAGTGTAAAAAATTTAAATTGTATTGTGTAAATCAGGTATGTTATTATATATGTATGTATGTACATTAGGGTATTTTTTTTTTCAAACTTCTGGAGATGGATTTTATTTATTTTTTCCCATATTATAGCTTGAGGAATAAAAATAATTTGAGCTTCCTAGCTCAAACCTGTAAACGGCGCGGACAGAGTTTATGTCCAATTTCGTTGAAATTTAACGAAAAACCCGATTTACTAAAACGAAGAAAAAGTCTACCTAACGTCTAGTCTAACGAAAAATATAATGAAAGAACAAAAAAAAAATTACAGATCGTTACACCATTTTTTTGGAATTTTGTAGAATTTTTTGATACTATTCGACTTTTTTAATATTTTTCGGTTGGTGTAGATTTTTCCCTTGTTTGTCGATACTAATCGATATTTTTAGAGTATCCAAACCATTTATTGTAATCGAAGTTTTTCGATACATACATACATAAATTTTCAAGAATATGCGATTTTTTCGATACTTTTCGGCTTTCGTAGACTTATCGATACTTTTTTCAATTTTTCCAAAAATTTCCACGTCTGTTTTTTGTTGGTAGGATACAATTAAAATATTCGGGACATTTATCGATATACATATTTGAACGCTAATAGCAGCACCTAAGTAAGAATTGGATCAAAGCAACAAGTAACAATAAAAAAAATTTATATGACAAATTAATTACTTTTACTGATTTTGTTATTTTTACTTTTCAAAAAAAATACTGATTTTGAAAAAAAAAAATTTTTCACTAAAATTTTCCGAATTGAAAAATATTTTTGCATTTTTTTTAAAAAAACCATATTCAAAAATTTTTTTTTTTTAGAAAAAACTTTGATTTATTCTGCGCTTAATGCCGTAAAAATTTTCGCGGGAAAAAAATTATTTATATTTTTTTTAATTTTAAAAAAAATTAAAGAGCTAAAATTTTGTAAATTGAAATGAATTTTTGAATTTTTTTTGAACTTCAGATTACAGCTTGATCCGCAAGCTTCAAAATGATATGCCATAACATGAGGGCAAGTTGTTAATTAAAATGTTTGAGCCGTTAACCTGAAAACTAAAACTGAAATTTAAAATCAGTGCAGTAGCCTTTCAACGCGTAGTACAGCGCGAGTTTAGCTGCTCAAACATTTTAATTAACTATTTTTTTTCTAAAAAAAAAAAAATAATTTTAAAATATGGGTTTTTTAAAAAAAATGCAAAAATATTTTTCAATTCGCAAAATTTTTGTGAAAAAAATTTTTTTTTCAAAATCAGTATTTTTTTGAAAAGTACAAGTAAAAACCTAAAAATGTATGTTCACCAATTCTTAATTGATAAAGTTAGCTGTAAGCTATGAATTTTCGAAAAAAACACATTCTGAAAAAGTACGAAAATCGTGAATTTTATACCCGCGTATCTGAACAAAAAATAATATTAGGGCAAAATCCTAAACGCGCTTTTATTGCTAGACATCGATACTACAATAATGTCAAATTTCAGCCAAATCGGAGCCCAAAATTTTTCAGGTGGCGTTTTCGTGTGTTTTACCCCATATAACAAATAAATAGAAGATCGAGCAGAAAAGCGAAAATTGCGTCTTTGAACTCTTTTAAAAGGCTTAGACTTGGGAAGAGAGTTGCTAAAAGCATTGGCCCATATTCATAGTCGCAAAATAAAGTTAAAACCTGGTTTTTACCCAAAATCGAAGATGCAGACTGGCCCCATTAAAAAAAAGAAAAAATTGCATTAAATTATGAGAAAATTTTAAAAAATAGATTACCCTGCGTTATTGACACAAAATTTATGAGGCAGCGTGGCGTAATGGTTAGGACTGTGAACTCATAGCCCTCAGGACGTGAGTTCGATTCTCATAACGAACAGATATTTATTTTTAATTTAATTTCATTTACAATTTTTATTTATAAAACGATTTGAATAACAACTTGAATGGACGAAGATTTGAACCTTATTCATTTCTAGAATAGTATGAATGCAACCCCGTCCGTTAGCTAGCTCGGCTACAAAATGTTGATGTTCTATTAGACAATATTAAGCATAAGAAACTGGTCGTATAGCTGGTTTTTCTATGTATAAAAATTATTAAATGTGTATCTAAATTCAAATAAAACGATCCTTAAACTGATATTCGTATAAAAATGTATACTTATGTTGCCAAAAGTTGGCACTTTGCACTTTATATTGGAAAATACATTCATACATGGTTTCAGTTGTATTGAAGTATAAAATTTTAGGGCTTGTTGGACGACTACGTATAAATTATTTCAAAATGCCAAGGAAAGCTGTAATTGATCCAGATTAAATTTACGAGGTACTTAAGTACATGAGCATCACTGAGGGCTATTACTTGCCATTCAATAGTACAATATGGACCGAAGCTGTACATGCTCTGCAAAGCAAAATGCAAAAGGCGTTATACCAGTATATTACGGGAAATCGGAATTTATGAATTCGACTGCTCTACAATTCCTAAGAGATTAGAATTGCAAAAAACGACATGTAATAAATGAATCTAACTTGTCAATGAACAATACTAATGCGGTTTTGGATCCGATCAGGTCTACGATTCAAATGAATTTTAAGCAATGGCAGGAATTAGGAGCTCACTTTGTTACATATAGTGATCAACGAGAGTATGAAATCTTGGAGCCTGGGTGGACGGGACGTATCTACAGTACTCTTTTGGAGAATTACAAGCTAATATTAATCGTAATCCCGGACATACCTTCTTAACTTTAAATGGAAAATGCACTGAATGTCAAACTGAGAATAATATGTACAGCAATGAAGAGCCTAATGCCCACGGCATAGATTTTCATATTTCAACGCTGGACACGAAAGAAATCGTGCATAAGAAAAAGAGGCAACTTCGATTAACACTTCGTAAAGAAATAGTTAGGGAAGTAAGAGCACAGTCCACACTTAAGTGGCGTATTGAAGAAGCAAATAAGCTTATGGACTTTAACGATTGCGAACCTGGAAACTTATATCCTTCAGAAGTCTTACGCAAAGCAAAACAACAACAAATTGATGAAGAATTGGGAACTGGTCCCACCAAAAACCATGTTTTAGAGGTGGCAAATTTAAAACTAATTCCAGAGTTTTCTGGAAGCATGCATGAGGTCTGTTACAGTAAATTTTATGCCATGTATTGGACCCCAGAACAACGAGAAGCGGATATGAAGCTATTAAAGAATGTGCTGGAGTTATCTGCATTGACGCAACTGGTTCCTTAATAAAGCCACTGCCGACTTTTGATTACTTAGCAGACAAGCAGCATCAAAAATGATCCTGCTCATAAAATGACTATATTAAGAATTGATAAGGCACACCTCATTCACTTCATATCACGCTGGCTTTGTTTCAGCAAAGATAGTCCACATGTAAAAGACTTTTTTTTGAAAACTGTTGGAATTTTAAGCCAAACCACATCGTTTGATGAATTCCGAAACTTGTGTGTGAAAATTTTAGTTATTGCTAAACAAAAGTTCGTAGATATGGAATCACCCGATGATGTTTACTATCTTTCTCAGAAGCATTTGTTAGACACAATGAAAAAGGGATACCGCAAACCTGAAAAAAAGATGACGTGTTCGTGATTTAAGTGAATACGATCACTTAAAAACGCCAAAAAATATAGAAGTATTAATTCTTGAAATTAAGACTAGAAGTTCATATGAGAGCTCTGGCAATTTTTTAAATCAATAGTCTTGATTTTGCTAAACGGCTTATGAAGTTATGTACGTATTTTCTGCTGCGGACAAGTATTATGCCATTTACGTACTTTATATCTGAACCCGATAGATTTGATCAAACGCGCGTTGCTTCATCAGCAAGATGCGTAGCGTACTTCAAGGATCTAAAAAAATAATTTTTGAAGGAAAGAAAAGCATGAGAGTAGACAAAGTAATAATAACCCATTTAAGATCATTATCAGGATTAGCTAAAGTGCTCTGTACCCGGGGTAATAAGGAAAATAATCCCCGAGAGATAATTTTGTCATCATCGCAACTTTCTGCTGTTTCAGCTGATCTAAACAATACTATGGACAGTTCTTGCATAAAAGTTTCAGATAATCATCCACAGTTACATTCGCCACCATTTCATACTAATGTGTCAGTTGCATTGAACGCGAGTACCAATAGTATTTGCGTATTAGCATCAGATAACGCCAAAACGCTTAAAAGTATTGAAAACGTAAGCACATTTTTAAATGAAGTCGACTTATGGAACGGTCTACTAAAATCTAAACAGGAGAGAGGATTTCACTTTCGACCATGTCCAGACACAGAAAATGTGCATAAGCGTCCCAAAAAACAGCGCAAGCTGCCGCTTTTAGTTAACGGTAATAGTTTCCCTCCAGTGAAGGTTGACAGAAATATTTATCTGAAAGTAACTAATACTTGTGGATTTGATGCAACTATCCACTGTATTCGTGCTTGATACGTTAAATGGATAGGATATCATAATTATATAAGTCAACGCATTTTTTTTTTGAATTCTTGAAACTTTAATCCACTCAAGATACCGTGAGTAAAATTTACGAATGGCGAGCTAGATTACTACTCAGAAATGTACGACCAACAGATGGAGTGCTAGATTGCATGTGTAATATTGGAAGTTTAATTCAAACCATTTTAAGCAACGAGCCGTCTCTTATTGAAGCTTTACAATGGGACCTAGCAGCGTCAAGATCAGACTTTCAAAAGATATACGATAAAGCGTTCACTCTTGGCAAAGTACCAATCGATGTGCATTTCAGTGGCCATGAATATATGTGTTATTGTCCACATCCCAGGTCATTATATACCGTATGTAAGATGCATCTCCGGTGACTGGGAAAAACACGATGGTTTTAGTAAAAGCTCAAAAGTGCAAAAAGTACAAGCAAAGTCTAAAATAATGAAAATTCATATCCTTTTTTATGTTAAGATTAACTAAATTAATTAATTAATTCATGTTGTGTTGTTATTATGTCATTTTTAAGAAAAAGTATTGAATTTATTTATAACGTATTTTTGCAGTGCATTAATGAAATAATCAGCTCAGTTTGTAGTTACACGCGAGCATATGGCGTGCCGACCACTGACCGACATTCAAACAAAATCAATGATCAGCGACAAAAAACGAATATGTAGTTCGTAGTTATGCTTGACCAAGAATTAGAGCGGTGGTGGTAAAGCGGCGACGAATATACGCTGTCAAAAAAAAAAAAAAATCCGACGAAAAGTCGTTTGAATGAACACAATTGCGGCGGCGACTGCTTTTTACGTCTGATTTCTTGTGAGAGAATCGTATAGGGAAAAGAGAGTGACAAAAACAAAATTTGTAAACAATAAATTTTGCTGATAGTCCAAGA
The DNA here is from genome assembly GCA_949775025.1 of Tricholauxania praeusta. Taxonomy (NCBI): domain Eukaryota; kingdom Metazoa; phylum Arthropoda; class Insecta; order Diptera; family Lauxaniidae; genus Tricholauxania; species Tricholauxania praeusta. Next base: position 76,686,447 of record OX459029.1, on the reverse strand, counting down.
GCCGGCTGTAGAAAAGTCGAGTGTATAAGATTACAGGATGGGATGCATGCCAAATGATAGAGCTTGACGAGCCTAAATAGAATATCTAGGGTTGCCTTGCCAAAGCCTGTCCCGATGGCCGAAAATGCCCGAATTTTAGCCAATTTTATTGTTCTAATTAAAACTGTAGTACATAACAGCTCGAAATGAATGCCAAATAATAGAACTCGAAGAGGCCTAATTATAATACCTGGAATTGCATTGTTGAATCCTGTCCCAAACATGGGTTTTCACTGGTTTTTTAGTTCAATTTTCATTAATGAAGATAACAGATTGAAATTTGTGCCAAATGATAGATATCGAAGAGCCTTAATAGAATATATAGGGTTGCTTTGTAGAATCCTGTCCCAAACATGAGTGGCCACTCATTTAAGAAAAGTTGACCCCAAAAACGGGTGTCAAATAATGTTTAGGACATGATTCGACAAGGCAACCCTATATATTCTATTAAGGCTCTTCGATATCTATCATTTGGCACGAATTTTAAGCTGCTATCTTCATTAATGAAAATTGACCCAAAAACCGGTGAAAACCCATGTTTGGGACAGGATTTAACAATACAATCCCAGGTACTATATTTAGGCCTCTTCGAGTTCTATCATTTGGCATACATTTCAAGCTGTTATGTACTACAGTTTTAATTAGAACAACAAAATTGGCTAAAATTCGGGCATTTTCGGCCATCGGGACAGGCTTTGGCAAGGCAACCCTAGATATTCTATTTAGGCTCATTGAGCGCTATCATTTGGCATACATCTCATCCTGTAATCTTATACACTCGACTTTTTTACAGCCGGCTCTCAGCCTATGAGAAAATCCTATTGGCAAAGAGAATAACAAAGAAATTCAACACTGATCGGACCGTGAAAATAGAATTAAATCTAAATTGACGGCGAATCGTCGGCAGGTCACCAGTCGTACGCCGCAATTCTGTTCAATTTCACATGATCAAGTATATTATAATTTTTTACAGCGTATATTCGTCGCCGCTTTACCGCCACCGCTCTAATTCTGGGGTTACCATTATGTAGTTTTTTAAAGAGAAACGAAAGGAAAAGAAACTTTACTTTCTCTCAATAAGAAATATTCTATTTGAATTGAGCAATAGAGAACTGTTTTACATTTTTCTATGTAATTTTGCAATACCAAAAATTTGAATTTTAAAGTTCTTATTATCATTTGAAGTATAAAAAATAGTTTTTTACAATTAAAAATGAGTTTGAATCAAGCTGCGTACTTTCATACTATGTATATTTGTTTTGAAGTAATTAATAATGATTTCAAGAGCTGTGGTTAAAATTTTCGAAAAATCGTTTGTAGCTTCTTATTCTTATTTTTGGAGAAATTAACCCGATACCACCAATCAACTACGATGGTGTGGATGTACCACCACCTAGCCATGACGCGGTACGAGTTGTGATCCAACGACTTAAGAACAACAAAGCGGCTGGTGCCGATGGCCTGCCAGCTGAATTGTTCAAGACCGGCGGCGATGAGCTGATAGGGTGTATGCATCAACTCATCTGCAAAATATGGCTAGTTGAAAGCATGCCCGACGATTGGAATCTCAGTGTCCTTTGTCCTATACTGAAGAAAGGTGACCCGACAATCTGCGCTAACTACCGGGGAATCAGTCTTCTTGCCATCTCTTACAAGGTCCTGTCGACTGTACTGTGTGAAAGACTTAAGCCGTTTGCCAACACACTGATTGGGCCTTATCAGTGCGGCTTTAGACCTGGTAAGTCCACCATAGACCAGATCTTCACACTACGTCAAATCCTGGAAAAAACCCACGAAAAACAGATCGATACCCATCATCTCTTTATCGATTTTAAAGCAGCTTTCGATAGCCCGATACGGGATTGCCTGTATGCCACCATGTCTGAGTTCGGTATACCTGCGAAGCTGGTGCGGCTTTGCAGAATGACGTTGAGCAACACAGCCAGCTCCGTTAGAGTAGGAAGGGACCTCTCCGAACCATTTGATACCGAACGAGGTTTCAGACAGGGCGATCCATTATCCTGCAACCTCTTCAACTTTGTGATGGAAGGGGTGTTGCGAAGAGCCAGTGTACATCGTAATGGCACTATTTTCTACAAAAGTGTCCAGCTCCTTGCATATGCCGATGATATTGATATCATTGGACGTTGTAAGCGAGATGTTACTGCTGCGTTCTCTGCTATCGAAAAAGAGTCAGCGAAAGTGGGTTTGACGGTGAACGAGGGCAAAACAAAGTATATGCTGTCCACAAACAGGGAGACGCGGCGTATTGGATCCTTTGTTACTGCGAACAACTATACTTTCGAAGTTGTCAAGGAATTCACCTATCTTGGCACCGCCGTGAACACTCAAAACGATGTCAGCCTGGAGATAAAGCGAAGACTAACTCTTGCTAATAGGTGTTACTATGGTCTCAGTAAGCAATTGAGTAGTAGAGACCTCTCTCGCCCGACAAAACTGACACTCTACAAGACGCTCATCTTACCCGTGCTACTTTACGGCGCAGAAGCATGGGTTGTGTCGCAGACTGATGCAGCCACGCTTGGGGTGTTTGAGAGAAAAATTCTTCGCAAAATCTTCGGTCCTGTTCACGTCGGCGACGACTACCGTATTCGAATGAACCACGAACTGTACGAGCTCTACGCTGACATTGACATAGTCAAGCGCATCACTATTCAACGTCTGCGCTGGCTGGGACATGTTGTGCGTATGGACGAAGAAGCTCCGGCGAAAAAGGTGTTTGATGCGGAAGCCGCTGGGCGACGACGAAGAGGAAGACCATGCCTCCGATGGAAAGACCAAGCCGAGGAAACCCTATCCACGCTTGGTGTGAATGATTGGAGAAGGCGTGCGCAAAGCAGAGGCGCCTGGAGAGAGCTTTTGAGGTCGGCCGTAACCCGGTAACGGGTTGTTATGGCCACCCAAGTAAGTAAGTAAGCTTCTTATTCTTTGAACTACAATCGAAAAAAATATCTTTTTCTATAACTACAAACGATTCTAAATCGAACTGCATACTTTGATTTTCACTAATTTTGTTATTTCAAAAAATCGTTTGTACTTTTTATTCTTTGAACTACAGTGCCGGAACCAAATATTAGACTGGTTATGTATTTTTGCTTAGTATTGTGATCAGTTGCACATATTTTGAGCTCCTGGATTTTCGCTTTTTTTGCTTACCTTAAGTTTTTGTTGTTGTTAGCTTACGGAATAAAATTTTTGTTTTTGGTAAAAAATCAGCAATAAGTGAAGTTAATAAAAGTAACATAAAATTAAATTCAAAGTTATTGTTTCTCTGAAATAATTTGATGTTTATTCAAAAGTAATTTCAGTTGCAAAGCATTTGAGCGCCACTGTACAAACGAAAATCGTTCAATTAGTTAGAAAAGGAATAAAAATATCTTTCGAGTGCTGAAAAGCGTTTTTGAGTTGAAAAAAAAATTCATCGAGATATAGCCAAATAAATGAAAAAAGTGCCGAAAAAGGGATTTTTTGGGGATATCTCGAAAACGACTCTTAAGAAAAACGCCTTAAAATACATCGAAAAAAGTATATGAGAAACCAAATCTTTTTTCTTGGAAGCTAGTGTAACATAAATTTCATAAAAAAATCGAATGCTTAAGTTTATAAAATCAAATAGTTTAAATACTCGTAAGTTTATACTTCATACCCAAACTTTTTGCCGGGTATGTTAAATCTGTTCAGGAGTTTCCAACTTAAAATGATTTTTAGAAAAGCTATATATCGAACACTAAATCGAAATGATACTTTTTAACATTTTCTGTCTTCAAATTAAAATTCACTCTAGAAAAAATAGTTTAAAAAATGGCTTCTTAGGTCAACCTTCACTTTGAAATAGGGTGCGTAGGGGTAAAGTTAAAAATTTTAAAATAATTTTTAAATTTTTTTATCCTTTTTCAAACCGATTGAGGGGGCATCCCCCTTTTGTTTTTCCTTAAGAACCACCCTAATATACAAACGTGTGTTTAAGAAACTTCTAAAACAATGTAATTATTATAACAAAAAACAGACGTGCATTTCAATTTGCGTACATACATACCTACTTCAATTTCTCATTAAAAACAGATTTATAATGTATGTCTTATAAATTTCTAATATAAGATTTGATCCAAAACAGATGCGTGTTTTTATTCTTATAGTAATATGTAAGCAAACCAACTGTACTTATTTAGTAAGTACAGTACTTATTTTCAACTTGCCGTACTTATTTTTCAAAGCGTACTTAATTTGTACTTATTTTTCAAAGCGCACTTAATTTGTACTTATTTCGGCAGAAATCTGTTTCTCAAGTTAATAATAAATATCATTTGCGCTAGCCCGATGATTGCGAAATAGTTGTAACTAGAATTAGTTGTAATTAGTATTTACACACGAATGTTTCAAAAATTGATATGTGGCATCACTAAATTTGAGTTTGACAGCGCAGACTTGTAGTTTTTAAAAATGTCAAACCTACTTTCAACTTTTTGTAGGCATCGAAGCATTGACAGATTTTGTTTGAGAGAATCGGATGGGAAAAGAGAGTGACAAAAATAAAATTTGTAAACAATACATATTTGCTGAGAAATTCGTATGGGAAAAGAGAGTGACAAATTTTAATAGATGCATTCTATGTGTGTTGAAAAGCATACGATGCATGCATGCTTCGGATCTTCAGAAAAAATATCCGCAAATGAAAAAAGGAAGAACAGAAAGTGATATACGGTGTAATTTGTGCGACGCGGAACTCAACATCGCAAAGGCCGGAAAGAGTGAAATCGATAAGCATTAGGAATCCACGAAACACAAGAAAGCGTTGTCTGCCAAATCGAACAGCCACACTGTTGCGAACTTTTTTACTTCGTCAGCCGACACCACCCTTACGGCATGTGAAGGCGTTTGGTAATATCATGGACCACGCTTCCATAATATTCCGCACATGCTTCGAAATGCGTAATTCTAATTGAAGAATGGAAAAAGAAGAAATTGTTATCTGAAGAGCGCTGGGTTGAGATCTTTAAGCACACGGAAGCTTCACAAGTGCCTAATTTTGAATTTTCTCGTCTGGTCGAATTCATTCTGTGCCTACCTGGAACGAACGCACCAGTGGAGCGCGTCTTTTCATCAGCAAAAAAATCTGGAAAACCGAGCTCTCTCGGCTTGCAGTGAACACTCTAAAATCGATTTTGCTTGTAAAAATAAATTTGCAGTGTAAATGGGTCGATTTTTACCATTTTTTGAAATCGCAACCGCAGCTATTGCGACAAATTTCGTGTCAAGAAAAATACAATTTCAAAGAGCAACAGCGCACCGTGGCTGCTGTCGGTGATACTGCTGACGCTAAGGCTGAATCAAGACTGATTTCAATAAAGAAATTTCGGTATAAAAACAATAGTTTGGAATCATGGTGTACTTATATAGTGGGTGCAATACAGGATCGTTCTCTTACCACTGAAGCAAACCGCGTTGACAGCTGGTCGTTGCATTTTTTCATTGTTCCATTTGGTTTTTTCTCTTTACTGCACCCACCATATAATTACACCATGGATTGATATTGTACTTATTTGTACTTATTTTCAACTATTGATTTTAGGCAAATGTACTTATCTTTTCAAACTCAAAGTTGGTATGCTTAGGTATATGTATGTATGTATGAGTGATTATTCGTTTCTTGCGAGTATAAAAGTTAAAATTTTTTGTATAAACCGTTCAAAATTTCATTGATTGCTAAACTTAACACTTGTGGAGGAGAGAATAACATCATGAAGTTTAACATTTTATTTTGTATGACATTGGCATTGGCCGTATTTGCTCAACAAACTAATGCAGTACCTATACTATCGAAGGAAGTTGCTGTTAAAGATCCCAAAGTAGTGGTACCTATGCCATTAAAGGAAGTTGCTGTTAAACATCATAAAGGGAATCAACCTGGTCAGCCCAAAAAAGTAATTGCAAAAAATTATACATACATATTTTAAATTGCGAAAAAGACTTCTTTTTTTTGTAAAAATTAAAAAACCTTATTTTGATTTTGCTTATTGTTTTAAAAAACTTTTATTTTTATTTATTTATTAAAAACACAATTGGATGCATTTCGACCAGCCTGCTGGTCATCTTCTGCAACACGAATGAAATTGAAATTCAAAAAATAATCGTAAACAAAGCATTCTATGCGAAATGTGAAAAAATTACATATGTCAATAACCTAACATATATGTACATACATTGAGATTGACAACGGGTAAAAACGAATTAGAAAAACAACAACAAGAAACAAATAAGAAAAAGAGTGTTTCAAAAAATATTTTAAATTAGTTAATTTGGAGTGTTTCAAAAAAATTTTTTTTCCAATATATAAAAAATTTTGTTTCTTTTTTTTTCTTAAATTATTTTGTACTGCAAAAATTAAATAAATCTGAAATAATATTTCCTTTGTCTAAATTTATAGCATTTCTATCTTTTTGTATGTAAATGCTTTCATATGCATCCAATTTGTTGTAATCATTCACATGTTTTTTTAAAAATAAATTTTCTTTAGAAAAGTTCCAATGTGAATTATTAAGAACATGATCCGCAAAGGCTGACTTCTTTGGCTGATTTTTTTCTATGTAGCTGACATGCTCTTTGAAACGTTTTCCAATCCCTCTTCGTGTTTGGCCGTAATACTTTTGTTTGCAGTCTCCACATTCAATTTCATAAATCCCGGCTTTGTCTAAATCGGCGATTTTGTCTTTTGTTGAACTTAAATGTTGCTTAATTTTGTTGTTGTTTTTAAATACCAATATTGGTCAATGTCATATTGGTCAATGTCATATTGGTATTTAAAAACAACAACAAAATTAAGCAACATTTAAGTTCAACAAAAGACAAAATCGCCGATTTAGACAAAGCCGGGATTTATGAAATTGAATGTGGAGACTGCAAACAAAAGTATTACGGCCAAACACGAAGAGGGATTGGAAAACGTTTCAAAGAGCATGTCAGCTACATAGAAAAAAATCAGCCAAAGAAGTCAGCCTTTGCGGATCATGTTCTTAATAATTCACATTGGAACTTTTCTAAAGAAAATGTATTTTTAAAAAAACATGTGAATGATTACAACAAATTGGATGCATATGAAAGCATTTACATACAAAAAGATAGAAATGCTATAAATTTAGACAAAGGAAATATTATTTCAGATTTATTTAATTTTTGCAGTACAAAATAATTTAAGAAAAAAAAAGAAAAAAAATTTTTTATATATTGGAAAAAAAATTTTTTTGAAACACTCCAAATTAACTAATTTAAAATATTTTTTGAAACACTCTTTTTCTTATTTGTTTCTTGTTGTTGTTTTTCTAATTCGTTTTTACCCGTTGTCAATCTCAATGTATGTACATATATGTTAGGTTATTGACATATGTAATTTTTTCTCATTTCGCATAGAATGCTTTGTTTACGATTATTTTTTGAATTTCAATTTCATTCGTGTTGCAGAAGATGACCAGCAGGCTGGTCGAAATGAATCCAATTGTGTTTTTAATAAATAAATAAAAATAAAAGTTTTTTAAAACAATAAGCAAAATCAAAATAAGGTTTTTTAATTTTTACAAAATAAGGAAAGATTTTGCGGCTGGTTCGTGTATAAATAAAGACTTCTTTGTTTGTGGTGTTGTCGAGCTCTTTTCGTTTTGGTAGAAAATATCTTATATTTATGGTTTTATTTTGTAGTTTCTTTCCGCATTAATTAGTGCGGCCATAGTTGCTATCGTAGCTGGAGTTACTCAAAGTGCTATCGAAGGATGAAAACGGAAATAAAAAAAAAAATGTAAATATAAGGAGTCAAACCACTAAATATAATATGCATTTATTTGCTAAATCGCATTGCTGTCTTTTATTAATTTTTTTTCTTAGCAATATTTGACCGGTTGATGATGGTTTGGGATACAGAGCTGGGCAATAAGGATTACATGTGTAATTGATAGCGTCTAGGACTACGATTATTTTAATCGCAACTTCAAAGTTTTTTAAATTCATCGAACGAATCCAGATTACAATAAACTCAAATTACAATTACAATTGTCCTTTAGGTGTCGGTTGTGTTGTTAATGTTGGAAATATTTAAGAACTCTTGGCAACCCTAATATCATTCTTTTACAGTAGCACTTATGTTCAAACGTATGTACATTAGGGTGGTTCAGACATATATGAAAAAAATTAAAGTTGTTCCAAACTTCGCTCCCCGGGCACCAAAAGTTTCGTATTGGTGCCAATAAAAACCACATAAAATTTGGTCCATTTCAGAAAACATTTGATGGACCCGCCACCCTTTTGAAAACTGGAAAATGGTCCTCAATCTATCAAAAATTATTAATATCTATCCGACGCTGCCTCCTAGAGAGATCAAATCTATGGCAAGGTCCCATTATTTTTCCTTCTTCAACATTTTTTCTGAACATACTTACCCCCTATCGCAACCCCTGCAAAAATCACATTCTTGTGAAATTGACTTACCCCTCTTCTCAGATGCCTCAGAAGGGGTAAAACTCAAGACGAACTCGTATTATTTTTACTCTCCCAAACTTTTCTCTGTACGTATCTACCCCCTATCTGCCACCCTTTTGGGGGTCCCCCTACAAAAAACACAAAAAATTTCGAAAAATAGTTCATAGCTCCCCCGGAGTGACCCAAAAAGGGTTGATATGTACCACTACGTCCTATTATATTTTTTTTTCCAATATTTTTCCCAAACATACCTACCGTCTATCTGCCACCCTTTTGGGAGTCCCCCTACAAAAAACACAAAAAACTAAAAAAATTTCTAAAAATAGTTCATAGCCCTGAGTGACCCGTAGAGTGGTCTAATGTATAACCAGGTCCTCCCTACATTTTTCCGAACATACTTACCCCCTATCATAACCCCTTTGGGGGATCCCTTTGAAAAAATGCAGAAAGTAGCGAAAAATAATTCATATCAGTACTAGGTTGTATTATATTTATTTTTATTGCGTTCATTGTTGATATTAACTGGCTCTTTTCACAAAAAAGGATACTACTACCACGATTTGTAGTATTAGCTGTTTTTGTTCTCCATCTTTTGGCAAAATTTGGTTGTAGTCTTTCATAAACGCAACACCTCTTTCAGCGGTGTCATTTACAGCAGCTAAGCCTTTGCAAAAAGAGAGCACATCTCTGATCTCATCATCAGATTCCCATGATTATTGAACATTCTATATTCAATTCAAACAAAACAAAAAAGTTTCTGGGTGCAGCCAAAATCAGCAGCTCTATTGGTGAAAAGATCTGGAGCATGTATTGCAGAACCGACTAGAACGTAAACCAATAAATCTTCCATGCCGCCATCATATATGTAAATGAAATTGCACTTCGAAGTGTTTTTGATATAAAGCTTGGTTCGAGTACTAAGTACTATTGAGGTTACCCTTTTTGAACGGTTTTTAAATGAGGGGAATAAATTAGATCAAAAATCCTATAAAAGCGGCCTGGAAGATAATTTCGTGCGATCAAACGATGAATACGATGATATACATATGTATATGAAGCTTCTGTTATCAAAACCGTAGCAGAGATGATTATAAGGAGTTTTTAGAGCTAGCACTAATATTTCTTGGTGCAGGAGGAGTGCGAAATTCTTTAAGCCTGGGGCAATAAGCCATGCGCGGTTGACATACAATCTTTTAATTTTTATGTTTCGTGATCAATTCATTTTGGCTGCATAACGATTAAATGGAGTCCGAGATACATATTTGTATTATATAATACTAAAATATATTCGAGTATGGCTTGGATGTACCACTGCTGTGGAAGCTCCATTTATTGATTATTCCTTCGTAAGAGACTCGATTGCATATGAAAATATTGATTTAACCATTTTCATGACAATACAGAAAAATTTAAAAATCATTTGTAGTATTTGGTAGAGGAAACAGTATTTCTCGAATTTTTTGATTGTAGAGTATCTTATGCAGAAAAGGGAAAAACAGTTGAACTTCTCAAATTCTTGCATCCCGTCGTGAAATTGACAAACGGCAGGAATATCGAAAACGTCAAAATTTTACTAAACCACAGTCTAAGTTACTTTGTTTCACACAGAACCAAAAACTTTTTTGTTTTCCTTGAATTGAATACAGAATTTTCAATAATCATGGAAATCTGATGATGAGATCAGAGATGTGCTCTCTTTTTGCAAAGGCTAAGCTGTCGTAAATAACACCGCTGAAAGAGGTGTTGCGTTTGTGAAAAACTACAACCAAATTTTGTCAAATGATGAAGAAAAAAACACAGCTAATGCTACAAATCGTAGAAGTATATCGCAAAAAGTATCCTTTTTTGTGAAAAGAGCCAGATAATATAAACAATGAACGCAATAAAAGTGAATATAATACAACCTAGTACTGATATAAATTATTTTTCGAAACTTTTTTCATTTTTTCAAAGGGATCCCCCCAAAGGGGTTCAGATAGGAGGTAAGTATGTTCGGAAAAATGTAGAGAGGACATGGTAATTAGTGTTTCACCGAGGCCGAGGCGAGGCGAGGTTCTAGTTGATCTCGGTCTCGCCTCGTTTTATAAATTTAAGTCTCGCCTCGCCTCGGCCTCGGACGAGATCTTGCCATCACATCGGTAAAAAAGCGAGGTTTTTATTAAAATAAATAAAAAATTATATATGTATCAGAGCTGATAGGCTGATCAAGCCTCAAGAAATAAAATAAAATATCTGTTTTTATTTTTGGTGAATTGGATTAGATATGATGAATTTAATTCTTTTCTTATATGGGAAGGAGACGCATTGCCTATTTTTCCAAGCCAAACTAAGCTATGAACCTTTTACAAACTATAAGAAAGATATGTACCAAATCTTATTTATCTACGTCAAATAGATATTGAGATATGATAAAGTTAATTTTTTCTTATATTGAAGGCATGGTACCGCCCATTTTATTAATTGAATCTTAGTTATGCCTCTACCTTTTATAAATATACCAAGTTTTATTAATCTGCATCAAGTAGTTGATAATAAAAGGTTTTTCAATAAGAGCGCTACAAAAGTTTTTTTAAATAAAACAAAAACGGTTTGGGATATCAATGAAATTCTTTATTTTTGTTAAAGAACATTCGATGCCATTATCATCAATTATTGTCAATTTGATCTTGTAAGGATGTGGGCCAAGATCTTTTCGCAAAATTCGCCACAACGACGTCACAGAGATGCCCAACGCTTGAGAACGACGTGTGAGAGACTGATTTGGGTCTTCCTCTATTGATGCGCTAGCGGCAGCAATATTCTCGACACTACGGACACTTCTTTGTCTCACTGGCTCGGGAACAATTTGTACTGTGCCTGTGAATTCAAATTTTTCCACTAGACGCTCAATTGTTGATCTGACAGGACGATTATGACGACCATAAATTGGACGTTCGCTCTTAAAGTTGAGGCCACTGACTCCGAATTTCGGTAGTAAATTTTAATAATTTCGACTCGTTGTTGGATCGTATATCATGATGAAATGGCAAACCTTACTAAAGAGAAATGTTAAAAGAGCGGGAAAAAATATGGCGTCGTTTGCTTTCCCTATTGGTCTACTTTTGTAGCGTCCCTATTGAAAAACCCTTTATATGATGAATTCTGCTTTTCTCTTATGTGGAGGTGGCATCACCCATTTATCGTAAACTATGTTACGGAGCATCCCAAATCATAAGAAACATATATGTATGCCAAATCTTTCGTCGGTCGGTTGAATGGTTTAGGAGTCCATTAGCAACGAAGATACATATATTGATCTTATTTATATACTAGCATTACGCTGTGCGTTTCGCTTCACCTTACCGGTCCTTAGAAAGACTATTAGAATAAATAAATTTCAATGCAGTGTTGTCAATCATGCAGTTTTGCTTATAGCCTTACATGCTTCCCTAATCGATCAATCGAGGCGTAGTCGCATAGACGCTGACGCGATCCAAGCACTTCTGTGCATTAGCGCTTAGACCAAATCTGAGCACGTAAGAAGCACATGCGGGTTAAAAATAAAACAAAGTAGTTTACTCAAAATAAAATACTAAAATATTAGTTAAATAAAGATTTTAATATAAAAATTACATTCATATTTTGAATCTGCATATGGGTCTTACGAGTTCAGATTTGGTCAAAACGCGCCTCGCTCTTGGTTTCGAATACGAGGCCGAGGCGAGGACGAGACGAGGTGCCGTGTGATCTCGCCTCGCCTCGGTCAAGCGAGGAAAATTTATTTTTCCATCTCGCCTCGTTCTCGTAGTCAAAAACGAGGCTGCCTCGTTGCCTCGGTGAAACACTAGCCTTACATGCTTCCCTAACTGATCAATCGAGGCGAAGTCGCATAGAAGCTGATGCGATCCAAGCACTTCTGCGCATTAGCGCTTGGACCAAATCTGAACTCGTTAGAAGCACATGCGGATTAAAAATAAAACAAAGTAGTTTACTCAAAATAAAATACTAAAATATTAGTTAAATAAAGATTTTATTATAAAAATTACATTCATATTTTGAATCTGCATATGATTCTTACGAGTTTAGATTTCGTCAAAACGCGCCTCGCTCTTGGTTTCGAAAACGAGGCTAGGACGAGGCGAGTACAAGGCAAGGTGCCGTGTGATCTCGCCTCGCCTCGGTCAAGCGAGGAAAATTTATTTTTCCATCTCGCCTCGTTCCCGCCTCGGTCTCGCCTCGTTCTCGTAGTCAAAAACGAGGCTGCCTCGCAGCCTCGGTGAAACACTAATGGTAATACATTAGACCACTCTACGGCTCACTCAGGGAAAGCTATGAACTATTTTTAGAATTTTTTTTAATTTTTTGTGTTTTTTGTAGGGTGACCCCCAAAAGGGCGGCAGATAGACGGTAGGTACGTTCGGGAAAAATATTGGAAAAAAAAATATAATAGGACTTAGTGATACATATCAACCCTTTTTGGGTCACTCCGGGGGAGCTATGAACTATTTTTCGAAATTTTTTGTGTTTTTTGTAGGGGGACCCCCAAAAGGGTGGCAGATAGGGGGTAGATACGTACAGGGAAAAGTTTGGGAGAGTAAAAATAATACGAGTTCGTCTTGCGTTTTACCCCTTCTGAGGCATCTGAGAAGAGGGGGAAGTCAATTTCATAATTTCACAAGAATGTAATTTTTGCATGGGAGCACCCCTAAGGGGTTGTGATAAGGGTAAGTAAGTTCAGGAGAAATGTTGGAGAAGGAAAAATAATGGGACCTTGTCATATATTTTATCCCTCTAGGGGGCAGCTTCGGACAGATATTAATCATTTTTGATAGATTGAGGACCATTTTCCAGTTTTCAAAAGGGTGGCGGGTCCATCAAATGTTTTCTGAAATGGACCAAATTTTACGTGGTTCTTATTGGCACCAATACGAAACTTTTGGTGGCCGAGGAGCGAAGTTTGGAGCAACTTTATTATTTTGAACCACCCTAATGTACATACATACTCAATATAATAACTTAAGTATGTTCTCTAGTTCTTACATTTCTCTAGTTTTTAGTCTTTATATTAGTTTGAATAAATGAAGTTTGAAGTATGTCTGCGCGTTGATTTTTTATTCTATCAAACAGGTTATGGGCCCAGCACCTATTAAAATTTAATTAAAAAAAATAAAAAAAAAAAGTAATGTATTGTAATGAACCGAAATAAAACACAAGAACAAAAAGAAGACTCATATGAAAATAGTGACAGCACCGATACGAGCATATCAAGTGTGATTGATTTGATAGATACCACGATCACAGAAAGTAATATAGAACACTTTCCAATGTCGAGCTTATTTAATATTGAAAAATTGGATGACAAGAATTGTGATTCTTGGAACGTGCAGGTACGCAGCATTCTTGTCCACTCAGAATTGTGGAAGGTAGTTTGCGGAAAATTAAAAATAACTGCAACAAATGCTGATGAATGGGATCGTCTGGATGAAAAAGCTTTGGCTACATTGGTTTTGTCAGTCAAACCAACTCAAGTCAATCATATAAAAAATTGTAAAACGTCAGAAGAAGCATGGAAAAAGGTGGAATCTGTATATAAGCCAAAAGGGCCTGCCCGCAAGGTAACATTATATAAAAGTTTATTAAGTCTCCGTATGTCGGAAGACGGTAATGCAATGAAATTTTTGGATTCATTTTCGGAAATTGTTGAAAAGTTGGCAGAGGTCGACATACAACTCACCAATGAAATGTTGGTTATCATATTGTTATCCAGTTTGCCTAAGCAATATGAAAATTTTGTAATTGCAATAGAATCTAGAGATTTGCTTCCAGAATATTCTTCGCTAAAAATAAAAATGATAGAAGAATTTGAAAGGAGAAAAAATCAGAATATTCCGGAACAACAACAACAACAGCAGCAAGCATATGTAGCCCATTACAAAAACAATAATTACAACAATCGACATGGTAACAAAAATAATAAGTATAAAAACGCAAAATATAATCCAAATGCTGGTGCCGTTAAAACCAGTAACTACAGTAATAATAGAAAAAAAGACGGTAAATGTTACATATGTAATTTACGTGGACATTATGCTGACAATTGTCGAAACAAACCGAGAGAAAAAGAGCAATCATTTTTAGCAGCATCTTCAATATTTTTCAACAACAAAAACGAATCAACAGTAGATTCTTCATTATCACCTATCAACAACAGTACCATCAGTTCAGTATTTGGATCAGCTTTATCAAACATTAACAATGCTAACATTGATAAATCTACTTTTATTGTCGATAGTGGAGCCAGTAGCCATATGTGCAATGATCGAAATTTGTTTGTTTCGTTAGTTGAAGAGAAACAGAAAATCACTGTCGCGGGTGGTAATTTTGTGAAAGCAGAAGGTAGAGGACAAGTAAAAATCAAAGTGTCAAATTGTAAAGTCACACTCAATAATGTCTTATTTGTGCCGTCTTTGCAAGTAAATTTTTTTTCTGTAAGTAAAAGCGTTGAAAACGGTGCAATTTTATTTTTCAAACAGAAATTCGTAACTATTAAAAACAAAAAAAATAATGATATTGTTTTCAAAGCCTATAAACAAAATGGCTTGTATGTTTTTAAAAATGAAGAAGAACATATTTTTTCGTGTGTCGAAAATTCAATAAAATGGCATAATAGATTTGGCCATGTAAATTTTCAAAATTTAAAATATATTGCTAATAAAAACATTGTTCGCGGGTTAGAAAATACTAAAATCGCATCTAACGAAATTAAATGTGAAACATGCATGAAAAGCAAAATATGTGTTCAACCTTTTCCAAAATTTTCTGAAAACAATTCTAAAAATATACTTGACTTGATTCATTCTGATGTGTGCGGACCTTTTGCTACTGAATCTTTAGGAAAAGCCAAATATTTTGTGACCTTCATAGACGATTTTTCAAGAAGAGTATTCGTGTATTTTATTAAGACTAAAGATGGAGTTTTCGAAAAATTTAAATTATTCAAAAAATTGGTTGAAAAAGAAACCGGTCAGAAAATTAAAAAACTGAGAAGTGATAACGGTGGAGAATTCGTGAATCGGCAATTTGATTCTTATTTAGAGGAAAATGGGATTGAAAGGCAATTGACTGTTCCATACGCACCACAGCAAAATGGTGTTCCGGAACGATTTAATCGCACATTAATAGAAATGTCTTGAAGTATGCTTATTCAATCGGGCTTATGTGATAGCTTATGGGCTGAATCTGTCGCTGCAGCAGCTCATATACGTAATCGTTGTCCGTCGAAAGCAATTAATGATTTTACGTACGTTCGGTTGCCTAGCAGTGGCATTAAATAAAAATCAAAGAAATAAATTGAGAGCAAAAGGTGAAATTTTTTATATGGTAGGCTACTCTATAACTTCTAAAGATTACCGATTATATGACCCTAAAATTCATCAAATTATTGTGCGTCGCGATATAATTTTTGATGAAAATAAATTTAAAGCATTATCAGATAAAAACATTAACTATTTACAATTAAATGCAACAAATGAACATACTATCGAAAACCAAAATGAAAATTATAGCAACGAGAACTTAAACAAAAATGAAAGTGATGCAACTACGTTGAGGGTGGGGCCTGGTAGACCTAAAATATTACGCACAGGGCAGCCAGGACGTCCACGAAAACAATTGAATGCTATAAACTCAGCAGTAGAGACAGATAAAGTTGAAATCCCTAAATGTTACGCTGAAATTAAGAAAAATAAGTATTCAAAGGAGTGGTATGAAGCTGTTCAAAGTGAGTACCAATCATTAATAAACAACAATACATTTTCGTTGGTCGATTTGCCTTTAGGGCATAAAGTCATTGGATGCAGATGGATTTTTGACTTAAAGAAGAATAAAGGTGGATGTATTGAGAGGTTTAAAGCTAGACTTGTAGCTAAAGGATACAGTCAGCAGTATGGCGTGAATTATTTTGAGACTTTTTCACCGGTTGTTAGATATGCAACAATTCGTATGGTAATAGCATTAGCTGCACAACATAAAATGCATCTCCATTAATTAGATATTACTACAGCTTACTTAAATAGCGATTTAAAAGAAGATTGTTACATGCAGCAACCTGAAGGTTTCATCGATAGTGATAATTCAAATAAAGTTTTAAAACTGAACAAAGCACTCTATGGTCTAAAACAATCGGGCAGAGAGTGGAACTCAAAATTAGACTCAGTTCTTAAAAGTATTGGTTTTATTTCTTGTGAGAATGAACCGTGTTTATACAAAAAGAGTTCTCATGACAAAACTAATTTAATTGCGGTTTATGTCGATGACATAATCATAGCGTGCACATCAAAAAATGAGCTAGATGAAATCAAACAAAAACTTGCAGAGGAGTTTGATTTGCTGGACAAAGGTCAACTCAATCATTTTTTGAGATCTTTAAGCACACGGAAGCTTCACAAGTGCCTAATTTTGAATTTTCTCGTCTGGTCGAATTCATTCTGTGCCTACCTGGAACGAACGCACCAGTGGAGCGCGTCTTTTCATCAGCAAAAAAATCTGGAAAACCGAGCTCTCTCGGCTTGCAGTGAACACTCTAAAATCGATTTTGCTTGTAAAAATAAATTTGCAGTGTAAATGGGTCGATTTTTACCATTTTTTGAAATCGCAACCGCAGCTATTGCGACAAATTTCGTGTCAAGAAAAATACAATTTCAAAGAGCAACAGCGCACCGTGGCTGCTGTCGGTGATACTGCTGACGCTAAGGCTGAATCAAGACTGATTTCAATAAAGAAATTTCGGTATAAAAACAATAGTTTGGAATCATGGTGTACTTATATAGTGGGTGCAATACAGGATCGTTCTCTTACCACTGAAGCAAACCGCGTTGACAGCTGGTCGTTGCATTTTTTCTTTGTTCCATTTGGTTTTTCTCTTTACTGCACCCACCATATAATTACACCATGGATTGATATTGTACTTATTTGTACTTATTTTCAACTATTGATTTTAGGCAAATGTACTTATCTTTTCAAACTCAAAGTTGGTATGCTTAGGTATATGTATGTATGTATGAGTGATTATTCGTTTCTTGCGAGTATAAAAATTAAAATTTTTTGTATAAACCGTTCAAAATTTCATTGATTGCTAAACTTAACACTTGTGGAGGAGAGAATAACATCATGAAGTTTAACATTTTATTTTGTATGACATTGGCATTGGCCGTATTTGCTCAACAAACTAATGCAGTACCTATACTATCGAAGGAAGTTGCTGTTAAAGATCCCAAAGTAGTGGTACCTATGCCATTAAAGGAAGTTGCTGTTAAACATCATAAAGGGAATCAACCTGGTCAGCCCAAAAAAGTAATTGCAAAAAATTATACATACATATTTTAAATTGCGAAAAAGACTTCTTTTTTTTGTAAAAATTAAAAAACCTTATTTTGAAGAGCATGTCAGCTACATAGAAAAAAATCAGCCAAAGAAGTCAGCCTTTGCGGATCATGTTCTTAATAATTCACATTGGAACTTTTCTAAAGAAAATGTATTTTTAAAAAAACATGTGAATGATTACAACAAATTGGATGCATATGAAAGCATTTACATACAAAAAGATAGAAATGCTATAAATTTAGACAAAGGAAATATTATTTCAGATTTATTTAATTTTTGCAGTACAAAATAATTTAAGAAAAAAAAAGAAAAAAAATTTTTTATATATTGGAAAAAAAATTTTTTTGAAACACTCCAAATTAACTAATTTAAAATATTTTTTGAAACACTCTTTTTCTTATTTGTTTCTTGTTGTTGTTTTTCTAATTCGTTTTTACCCGTTGTCAATCTCAATGTATGTACATATATGTTAGGTTATTGACATATGTAATTTTTTCACATTTCGCATAGAATGCTTTGTTTACGATTATTTTTTGAATTTCAATTTCATTCGTGTTGCAGAAGATGACCAGCAGGCTGGTCGAAATGCATCCAATTGTGTTTTTAATAAATAAATAAAAATAAAAGTTTTTTAAAACAATAAGCAAAATCAAAATAAGGTTTTTTAATTTTTACAAAATAAGGAAAGATTTTGCGGCTGGTTCGTGTATAAATAAAGACTTCTTTGTTTGTGGTGTTGTCGAGCTCTTTTCGTTTTGGTAGAAAATATCTTATATTTATGGTTTTATTTTGTAGTTTCTTACCGCATTACTTAGTGCGGCCGTAATTGCTTTCGTAGCTGGAGTTACTGAAGGTGCTATCAATGGATGAAAACGGAAATAAAAAAAAATTTGTAAATATAAGGAGTCAAACCACTAAATATAATATGCATTTATTTGCTAAATCGCATTGCTGTCTTTTATTAATTTTTTTTCTTAGCAATATTTGACCGGTTGATGATGGTTTGGGATACAGAGCTGGGCAATAAGGATTACATGTGTAATTGATAGCGTCTAGGACTACGATTATTTTAATCGCAACTTCAAAGTTTTTTAAATTCATCGAACGAATCCAGATTACAATAAACTCAAATTACAATTACAATTGTCCTTTAGGTGTCGGTTGTGTTGTTAATGTTGGAAATATTTAAGAACTCTTGGCAACCCTAATATCATTCTTTTACAGTAGCACTTATGTTCAAACGTATGTACATTAGGGTGGTTCAGACATATATGAAAAAAATTAAAGTTGTTCCAAACTTCGCTCCCCGGGCACCAAAAGTTTTGTATTGGTGCCAATAAAAACCACATAAAATTTGGTCCATTTCAGAAAACATTTGATGGACCCGCCACCCTTTTGAAAACTGGAAAATGGTCCTCAATCTATCAAAAATTATTAATATCTATCCGACGCTGCCCCCTAGAGAGATCAAATCTATGGCAAGGTCCCATTAATTTTCCTTCTTCAACATTTTTTCTGAACATACTTACCCCCTATCGCAACCCCTTAGGGGTGCTCCCCTGCAAAAATCACATTCTTGTGAAATTGACTTACCCCTCTTCTCAGATGCCTCAGAAGGGGTAAAACTCAAGACGAACTCGTATTATTTTTACTCTCCCAAACTTTTCTCTGTACGTATCTACCCCCTATCTGCCACCCTTTTGGGGGTCCCCCTACAAAAAACACAAAAAATTTCGAAAAATAGTTCATAGCTCCCCCGGAGTGACCCAAAAAGGGTTGATATGTACCACTACGTCCTATTATATTTTTTTTTCCAATATTTTTCCCAAACATACCTACCGTCTATCTGCCACCCTTTTGGGAGTCCCCCTACAAAAAACACAAAAAACTAAAAAAATTTCTAAAAATAGTTCATAGCCCTGAGTGACCCGTAGAGTGGTCTAATGTATAACCAGGTCCTCCCTACATTTTTCCGAACATACTTACCCCCTATCATAACCCCTTTGGGGGATCCCTTTGAAAAAATGCAGAAAGTAGCGAAAAATAATTCATATCAGTACTAGGTTGTATTATATTTATTTTTATTGCATTCATTGTTGATATTAACTGGCTCTTTTCACAAAAAAGGATACTACTACCACGATTTGTAGTATTAGCTGTTTTTGTTCTCCATCTTTTGGCAAAATTTGGTTGTAGTCTTTCATAAACGCAACACCTCTTTCAGCGGTGTCATTTACAGCAGCTAAGCCTTTGCAAAAAGAGAGCACATCTCTGATCTCATCATCAGATTCCCATGATTATTGAACATTCTATATTCAATTCAAACAAAACAAAAAAGTTTCTGGGTGCAGCCAAAATCAGCAGCTCTATTGGTGAAAAGATCTGGAGCATGTATTGCAGAACCGACTAGAACGTAAACCAATAAATCTTCCATGCCGCCATCATATATGTAAATGAAATTGCACTTCGAAGTGTTTTTGATATAAAGCTTGGTTCGAGTACTAAGTACTATTGAGGTTACCCTTTTTGAACGGTTTTTAAATGAGGGGAATAAATTAGATCAAAAATCCTATAAAAGCGGCCTGGAAGATAATTTCGTGCGATCAAACGATGAATACGATGATATACATATGTATATGAAGCTTCTGTTATCAAAACCGTAGCAGAGATGATTATAAGGAGTTTTTAGAGCTAGCACTAATATTTCTTGGTGCAGGAGGAGTGCGAAATTCTTTAAGCCTGGGGCAATAAGCCATGCGCGGTTGACATACAATCTTTTAATTTTTATGTTTCGTGATCAATTCATTTTGGCTGCATAACGATTAAATGGAGTCCGAGATACATATTTGTATTATATAATACTAAAATATATTCGAGTATGGCTTGGATGTACCACTGCTGTGGAAGCTCCATTTATTGATTATTCCTTCGTAAGAGACTCGATTGCATATGAAAATATTGATTCAACCATTTTCATGACAATACAGAAAAATTTAAAAATCATTTGTAGTATTTGGTAGAGGAAACAGTATTTCTCGAATTTTTTGATTGTAGAGTATCTTATGCAGAAAAGGGAAAAACAGTTGAACTTCTCAAATTCTTGCATCCCGTCGTGAAATTGACAAACGGCAGGAATATCGAAAACGTCAAAATTTTACTAAACCACAGTCTAAGTTACTTTGTTTCACACAGAACCAAAAACTTTTTTGTTTTCCTTGAATTGAATACAGAATTTTCAATAATCATGGAAATCTGATGATGAGATCAGAGATGTGCTCTCTTTTTGCAAAGGCTAAGCTGTCGTAAATGACACCGCTGAAAGAGGTGTTGCGTTTGTGAAAAACTACAACCAAATTTTGTCAAATGATGAAGAAAAAAAAACAGCTAATGCTACAAATCGTAGAAGTATATCGCAAAAAGTATCCTTTTTTGTGAAAAGAGCCAGTTAATATAAACAATGAACGCAATAAAAGTGAATGTAATACAACCTAGTACTGATATAAATTATTTTTCGAAACATTTTTCATTTTTTCAAAGGGATCCCCCCAAAGGGGTTCAGATAGGAGGTAAGTATGTTCGGAAAAATGTAGAGAGGACATGGTAATTAGTGTTTCACCGAGGCCGAGGCGAGGCGAGGTTCTAGTTGATCTCGGTCTCGCCTCGTTTTATAAATTTAAGTCTCGCCTCGCCTCGGCCTCGGACGAGATCTTGCCATCACATCGGTAAAAAAGCGAGGTTTTTATTAAAATAAATAAAAAATTATATATGTATCAGGGCTGATAGGCTGATCAAGCCTCAAGAAATAAAATAAAATATCTGTTTTTATTTTTGGTGAATTGGATTAGATATGATGAATTTAATTCTTTTCTTATATGGGAAGGAGACGCATTGCCTATTTTTCCAAGCCAAACTAAGCTATGAACCTTTTACAAACTATAAGAAAGATATGTACCAAATCTTATTTATCTACGTCAAATAGATATTGAGATATGATAAAGTTAATTTTTTCTTATATTGAAGGCATGGTACCGCCCATTTTATTAATTGAATCTTAGTTATGCCTCTACCTTTTATAAATATACCAAGTTTTATTAATCTGCATCAAGTAGTTGATAATAAAAGGTTTTTCAATAAGAGCGCTACAAAAGTTTTTTTAAATAAAACAAAAACGGTTTGGGATATCAATGAAATTCTTTATTTTTGTTAAAGAACATTCGATGCCATTATCATCAATTATTGTCAATTTGATCTTGTAAGGATATGGGCCAAGATCTTTTCGCAAAATTCGCCACAACGACGTCACAGAGATGCCCAACGCTTGAGAACGACGTGTGAGAGACTGATTTGGGTCTTCCTCTATTGATGCGCTAGCGGCAGCAATATTCTCGACACTACGGACACTTCTTTGTCTCACTGGCTCGGGAACAATTTGTACTGTGCCTGTGAATTCAAATTTTTCCACTAGACGCTCAATTGTTGATCTGACAGGACGATTATGACGACCATAAATTGGACGTTCGCTCTTAAAGTTGAGGCCACTGACTCCGAATTTCGGTAGTAAATTTTAATAATTTCGACTCGTTGTTGGATCGTATATCATGATGAAATGGCAAACCTTACTAAAGAAAAATGTTTAAAGAGCGGGAAAAAATATGGCGTCGTTTGCTTTCCCTATTGGTCTACTTTTGTAGCGTCCCTATTGAAAAACCCTTTATATGATGAATTCTGCTTTTCTCTTATGTGGAGGTGGCATCACCCATTTATCGTAAACTATGTTACGGAGCATCCCAAATCATAAGAAACATATATGTATGCCAAATCTTTCGTCGGTCGGTTGAATGGTTTAGGAGTCCATTAGCAACGAAGATACATATATTGATCTTATTTATATACTAGCATTACGCTGTGCGTTTCGCTTCACCTTACCGGTTCTTAGAAAGACTATTAGAATAAATAGATTTCAATGCAGTGTTGTCAATCATGCAGTTTTGCTTATAGCCTTACATGCTTCCCTAATCGATCAATCGAGGCGTAGTCGCATAGACGCTGACGCGATCCAAGCACTTCTGTGCATTAGCGCTTAGACCAAATCTGAGCACGTAAGAAGCACATGCGGGTTAAAAATAAAACAAAGTAGTTTACTCAAAATAAAATACTAAAATATTAGTTAAATAAAGATTTTAATATAAAAATTACATTCATATTTTGAATCTGCATATGGGTCTTACGAGTTCAGATTTGGTCAAAACGCGCCTCGCTCTTGGTTTCGAATACGAGGCCGAGGCGAGGACGAGGCGAGGTGCCGTGTGATCTCGCCTCGGTCAAGCGAGGAAAATTTATTTTTCCATCTCGCCTCGTTCTCGTAGTCAAAAACGAGGCTGCCTCGTTGCCTCGGTGAAACACTAGCCTTACATGCTTCCCTAACTGATCAATCGAGGCGAAGTCGCATAGAAGCTGATGCGATCCAAGCACTTCTGCGCATTAGCGCTTGGACCAAATCTGAACTCGTTAGAAGCACATGCGGATTAAAAATAAAACAAAGTAGTTTACTCAAAATAAAATACTAAAATATTAGTTAAATAAAGATTTTATTATAAAAATTACATTCATATTTTGAATCTGCATATGATTCTTACGAGTTTAAATTTCGTCAAAATGCGCCTCGCTCTTGGTTTCGAAAACGAGGCTAGGACGAGGCGAGGCCGAGGCGAGGCCGAGGCGAGTACAAGGCGAGGTGCCGTGTGATCTCGCCTCACCTCGGTCAAGCGAGGAAAATTTATTTTTCCATCTCGCCTCGTTCTCGCCTCGGTCTCGCCTCGTTCTCGTAGTCAAAAACGAGGCTGCCTCGCAGCCTCGGTGAAACACTAATGGTAATACATTAGACCACTCTACGGCTCACTCAGGGAAAGCTATGAACTATTTTTAGAAATTTTTTTAATTTTTTGTGTTTTTTGTAGGGTGACCCCCAAAAGGGCGGCATATAGACGGTAGGTACGTCCGGGAAAAATATTGGAAAAAAAAATATAATAGGACTTAGTGATACATATCAACCCTTTTTGGGTCACTCCGGGGGAGCTATGAACTATTTTTCGAAATTTTTTGTGTTTTTTGTAGGGGGACCCCCAAAAGGGTGGCAGATAGGGGGTAGATACGTACAGGGAAAAGTTTGGGAGAGTAAAAATAATACGAGTTCGTCTTGCGTTTTACCCCTTCTGAGGCATCTGAGAAGAGGGGGAAGTCAATTTCATAATTTCACAAGAATGTAATTTTTGCATGGGAGCACCCCTAAGGGGTTGTGATAAGGGTAAGTAAGTTCAGGAGAAATGTTGGAGAAGGAAAAATAATGGGACCTTGTCATATATTTTATCCCTCTAGGGGGCAGCTTCGGACAGATATTAATCATTTTTGATAGATTGAGGACCATTTTCCAGTTTTCAAAAGGGTGGCGGGTCCATCAAATGTTTTCTGAAATGGACCAAATTTTACGTGGTTCTTATTGGCACCAATACGAAACTTTTGGTGGCCGAGGAGCGAAGTTTGGAGCAACTTTATTATTTTGAACCACCCTAATGTACATACATACTCAATATAATAACTTAAGTATGTTCTCTAGTTCTTACATTTCTCTAGTTTTTAGTCTTTATATTAGTTTGAATAAATGAAGTTTGAAGTATGTCTGCGCGTTGATTTTTTATTCTATCAAACAGGTTATGGGCCCAGCACCTATTAAAATTTAATTAAAAAAAATAAAAAAAAAAAGTAATGTATTGTAATGAACCGAAATAAAACACAAGAACAAAAAGAAGACTCATATGAAAATAGTGACAGCACCGATACGAGCATATCAAGTGTGATTGATTTGATAGATACCACGATCACAGAAAGTAATATAGAACACTTTCCAATGTCGAGCTTATTTAATATTGAAAAATTGGATGACAAGAATTGTGATTCTTGGAACGTGCAGGTACGCAGCATTCTTGTCCACTCAGAATTGTGGAAGGTAGTTTGCGGAAAATTAAAAATAACTGCAACAAATGCTGATGAATGGGATCGTCTGGATGAAAAAGCTTTGGCTACATTGGTTTTGTCAGTCAAACCAACTCAAGTCAATCATATAAAAAATTGTAAAACGTCAGAAGAAGCATGGAAAAAGGTGGAATCTGTATATAAGCCAAAAGGGCCTGCCCGCAAGGTAACATTATATAAAAGTTTATTAAGTCTCCGTATGTCGGAAGACGGTAATGCAATGAAATTTTTGGATTCATTTTCGGAAATTGTTGAAAAGTTGGCAGAGGTCGACATACAACTCACCGATGAAATGTTGGTTATCATATTGTTATCCAGTTTGCCTAAGCAATATGAAAATTTTGTAATTGCAATAGAATCTAGAGATTTGCTTCCAGAATATTCTTCGCTAAAAATAAAAATGATAGAAGAATTTGAAAGGAGAAAAAATCAGAATATTCCGGAACAACAACAACAACAGCAGCAAGCATATGTAGCCCATTACAAAAACAATAATTACAACAATCGACATGTAACAAAAATAATAAGTATAAAAACGCAAAATATAATCCAAATGCTGGTGCCGTTAAAACCAGTAACTACAGTAATAATAGAAAAAAAGACGGTAAATGTTACATATGTAATTTACGTGGACATTATGCTGACAATTGTCGAAACAAAACGAGAGAAAAAGAGCAATCATTTTTAGCAGCATCTTCAATATTTTTCAACAACAAAAACGAATCAACAGTAGATTCTTCATTATCACCTATCAACAACAGTACCATCAGTTCAGTATTTGGATCAGCTTTATCAAACATTAACAATGCTAATATTGATAAATCTACTTTTATTGTCGATAGTGGAGCCAGTAGCCATATGTGCAATGATCGAAATTTGTTTGTTTCGTTAGTTGAAGAGAAACAGAAAATCACTGTCGCGGGTGGTAATTTTGTGAAAGCAGAAGGTAGAGGACAAGTAAAAATCAAAGTGTCAAATTGTAAAGTCACACTCAATAATGTCTTATTTGTGCCGTCTTTGCAAGTAAATTTTTTTTCTGTAAGTAAAAGCGTTGAAAACGGTGCAATTTTATTTTTCAAACAGAAATTCGTAACTATTAAAAACAAAAAAAATAATGAAATTGTTTTCAAAGCCTATAAACAAAATGGCTTGTATGTTTTTAAAAATGAAGAAGAACATATTTTTTCGTGTGTCGAAAATTCAATAAAATGGCATAATAGATTTGGCCATGTAAATTTTCAAAATTTAAAATATATTGCTAATAAAAACATTGTTCGCGGGTTAGAAAATACTAAAATCGCATCTAACGAAATTAAATGTGAAACATGCATGAAAAGCAAAATATGTGTTCAACCTTTTCCAAAATTTTCTGAAAAAAATTCTAAAAATATACTTGACTTGATTCATTCTGATGTGTGCGGACCTTTTGCTACTGAATCTTTAGGAAAAGCCAAATATTTTGTGACCTTCATAGACGATTTTTCAAGAAGAGTATTCGTGTATTTTATTAAGACTAAAGATGTAGTTTTCGAAAAATTTAAATTATTCAAAAAATTGGTTGAAAAAGAAACCGGTCAGAAAATTAAAAAACTGAGAAGTGATAACGATGGAGAATTCGTGAATCGGCAATTTGATTCTTATTTAGAGGAAAATGGGATTGAAAGGCAATTGACTGTTCCATACGCACCACAGCAAAATGGTGTTCCGGAACGATTTAATCGCACATTAATAGAAATGTCTTGAAGTATGCTTATTCAATCGGGCTTATGTGATAGCTTATGGGCTGAATCTGTCGCTGCAGCAGCTCATATACGTAATCGTTGTCCGTCGAAAGCAATTAATGATTTTACGTACGTTCGGTTGCCTAGCAGTGGCATTAAATAAAAATCAAAGAAATAAATTGAGAGCAAAAGGTGAAATTTTTTATATGGTAGGCTACTCTATAACTTCTAAAGATTACCGATTATATGACCCTAAAATTCATCAAATTATTGTGCGTCGCGATATAATTTTTGATGAAAATAAATTTAAAGCATTATCAGATAAAAACATTAACTATTTACAATTAAATGCAACAAATGAACATACTATCGAAAACCAAAATGAAAATTATAGCAACGAGAACTTAAACAAAAATGAAAGTGATGCAACTACGTTGAGGGTGGGGCCTGGTAGACCTAAAATATTACGCACAGGGCAGCCAGGACGTCCACGAAAACAATTGAATGCTATAAACTCAGCAGTAGAGACAGATGAAGTTGAAATCCCTAAATGTTACGCTGAAATTAAGAAAAATAAGTATTCAAAGGAGTGGTATGAAGCTGTTCAAAGTGAGTACCAATCATTAATAAACAACAATACATTTTCGTTGGTCGATTTGCCTTTAGGGCATAAAGTCATTGGATGCAGATGGATTTTTGACTTAAAGAAGAATAAAGGTGAATGTATTGAGAGGTTTAAAGCTAGACTTGTAGCTAAAGGATACAGTCAGCAGTATGGCGTGAATTATTTTGAGACTTTTTCACCGGTTGTTAGATATGCAACAATTCGTATGGTAATAGCATTAGCTGCACAACATAAAATGCATCTCCATTAATTAGATATTACTACAGCTTACTTAAATAGCGATTTAAAAGAAGATTGTTACATGCAGCAACCTGAAGGTTTCATCGATAGTGATAATTCAAATAAAGTTTTAAAACTGAACAAAGCACTCTGTGGTCTAAAACAATCGGGCAGAGAGTGGAACTCAAAATTAGACTCAGTTCTTAAAAGTATTGGATTTATTTCTTGTGAGAATGAACCGTGTTTATACAAAAAGAGTTCTCATGGCAAAACTAATTTAATTGCGGTTTATGTCGATGACATAATCATAGCGTGCACATCAAAAAATGAGCTTGATGAAATCAAACAAAAACTTGCAGAGGAGTTTGATTTGCTGGACAAAGGTCAACTCAATCATTTTTTGGGTATGGAGATTGAACGTCAAGGTGAAACAGGTGGAATTACTGTTGGCCACAAGCAGTATATCGAAAATTTACTAGAACAATGTGGCTTGAAAAATTGTCGACAACGATCAACTCCGCTTGATGCTGGATATCAAGTAGTTAAAGATGAATCTCGTGAAAAAGTGAATCCAACGTCGTATCAGTCCATAATTGGAACACTGATGTACTTAGCAATAACAACTCGTCCAGATATACTTCATTCAGCGGTTAAGCTTGCGCAATGCAATGTAGATCCAAATGTTGACCACAAAATTGGCGTGAAACATATTTTGCGATATTTATCCAAAACTAAGGACTTCAAACTACATTACAATCGAAATGATGCTGAAATTCATGGTTACGCTGATGCAGATTGGGGCGGAAATGTGATTGACAGAAAGTCATTCACTGGATACGTATTTATGTTAGCTGGCGGTGCAATATCATGGGAATCTAAGAAGCAAACGACTGTGGCTTTAAGTTCGACAGAAGCAGAATACATGGCGTTGTCCACTGCAGCAAAAGAGGCGATTTATTTGAAAAATTTAATGATAGAAATTGAATATTATGATAAAAGCAGACCTGTGATGTTAAAAGCTGATAATTTGAGTTCGCAGCAATTAACAAAAAATTATGTGTACCACGCTAGCAGTATACACATAGATATAAAATATCATCACATTCGAGACACTATAAAAAATAAACTAATAACATTAGAATATGTAGAGACTGTTAATAACATTGCTGATGCTTTAACTAAAAACTTATCAAAAGAAAAACATTGCAAATTTATAAATTATATTGGTTTATTTTGAAAAAGAAAACTTAAATGGTTTATGTAAATTATATAAAATACATACTAATTAATCATTAATGAATGCTTGCAAATTCTATGTATATATAAGAAGAAAAAAAAAAGAAGGAATTCGTATTTAAAGTTTTTTTTAAATTAATCAATTTTTGAATCTGAATAAAAGTATGATATCTTGGTTTGAGAGGGAGTGTTGAAAATATTTAAGAACTCTTGGCAACCCTAATATCATTCTTTTACAGTAGCACTTATGTTCAAACGTATGTACATACATACTAAATATACTAACTTAAGTATGTTCTCTAGTTCTTACATTTCTCTAGTTTTTAGTCTTTATATTAGTTTGAATAAATGAAGTTTGAAGTATGTCTGCGCGTTGATTTTTTATTCTATCAAACAGTTAAGTGTATCGTGATTTCTTTATAAATTTTTTGTCAGTTAAGTGTACTAAATAATAATTTTCTAAACTTGTGTTTAATACAGTATCGTTGCTAGGGCTACCAGATGACCTGCTTGCAAAAGTAGCACATTTGTGAAATTTAAGAATTTTCAAAAAACACAAGCAAATTTCGTAATTTTTACAAAAAAAGTATAGTAATTCGCAAAAAAAAAAAAAGGTCCCCATTTCGACTTTCCCATAGCACTAATAAAAAAACGTCATTATTGCGTTTTTTTTTTTTTTATTTACATTCTTTCCATAAAACATTTTTTGTAAAATTTTGTTTATCGACCAAAAAAAAAAAAAAGGTCGTAACTTCGAAAGTAGTGAAAAGTAGCGCATTTCAACCAAAAGTAGTACATTTCAAGTGAAAAGTGGCAAAGTAGCAAAGCCTTGCAAAAGTAGCACTTTTGCTACTTTAGTATGCCATCTGGTAGCCCTAATCGTTGCTAATAAAATTTCATGCTAGTAGTAATAATTTGCTTTAATTTTGTGCTTTTGTTTATTGAATATCGTTTTTTAATTTGTACATAAAAACAAATACACATATGTGAATATTTTTTTTCTGCAAGCGTAAATATTGTAAGCAGTGCGACAATTTTGTTTTTTGATTTGCTTTTATGCTTTGTTCGTATACAAAGCTTGGCTTTAAACTCAGTTGTTTTTTGTTGTTGCTGATTAACGGGTGCATTTTGCACAATTATTTAACCCTTTTTTTCACGATATTAAAATTTTTTAAGCAACATTAAAACATTTTCTTATTTTTTTTTTCTTTTAATTTTTTTGGGTGCCATAATTTTCACATAGGGGAGGGTGGGGCTAAACCGGACACTTTTTGTCTTTTTACAAAAATAATGTAAAAAAATTATTCGAAACCTGGGGTGTTATATATCATTCGAAAGCTACATCTTTTAGCTACAAATCGCATATCGTTTGATGGTTTAATATGTAATCAGTTTGGCGTGAGCTCACTCAGACTATACCAACCTCAAAATCGAAATAGCCAAAAATGGTGGGGCTAAACCGGACAGGAGGTGGGGCTAATCCGGACAGTCGCGCCAAAATCAAAATGAA
Organism: Tricholauxania praeusta; assembly: GCA_949775025.1. Lineage (NCBI taxonomy): Eukaryota > Metazoa > Arthropoda > Insecta > Diptera > Lauxaniidae > Tricholauxania > Tricholauxania praeusta. The sequence goes on along the minus strand of OX459029.1, from coordinate 76,656,224 downwards.
TAACATTATGTTTAAATGTTAATTTGAATCTTTATTGATGTATTTCGATGTGTTTCGTACAAGAAAAGATTGTATTTGATTGAAAAAATGTTGCTTTTAAGTGCTAAAAGCAAAATGATGATGAAAAAAATTTTGGATAGAAAAATGAGAATATTTTTTTTCAATCTGGTTTTCTTGATCCAATCTGCCAATGTTGCACGGTTGACACCGATGCATCTCGAATCGAAGTTTTATCACGAATCACGGAAATAACAGCTAATTTCATTTTTTCCTTATCGACTACAGGTATTTTACGTATGTAATTACGCACCATTTGCTGTGAATGACTTTAAATTATTAATATCAATGTTTATTGTGCTTTAGCTATGTCGTAGAAACATTCAATGTGCTTCAGAAGTGTTTATGAATAACAAACACGAGTTTAAAATGACAAATAAGGTGTCCGGTTTAGCCCCACCAAAAAGTGTCCGGTTTAGCCCCATCGTGTCATTTTTTTAACTCGATCTAATAACATTGATGAAAAATATTTTATCATAAAAACCATTAACACCATTCGATTCAGCACATCTTAATTACCTAAAAACACTCACCGAATATTCTGCGCACTTGTATATTAATTTCACAATCCAAAAATTTTGAAAAAAAAAATTTTTACTTTCAGCGAAAAAATATATGTGTCTGCACTCTTCGACGACTGACGCTAAACTGAATGATGAAATATCATCGACACTTGGGAAGTTAGTAGCTTATGAGAGGGTGCGTTCATCGCGCATATGGCCGTTCCGATATTCAAACTAGTTTTTGATTAATCGTGACTGTCCGGTTTAGCCCCGCGTCCGGTTTAGCCCCACCCTCCCCTACATACATATTTTAGGATGGATTATTTTCCTTCCGAAAATTTATTAGCTTGCTCTCTAGAACATCAATCCAAAAGCCAAAATATACTCTGTTCTATGTTTTCTTGTTCAGGTCCCTGTGAACAAGTTTTTCTTGCCTCTTGTGCAAACTTGACGAAATCTATTACAGATTTATTATGTTCTGTACGTTCGGGCCTGCTTTGGTACTGTCCATCTTGCAGGGCCCTTTCCCTGTCGGTTTTTTTTTCGAAAAAAATAAGCAATTTGGGGAAAATCTTAACAATCTGAATACTAATTTCAGAGATATTCTCAACAATTATCTAGATTTCACTCCCCAAATTGAAAAATGCCTTAATGAGGCTATTTCACCTGATGTTAGTTTGTAAAATAAAACTATTACCGAGGCTCCTATGGTTTTTGCTTCCACTCCTTCGATCTCTTCTTTACCTAAACAAGCTATTTCCTTAAAGAAGAAACGAAAATCTAAGAGGAAATTAAACAAGAATCTGGGTAATGTGGGGAGAGCGAATGGTGCGGGCATCAGTCGTGACAAAACTTCCGTGGATTGCTCTCTAATTACCTCTCCACCTACTCGCAATTTTCCTGCTACTATTTCTGTAACTAACCCTCCGTCCCCTTCCTCCTCTATAATTACTCCTCTTTCGATTTCAGTTATTCCCAATCAACGGGAGGTTGATGCGATTGTGCCTCCTGTTTCTCTGCAGGCATTGCCAAGTAAGTAGTAAAACAACTCATGCGTCTTTTAAAATTACAGTGGCGACTTCTTATTTTTCCGGCATTCTAAGTTCTAATGGATGGGTAGATAATATCTTTATTTCTGAATTCAAGTCGAAAAGAATTAATAAAACTGTCCGACACACTGTCCGTTCCAATTCAAAAGACTGAAACGGCTATCCCTTTACTATCAAAATGTAAAGGGTTTGCGTGCCAAGACGCAAGATATCTTTTTATCAACTCAGAATTTCTCTAAGGATGTTATCGTGTTTACTGAAACTTGGTTACATAACAGTTTTCTCAATATGGAACTTTTTGATAATAGTTTTCATGTTTTCAGAAGAGACAGACACTTGGAAGATCTTTCTTCTGTTGGTGGAGGCGTCTTAATAGCTATAAAAAATCATTTCACCAGTTCATTAGTCGAAATTGCCTGTGCATCTAATATTGAACTGATATGTGTTAAAGTTACACATTGTAACACTAATTTATACATTCTTAACACTTATGTTCCTCCAAATAGTAGCGCAGATGTCTACGAATGTCTTTCGATGGCCGCAGAATATATTATTAATGAACTAGACGCTAATGACGACATTTTGTTATTAGGTGACTTTAATCTGCCTGACCTAAAATGAACTAATTCGGATGATGGCACATATTTTTATGCATCTTGTCCAAAAACTCGACAACAACAAATTTTTGTTGACGAAATACTTTCAAATTTACAACAAGTAAGTTGTATAACTAATTGCCACGGACGACAACTTTACTTAGTCTTAGCTACAAATAGTAGCAATGTTGTTGTAAGAAATGCTATCCATGCTCTGTCTACAGTAGATTCCTATCATCCACCTTTGAGTATTGTGTACCAATCTGACAATGCAAATTTCACTAATGCATGTTCATCCATTAATATTTACGAATTCAATTTTAAGAAAGCTGACTTTTTAAAATTGAATGAAAATTTAAGAAATAAATTAGACGACTTGCTTACTTTTTTTAATAACAATACATTTGATGATTGCATGAAATTTTTCTATGGTGAAATTTTTTCTGCCATAGCATTGTCTGTTCCATATACAAAGAGGTACGTTAATAATTCCTCGTACCCTTGGTATACAAAGGATTTGAAAAAAATTCGCAATGGCCGTAATAGGGCATGGAATAAATACGTTTGTAGCCAGGACCGAAATGACCTTGTTGTTTATCAGCGACTGTTTATTGAATTTAAAGATATGTCAGCTTCAGTTTATTCTGAATATTTGAATAAAATTAGGCTGAATATTCTTCATGACCCCATGAAGAAGACCCATATTTCGAATAAAATTTTATTGCACGAATCGATGGGAAAAGGCCGAAAATGGATTTTGGAAGTGACAAGTGAGGTCCCCGACCTTTCTAAATGGGATTTTTGGACCCATTTTTCGAAAAAAATTTTATTGCACGAATCGATGGGAAAAGGCCGAAAATGGATTTTGGAAGTGACAAGTGAGGTCCCCGACCCTCCTAAATATGATTTTGGACCCATTTTTCGATAAGAACTTTATTGCACGAATCGATGGGAAAAGGCCGAAAATGGATTTTGGAAGTGACAAGTGAGGTACCCAACCTTCCTAAATGGGATTTTTGGACCCATTTTCGAAAAAAACTTTATTGCACGAATCGATGGGAAAAGGCCGAAAATGGATTTTGGGAGTGACAAGTGAGGTCCCCGACCCTCCTAAATATGATTTTGGACCCATTTTTCGAAAAAAACTTTATTGCACGAATCGATGGGAAAAGGCCGAAAATGGATTTTGGAAGTGACAAGTGAGGTCCCCGACCTTTCTAAATGGGATTTTTGGACCAATTTTTCGAAAAAAATTTTATTGCACGAATCGATGGGAAAAGGCCGAAAATGGATTTTGGAAGTGACAAGTGAGGTACCCAACCTTCCTAAATGGGATTTTTGGACCCATTTTCGAAAAAAATTTTATTGCACGAATCGATGGGAAAAGGCCGAAAATGGATTTTGGAAGTGACAAGTGAGGTCCCCGACTCTCCTAAATGGGTTTTTTGGACCCAATTTTCGAAAAAAAAATTTATAACACGAGTAATATTTTTTTCGAAAAATGGGTCCAAAAACTCTTTTAGGATGGTCGGGGACCTCACTTGTCACTTCCAAAATCCATTTTCGGCCTTTTCCCATCGATTCGTGCAATAAAATTTTTTTCGAAAAATTGGTCCAAAAATCCCATTTATAAAGGTCGGGGACCTCACTTGTCACTTCCAAAATCCATTTTTGGCCTTTTCCCATCGATTCGTGCAATAAAGTTTTTTTCGAAAAATGGGTCCAAAAATCCCATTAAGGAGGGTCGGGGACCTCACTTGTCACTTCCAAAATCCATTTTCGGCCTTTTCCCATCGATTCGTGCAATAAAATTTTTTTCGAAAAATGGGTCCAAAACACCTCTTTGGAGGGTCAGGAACCTCCCCTGTACTCCCAAAATCCATTTTCGGCCTTTTCCCATTGATGCGTTAAGCACAATTTTTCTAAAAATTATAAGTTCATAATTATCATAAATTTCTTTCTTTTCAGAAACATCTTAAGTATTTTCCTTTGGACTTTATTATCAATAATCCTAATTTTTCTCCTTTGAAATTTTTTGCTTAGTGATCCAAGATATTATTTTTGGATTTTCCTCGTTCTTTCATACAAAAAAAACTTTTATTTTCGCCTTTTGAAAAATAAAAGTCAAAAAAAACTCTTTGCATGTGACTGTTAAAAATATAAGTTAAAAAAAACTTTTAAAAAAAACTTTTATTAATAAAAGTCAAAAAAAACTTTTAAAAAAAACTTTTATTAATAAAAGTTTTTTTTAAAAGTTTTTCGGAAAAACTCTTATGAAAAAGGTTTTTATAAATGTTTTTTGAAAAAACTTTTATGTAAAAACTTTTTGAAAAAGTTTTTTGGAAAAACTTTTATTCAATAAAAGTTTTTGAAGAAAGTTTATAAAAACTTTTATAACAAAAAAGTTTTAAGAAACTTTTATTTTGAAAACTTTTTGAATAAAAGTATAAAAGTTTCAAGGTCTGGTTAAAATTGCATTTAAGTTAAAAAAAAAACATGAAAAGTAACATGCAAAGTTAAATAAAAAAAATAGCTATCTGAATTTCAATTGAACATCCTTTATTATGAGTTCAAGATAGCCTTAGCTTCAAGAAAAACTATGGCTGGAAGATGTACTCAAAAAAAAAAAAAAAAAAAAAAACGAGGCCAGCTAAAAGGCCCAATCTGATGGATTTGCAGATATGCAAGACAGTTTGTCAACGCGGGAAAACTATACATATATATATATATATATATATATATATATATATATATATATATATATATATATATATATATACGACGTGAGGCTTATATATAGAAAAAGAGAAAGGCGCGGGCATATAACATATGTATATACATATACTTATGTATATGTCAGTTTTCGTATGCAAATTATTTGCAAATATATTGACCGATGGGCGCAACAAGAAAACAAGAAATTTTATTTAAAATATTTATTAAAAGCACATAGTGCCTGTTGAGTTGAATTTAAAAACTAAAGAATAAAATTATATTCCTACATACTAAGCCCTAATTCCCGTTGACTGCGCAGCCATAAGCTCACTATAATGCTGAGCTTGCGCCTCGTGACCGGCATCGCATTACTGCAGCGGATGTGTTTGTCTGCTGCGCTTGCCCAGTAGAGAACTGGAGTATCAGTTGTTAACTACTCCCTCTTCTAGACATTGCCGTCCTCGGCAGTGCTTAAATTTGCCACCATCTCTTTTATTTCACGCTTATTTCGCTTTTTCTTAAAGTGTTGTTTTAGGAAAATGAGCCCAATGATCACTGCGCAAACGCCTAGCCCCAGACAGAATGCTGCTGCTGCCTTCGTATTGGACGAAACCTCATCTTTAACTTTTTTGATGAAAAGGGGGTTCCTCTCGCTAAGCTGATGAAGGAAAGGGAGGCTCAATATAGTATCGCGGCCGGTGATGTTTAATAATGGCGACGACGCAATTCCCGGGAGCCTTCTCTGGATGCTATTGCGGATTATGTATCTCGTTCCATTCATCAGGGCGTAATTGTCAAATGTGATGAGATTTGTACCCTTCACAGCAATTTTTGTCCCATTGTCGACTCTAAATTTCGCTGGGTGATCATTGACGATGATAATTCCATCATCGACTAGAGTTATGGGGCTTAGATGGCTAGGTTGAGTCTGGCAATGAGCCAGATTACCAGCATGCAAACCTTGGGCGCATGTGCCATTTTCTGCCAATCTGCAAAATGTGGTTACGGTTGTCAGCGTGCAATTGGTGACAGCTAGCACCTGGTTATCACATTCGGCCACAATGTTATCGAAATGTTGCAGAATAGTGCCATTATGCGCAACGGGGAAGATTGTTACCTTTTTACATGAAAACTTAATCCTAGGGTACTTGATAATGAAATGTATTATGTTATCTGATTGCAACACCTTAATACTAGATACTTCTAGAATATTTGTAATGCTAGTCCCTGTGAGATGATCAACAAAGATTGATTTCAAGTCAGTATGGTCCAAAATAGCTGCATTTATAATATTTACTTTCGCTAGCGTAATAGTGAGCATTAGATTTTGTATTTCCGTAATCAACATTCTATTCCTTGCCAATAAGACCTCAAACAGGTGAGCCGTATCAATGTGTTCCATTTTTGTGGATTCTAACATACTGTTCACCGTGTTTGTTAACTGATTGATTTGATTTTGTGTTTGGCTGTTGATTACTACCTGTCTATTGTTGGACTCGACCAGCTGAGCTTCAGTTACCTTAATCCGTTCTAAGTCGATAGCGTCCGGTGTGCCAGCTACAACCTTTAAGGCTGTGCCCAGGAAATCTAGACTTCTCGCTAACCTGTGATTATAAAATGAAACCTACGTGAGCCTAAATTCGATTTTTAAATTTCTGGAGAATGCGAAAGGTAAAACCTAGCTTACTATCTTAGGTTGTCCTTGTGGACCACCCTCCCCTTAATTAGGACTGTTGTCCCTAAATCTGCCTCTATTTTCTCTTCGACACATAAGGGGTTCAATTTATTCCCGAGCCTTCTGTTTGTTTTAACAAAAACTTTCTCGCCTACTTTGAAAACCCTATTTCGTCTAGTCTGATTATTTCTGTTGATTTGGAGCTCTTGCGCTACCCGAACTTTATCCTTTACTCCTTCTCTGAAACTTTGCGAAGATGAGTGGAGTATGTCAATGGGTTTCATGCCGGTGACAGAGTGCATCGACCTGTTGTACTCTACCGTTGCCTGTAAGATAAGGTCAACAGTATTATCAATTCCTCTTTCGAGCTTTAGGCACCTCGCAATCTCCAGGAGAGTGCTATGCAACCGCTCAACCTGACCATTTGAGGTACTGTGGAGTGGCGGCGCGTTGGCGATGCTAACCCCAAACTGATTCAACAGTAGAGATTTTATTGTCTCCGAATTAAAAGAGGCTTCATTGTCGCAGTAAACTAATTTCGCGCATGGAAAAATGTTCATCAGTTGAACCAATGGTATTTTCACATCTTCGATAGTGCGCGAGGTTATCGGTTGTACGATTGCGAATTTCGAGAATTTGTCAATGCAAGTCAGGAAAAACTTCCTATCTGTGGAAAAAATGTCGATGTGTAACATTTCTCCTGTGTAGGAGGGAATTGGCGTTTTGCCGAGCTCCTGTTTTTTCGGGTGTCTGCTATACTTGGCTTTCGAACAGATTTTACAGTTTAACACCACTTCATTGGCCAACTTCGTCATTCTTGGGAAATAATAGTCGGCCAAAACCTGTTTCACATTTTCTTGGGCTGCTCTGTGGGCCCGATTATGCTCTACAGTAATTATCTCCTTTCTCTCATTGCTGTCGAAGATATCCGTAACCAAATTCTTACAATACCAAAACTTTGTGTTTGGGAAACATCTTACCAAATCATGTTGAATACGGGCTAAAGTTGGTAAGTCGCAATGTATGGCGTTGACAACGTCCGGATTTACTACTGCCTTTACATCTTCAACAAGGGATTCCCTGTCGGTGAAGTGTATAGCATGACGTGTTTTTTTGCCAAACAGAATGAAATTCCGTTTCAATGGGAAGCGCGCTTCTTCTAATATGATTTGATGCCTAAAGCAGTTCAAGGGCTTCTCTGTCGTTTCTAACGTGTAGGTTAGGGACAGCTCACTATGGATTGTGGCTACGTCAGATGCGGGGCACTAATTTTCCAGCGTATTCAGATTCTGTCGCGATAAAGCGTCGGCGACATGATTTTCTTTGCCGGGCTTATAGAAAACGTTAGCATTGAGCTCGTCAATGCGCGCCTTCCAACGCTTAATTTTTGCGTTAGGGTTTCTTTCTGAAACCGCAAAGGTAAGCGGTTGATGATCTGTGAAGATGTTGATGTCCTTCACCCCGTACAGGTAATGACGAAGTTTTCCAAGGGCCCACACTATGGCCAGGAGTTCCCTCTCATTAGTTGCATAATTCATTTCCCTGTCCTTCAATGTTCTGGAAATCATTGTGATAGGACGACCATTCTGGGAGAGAACTGCCCCTATACCACAGGCTGAAGCGTCGGTGGTTAAATCGAAAGCTTTTTTATAGTCTGGGTATCTGAGCATGACATCTTCTGATGCCAAAATGTTTCTTAACCTTTCGAAGGCGTGGCGTTGAATTTCATTAAGCTGAATGGGGATTTTCTTTGACCTGTGCTTACTGACAGACCCGTTTTCCCCCTTCAAAATGTCCGCGAGGGGTTTTGCTATTGATGCAAAGTCCTTAACGAAGCATCTATAGTAGCTAGCCAGGCCTAGGAAAGATCTTAATGCAAATAAATTCCTTGGCTCAACGTACTCCTGGATAGCTCTCACCTTTTCCGGGTCCGTTTTTGCACCATCGCTAGTCACGATAAACCCGAGGTATTCAACGCTCGTTTTAAAAAAATGTGATTTCTCCTGTGCCACCCTCATGTTGGCGTCGTAGAGACTTTTCAGAACCCAGTCAACGTGCTTGAAATGATCCGTCTCGTTTTTGGAAAATATGATGACGTCATCGACGTAAACATAACACGTCTTGCCGATCTGTTCACGTAGAACGTCATCAATTGCCCTCTGAAAAATGCTGCCAGCATTCTTTAGGCCAAATGGGAGCCGACAAAATTCGTACTTCCCGCCATTGATTGAAAACGACGTCTTTTCACGGTCGCGCTCTGCCAATGTAATTTGGTGATAGCCATATTTCAGATCCAAGGTCGTAAAATACTTGGCTTTTCCCAGATTTGCCAAAATCATAGATATGCTCGGCATCGGGTACTTATCTGCAATCGTTTTTTGGTTGAGTTTTCGAAAGTCCATTACAAGACGTTTCTTTCTATAACCTAACTCATCGGTGCTTTTTTTGTCAACCACCCAAATTGGGTTGTTATATGGCGACTTAGACACCCTGATAATGCCATTTTTAGGAAGATTTTTTACTTCAGTGGCAACAAAATCTGCTACGCCCATAGGATATGGGTATAGCTTGGAGTAAATTGGCTCATCGTCCGTTGTCCGAATTGTGGCAACTACAGACGTGTTATATGGCAGCGACTCGTTAGAGTCCGCAAATGCCTTAGCCCTATTCTTCAGCATTTTGGTGAAGCTGGTTCTAACCGCGGGCGGGGCGTCGACGTCAAAAATTTTGGTAAAGTTGACATCAGCGCACTTGTGGTACTGTATCGCTTCCGACTTCGAACCGATCTTGATTTCGTTCGTTTTTAAACTTAGGATCGCTCCTACTTGCGTAAGCAAGTCAAGACCAATAATCCCGTCGAATGTCGAGAGACTGTTAAGTAAAAAAAATGGTGTAATTTTTCCAAACATTGGTAGCAAGCATTTTTCGGCAATGCTGTTAGAACCATGAATAGAGTGCACGACGAATGGGGAGTCGACCGGGGACACATCTTCTAGCCACTTGCAGGGCTTAACGTAGTTCTTTGGCGCGCCCGTGTCGATTAAAAACTTCATTTTTACCCCCGCTACCCTTCGCCAAACGAACGGCAGCAGGGAGTTTCCCCTAAAAAATTAAAACCGTCGCTTTCGTATTCGTTTTCACTCTCTGCCTGGATCTCAGCTACCGCATCTGCGGCCACTTCGCAATATGCTTGCGTACTCGGACCAGAGCCTTGGGTTATATGATCGAGCCTCTGTCGCCTTTGTCCTGAGATGCGCTCTGACCCATTGCCATCTTTGTTGCCTTGGTAAGGGCTTGCATTATGTTTACCAGAGCCTTAGTGTTTCTGGTACGCCGTAGCCTGTCGAAATTTTGACGAAGACGGATCAATGTCCATTGGTTCAGCATAATTTCCACTGTTGGGTTTGGCTTGGGCCTGGTCATCTTGTCGCTGATTACTCTGCTGTTTTCTGAAGAAAGGGCTTTTACCCTGACCTGCCCGGGCCCAGTTTCCTTTATCTTGTTGTCTCGGCTGCTGCCGATTCTGTGATCGGTGGTCTGACCTCTGTGATTTCTCCTCAATGCTTCTCGCATAGTTAGCTGCAAACGCGTATCTATCATGGTTAGCCTCAACTTCCTGAGCCAACGCTAAGGCCAACGGCAGATCAGGAGGATGGGCCGCAAATAGCACATCTGTGAGGTTTCGCTTGAGCCCAGAGACGAACACTCGAAGAGCATCCCCCCTAAACTTTTCACACATGCTCTTTGCTAAAGCTGAATCGTATGACATGTTTACTTTGTTGGTCAACAAGGTGAGCTTTTTCTCAACCTCATCATAATATTGTAGGAGCGACAAGCTTCCTTGCCTGAGCGTGCCAAGTTCCTGCTCTATTATGTGGATTGGCCGCTTATCGCTATACGTGAAACCTAACCTAGCCAGGAGGGCATCGAAATTCAACACCGTATTGAAGGATGCGAGTACAGCATCCGCTGGACCCCTAACTTTACTTCTAATTATTATAACCGCTTGATAATTGCGCGAGCTGCCATTATATGGTTTGAAAATCTTGTACGCAGCACGCGCTACTTGACGCCATGACACGTATGTCTCTTGCGAGCCAAAAAACTCTGGCAAGCATTTCACGGCGTCTAAGGGTTCATCACATTTTTCACCCTCAACAATTTTAGCTTCCTCATACACCTCAATTTCTGGCAAGGCAATATGTGTGCTCCTGAGGCGACTCGTTAGCTCGGCAATTTGCTGGCTAAACTCCCGCCTCAGGGTGGTGTCTCTTTGCTCATAGAATGCTGCCTGCGCTGACAGCGCACTGGACACTACACTCTCCACCACTAGCCGTAATTGGTCTGGATTCATGCCGGAGGTTTCTTCCGTAACTCTTAAACTTCCTATCCTATTAGTCAGTGATTGTAGAACACTGTCCTCACCTAATAATAGTTGTAGGGCACTGTCGTCGCTGTCGTAATTTTTTATCTGGTCACTGTCGGCGTCGCCTGAGTTATCGCTCATTAGTTAAAAACCTATTCTTAACACACACTGTCACAAGGCTACCAATGAACAATTGTTACTTATTTTTAATTATTGGCAAGGGACAACACCGAAATACATAAAATACGCACAAAGCGCGCACAAAGAGCGATTTGTTTTTATAATAGTAAATAGCCGTCGGCAAATCACATTTAGCGTGAACGCTTTTGTTTGGTTCTTTCTAATTTTCCTATCAAAGCTAACACAATCAATTTTATGTGATCATCTCGGCTGCGATCCGCTAGCACCTCATCTGGTGAATTTTGAGAAAAAAAATATTCGTCTAATAGGTCACAAATTGGTCATAATTGGTCAGTTAGTCCGATTAATTGGTCAGCAAGATTCAATTTTTTAAAAATATTTTAAAAATTTCAAGGTCATTCGAAGATTTTGGCACCTCATCTGACGAATTCTGAAATAAAAAAATATGCATCTAATAGGTCACAAATTGGTCATAATTGGTCAGTTAGTCCGATTAATTGGTCAGCAAGAGAACATTTTTTAAAAATATTTTTAAAAATTTCAAGGTCATCTTAATATTTTGGCACCTCATCTGGCGAATTTTGAAATAAAAAAATACGTAACTTATAGGTCACGAATTGGTCATAATTGGTCAGTTAGTCCGATTAATTGGTCAGTAATAGAAAGTTTTTAAAAAAATTTTAAAAATTTCAAGGTCATCTGAAGATTTTGGCACCTCATCTGACGAATTTTGATATAAGAAAATATGCATCTAATAGGTCACGAACTGGTCATAATTGGTCAGTTAGTCCGATTAATTGGTCAGCAAGAGAACATATTTTAAAAATATTTTTAAAAATTTCAAGGTCATCTTAATATTTTGGCACCTCATCTGGTGAATTTTGAAATTAAAAAGTACGTATCTAATAGGTCACGAATTGGTCAGTTAGTCCGATTAATTGGTCAGCAAGAGAATATTTTTTCAAATTGTTTTAAAAACTTTATGGTCATCTGAGAATTTTGACACTTCATATTAGGGCAAAAAAAAGGAAGTTAAGAAATCGATAGGATTTTTAATGCTGACAATTGGTCACCAAAAATCTAATAAGTGGTCATGCATAGAACATTTTTTAAAAATACAAATGACTTTCCTGTGATACAACCCATGCGGGTACCTCGACTGTTACATCTACGGTGACCATCCGTTCTGTTTTTAGCAGAACAGTTCTGTTTTTAAGGCGCTTGTTCTGCGTATTTTTTTCTAATGGAAAATTACAAAAGTGTTCTGTTTTTCGCAAATGTTCTGTTTTTTGTTCTGCTTTCATGCGCCACGCAAATCTACTATTTACTAATCTACAGTCTATTTCTAATAACGTCAACCCTTTGCTGATCGATATGCAAGTTGTTATCGATATCAATTAGCAATCTCTATCAAAAAGCTGATTGTGCAATGTAATTACCGTGACGCTAAGTTTTTCGGTTTGGATTTGAACCCAAATTTTTGCTGGTTATTCGCTGAACGCAGAGATGAAATTTGTTTACCTTTCATGATCAAGAAAATAATTTCGGAGTTAGAAAAAACAGGAACTGCAAAGATAGTGTCAAAAGTTTTTATATGAATTGCATTAAATTATCTACATCAGTTGGATAATGCATTTAAAGAGGTTGAAGTGATGGAATGGGTACTGTTGCGTACAATGCCATCTTCGAATAAGGTTGAAAGAAATTTGACATATATTATGGGAAAGAGTAGCCGAATTAAAATTAATTACAGCGAACTATTTGATGAGTTTACTTGTGTTAAAAGTTATGTGACTTGTGGGATACTAAAGGAATGGACAGATGGTGGAAAGCTAGTCGAGAATAAAGGGGTTGAAATATTTCAATATCTTAAAAAAAATTCCATACCTAGCTATTTTAATAACAAGGTGCAACTTTGATCTTAACTGCTTAGAGCTTAAGTAATATTTACAAAGTCAGGAAAACATTATTAAATGTTTGGTGCATATATTTTTGTTACAGTATTCTGGCGTACTAAGCGAAAAGGGCGTATGTCAAAAAAAGATATTTCTGAGATTCTTATGACATCGTATAGCTTAAGAAATTGCTTGTCTAATAAAATGCTCCAAATGCCGGAGTCTTAGTTCAAACATATAACAAATCTCGTAAGAAAATTTTCTCCATCCCAATTTTAAAGGTATTTCAATAAATTGACATAAGCAAAACATCAATTATTTCGAAACGAAATTTTTTGAGATACGCCCTTTTCGCTTAGTTCGGCAGTATTTTTAATTAAAATCAAAGCCAATGAAATTTGATTTTTTTTTTTTGTAAATTTTTCTTACTTTCAATATAAAAAAATATGTTTCGACAAACACAATTTTTGTTCTGTTTTTTTCAATTTAAGTTTATGGTCACCGTAGTTATATCAGGTTGTCATGTAAATCAATTAATTTTTAATTTCTATAATATGTTGTTACATGATGATTTAAAATTGATCAGCCCAAACAAAAAGTTGGTCAGGCGTATTAAACAAGACATAAATAAAAAATACCTGCGTATCACAATTAAGATAGTTGTACATTAGAGCATCCATATGTGCAAAAGTGTGATTTGTTTCGCTTCACAAGCCTTTTCTAATAGAATGGCGGTGGAAAAGAAGATATGAAAAAAAATTTAGTGTTTGTTTTGGAAACAGGCCAGTCGCATTTGACCCAAAGGCTGAAAAATGAACTTAAAATAAGTTGTTTTATTTATCGATCTACAGCTGTAAAAGAAACGATTTTTGGTGATAGCTCAGTGTGCCAAACGAATTCGTTTCGAATTCGAAACGAACTCGTTTCTTCGTACTATTTATCCGAAACGGATTTCGTTACGAATTTGTTTCGAACTCGTTTTCGTATGAAATTCCTCTCGAAAAAACTGAATTCGAAGCGAATTCGTATTTGAAGTCCATTACGAGTTCGAAACGAACAAAAAACGAATTCGTATTTGAAGTCTGTTACGAATTCGAAAAGAATTCGTTTTACTTACAAAAAACAAAATCCGAAACGAATTCGTTTTACTTGCAAAAAACGGAATGCGCACAAACGAATTCGTTTCGAATTCGAAACGAATTCGCATCCGTTTTTGTGCACATTTGAATCGACCCAGGACATTTCGATGTAAAATTAAATGACTAATACATCTTTCATACACTATTTTGATTTATTTGTGTGCGTTCGTGGACTTAAATGATGTTAAACACAAATTTTATGAAAAAGTTTTCCATTTTTTTTCTAAACGGTCCCCATTAAATATTTGAAGTAGAAAAATTTTGTTCCAGTTATCTTATTAAATAGAGAGTCTCATGTATTTTAAGAAAAAAAAAGTTTTTAAGAATAGCTTTTAAAAATATCAATTTTTGATGCTAAAAAAAAGGTATTAAAACTCATTTTAAAATGGTTTTTTGACTTATCTACATTAGGGTGTTGTTTTTATGAAAAGTAATTAGTGTTATGTAAAAAAATGAAGCCCTGAAAAATTTCATTAAAAAATATTGATATTTAGAGGTCGCTAGCGTCCGATTTATGAATTAAATTCATTTTTGTTTATTTGCGAGTGATTATAACTCTTCCCAAAAGATAATTCTGCATGAGATACGGGCTGCTGGCATTGATTCTTATATTATATTGCTGAACACGATGCTGATAATTGTTTTGCGAAACTGTGGCTGAGTATCTTGGTAACATAAAAAAACTCGCTGAAAACAGCGAAAAAACAGCGCAAATTTGGGTTTAAGTGAGGTAAACTCGAGGAATACATTTTTTTTCTTAGTCTATCATTTTTCAGGATTATAGTCCGAAAACAGAAGAAGATATTCTGAAGAGTCTCGATGTTCCAGTATTTTTCCTCAGATAAATGAAAAATCCTCGAAAACGGGCCAAAACTCAAGCTTAAATGAAGTAAATTCGAGTAATACATTTTTTAAAGATCGTTTTCCGAGTAATACATTTTTTAAAGATCGTTTTCCGAAGTAATTTTTTGCGCTGAAACCGAATTCGGCCTCAAAATCGAATCATCACATCAGACTTCCGAAATAGTTGAGGTTACGCAGACAGTTTTACTTATATCTTATTTAACACGCCTGACCAATTTTTTGTTTTGGCTGACAAATTTTAAATCATCTTGAAACAACATATTATAAGTATAGTAATTAAAAATTAATTGATTTACATGACAACCTGATATAACAGTCGAGGTACCCGCATGGGTTGTATCATAGAAAAGTCATTTGACCAATTGTCAGCATTAAAAATCCAATCGATTTCTTAACTTCCTTTTTTTCGTCCTAATATGAAGTGTCGAAATTCTCAGATGACCATGAAGTTTTTAAAACAATTTGAAAAAATATTCTCTTGCTGACCAATTAATCGGACTAACTGACCAATTATGACCAGTTCGTGACCTATTAGGTGCATATTTTTTTATATCAAAATTCGTCAGATGAGGTGCCAAAATCTTCAGATGACCTTGAAATTTTGAAAAATTTTTAAAAAATTTCTATAACTGACCAATTAATCGGACTAACTGACCAATTATGACCAATTCGTGACCTATAAGATACGTATTTTTTTATTTCAAAATTCGCCAGATGAGGTGCCAAAATATTAAGATGACCTTGAAATTTTTAAAAATATTTTTAAAAAATGTTCTCTTGCTGACCAATTAATCGGACTAACTGACCAATTATGACCAATTTGTGACCTATTAGATGCATATTTTTTTATTTCAGAATTCGTCAGATGAGGTGCCAAAATCTTCGAATGACCTTGAAATTTTTAAAATATTTTTAAAAAATTGAATCTTGCTGACCAATTAATCGGACTAACTGACCAATTATGACCAATTTGTGACCTATTAGATGATTATTTTTTTTTCTCAAAATTCACCAGATGAGGTGCTAGCGGATCGCAGCCGATCATCTCACTTACATTTTATAAAATTTGTATGGTGATCCCACGCTGCCGTCAAATTGATAATCCAGCCCTAGCTGTTGATTTGATGGCACGATTTTATAAAATTTGTATGGTGATCCCACGCTGCCGTCAAATTGATAATCCAGCCCTAGCTGTTGATTTGATGGCACGCTGATTTTTGCAAATCTTCTTGCTGTTGCACTTGCAATATTTTTATTTTTATTTACGTTGGGCGCCAGTTAGTTTTCGTATGCAAATTATTTGCAAATATATTGACCGATGGGCGCAACAAGAAAACAAGAAATTTTATTTAAAATATTTATTAAAAGCACATAGTGCCTGTTGAGTTGAATTTAAAAACTAAAGAATAAAATTATATTCCTACATACTAAGCCCTAATTCCCGTTGACTGCGCAGCCATAAGCTCACTATAATGCTGAGCTTGCGCCTCGTGACCGGCATCGCATTACTGCAGCGGATGTGTTTGTCTGCTGCGCTTGCCCAGTAGAGAACTGGAGTATCAGTTGTTAACTTATATAAGGCAGAAATAGACGCGAAATATTTGTTTCTTTTGCTTATTATATAAAATAACATTAAATTTTTGAACTCCATTTTGGATATAAATCTAGTTTAGTTATTTTGTAAAAATTCATTTTTGAGTTAATTCAGAAAAACTGTGAAGAAATTTTATACATATGTATTTTTGAATTTAATTTTTAATTGTTTTTGCTTAATTGTTTCTTTTTTTTTTTGTGATTAACTTGTTTTTTTTTTGTATGTTATTACGCGTAAAAGTATTTGCGGGCACTGCCTGTAAATTTAACTATTTTTGAAAAAATTTTAATAGCTGGAACGAACTGTGAAGCTGCTGCTGGCGCCATCATCATAGCTGATCAGTTGGTGAGTTTTACTTTATAAAGTTTAGTTGAGCTTTATATGGTGATCTAAAGTGCAGTGACCTAAAGTACATAACAAAGAGAAGCATTTAACAAAGATATAAGAACACAGAGAAAAACATATAAAAGTAATAATTTTGAATTTAAACGTTTTTTTTTTGAATTTTGTCCTTAATCCTTAATCCAGAGAAATTTTGGTAGTAAATTTTCAAGGCATGTTTATCCAAACTGCGCGAAGACTTTACTAAAGCTTTTTTAACTGGGTTACCTTTTTTTGAAAAAACTGAAAGTCTTTGACTTTTACATTTATAGGCCAAATGACCGGATCAATAACCAAATTTAAAAGCGATGATGAAACTCCTAATTTAAAATTTACGCTTTTTAAAGATTCCAACTGGCCATTTTTTTAATCAATTTGAAGCAATCTAGATCATTTTTTGTAATTTGTGTATGCTTACAAACATATTCAATTATATCATCTGAAGAGACAGAGCTTTTAAAAGAACTAAGATGAACCCATCTCTTACGATCCACAACCGCAAGCTCAGTATTAACATTTTGCCCAACAACAAAAGAACGTTGTTTACGTTTTTTATTTTTAATTACTTTCCACTCATCATTTTCATGCACAAGCAGAGAGGCAGCACCCACAACTCCATCAACAGAAACAGCAGACGAACAAGCAGCAGCAGCACTAGGTAGAGCTTGTAATACACAGAGAGACCCATCAGCAGCAACAGAGTCGATGTGTGAAGAGTTATTTTCTACAACAGCATTGGCAGAAAGTCCCGCAAGTTCAGCATCAACAGAGCAAGAGTTTTTTTCTACAACAGCATTAGCAGAAAGTCCCGCAAATTCAGCATCAACAGAGCAAGAATCAGAATTATGCACATTAATAAGTGCAACAACATCATTAGGTGAAGTCGGCAAATGAGAAGCAACACCCGAAGCAGCATCAAAAGACGAGGTTGATGAACTTTTCGCAGACTTAATAATTATTGGCATAGAAACATTAGATGTGACCGAAGAGTTAGCATTACTCATTCTCTTATGTTTTTTATTTAAAAGAGCGGATTGACCGATCATAAGATTAAGTTCTTTAACTTCAGCAACCAAATTCGACACCACTGAAGCCAATTCACTTGCATTATTTAAACATCCATTGCAATTAAAAACAAAGTTTGGATTAGAATTTAGGAAATCAAATATATTATCGTCTATATAAACGCACGATCTATAAGAAAGCTTATTGCAAATATTACAAGGCAAATAATTTTCTTTGCCAATAAATCTATTGCAAATAACACATCTAGCACGGAGTGACATGATCGTGACCGACACCAACGATAGTCAAAGAAAGACTGAAGGTTATGGATACAGCAATTGTTGAGATACGGTAATGAAAAAAGTGTGATATGATCTGTAAAATTTACTATCTGAAAAGAAGGGACTTGAGGAGTATCAATAATTTCTTTCCTCTTATTTTTAAATGTTGTCCCATCAATGACGATCGAGTCCTCGAATAATATGAGAAAGGTACCACGTAATAATAATAATAATAATAATAATAATAATAATAATAATAATAATAATAATAATAATAATAATAATAATAATAATAATAATAATAATAATAATAATAATAATAATAATAATAATAATAATAATAATAATAATAATAATAATAATAATAATAATAATAATAATAATAATAATAATAATAATAATAATAATAATAATAATAATAATAATAATAATAATAATAATAATAATAATAATAATAATAATAATAATAATAATAATAATAATAATAATAATAATAATAATAATAATAATAATAATAATAATAATAATAATAATAATAATAATAATAATAATAATAATAATAATAATAATAATAATAATAATAATAATAATAATAATAATAATAATAATAATAATAATAATAATAATAATAATAATAATAATAATAATAATAATAATAATAATAATAATAATAATAATAATAATAATAATAATAATAATAATAATAATAATAATAATAATAATAATAATAATAATAATAATAATAATAATAATAATAATAATAATAATAATAATAATAATAATAATAATAATAATAATAATAATAATAATAATAATAATAATAATAATAATAATAATAATAATAATAATAATAATAATAATAATAATAATAATAATAATAATAATAATAATAATAATAATAATAATAATAATAATAAT
Organism: Tricholauxania praeusta; assembly: GCA_949775025.1. Taxonomy (NCBI): domain Eukaryota; kingdom Metazoa; phylum Arthropoda; class Insecta; order Diptera; family Lauxaniidae; genus Tricholauxania; species Tricholauxania praeusta. Next base: position 76,637,045 of record OX459029.1, on the reverse strand, counting down.
AATAATAATAATAATAATAATAATAATAATAATAATAATAATAATAATAATAATAATAATAATAATAATAATAATAATAATAATAATAATAATAATAATAATAATAATAATAATAATAATAATAATAATAATAATAATAATAATAATAATAATAATAATAATAATAATAATAATAATAATAATAATAATAATAATAATAATAATAATAATAATAATAATAATAATAATAATAATAATAATAATAATAATAATAATAATAATAATAATAATAATAATAATAATAATAATAATAATAATAATAATAATAATAATAATAATAATAATAATAATAATTTTTTTTTTTTTTTTCGGGTGGAGGATGTTTAAAAACGCTACTGCGCTAACCTAAAACTACCGTCATAGTTTTAGAGTGTGTTAAAGTCACTAAAAAGAACACCCTCTTTTCAGGCCTTTATCTACCCTGGGACTGCGCTAGCATTGCTTCGGGGTAGGGACCATGATTTGTCCTCAAATCATATACCTGCGTCCAGGTCCCTCTTCTTTTTTCTGAGAACGTCCTCAGAAAATTCTGCAACTGTATTCCAGTTTCCTTCGCTCTGCAGCATCCTTTCTATCAAATTTTCAGCTGAGAACTCGCCGACTAATTCCTGTAAGGATGTGCGTTCGTTATTCCATCGAGTGCAGTTGAAGAAGGTGTGCTCTGCGTCATCTTCATCAGCGTCTCCATATATACAGAAAGGGTGCTCTGTTTTGCCGATACGGTGTAGATATTTCTGGAAATATCCATGGCCCAATAAAAACTGAGTGAGGTAATAATTTACCTCGCCAAAGTCTCTCTCGAACCATCTTCTTATGCAAGGGATCAGTCTTACTGTCCACTTGCCGCTGACTTCCGAAACATGTCTGTCCTGCCATTTAGAGAGGGTTAATTGCCTTGCATCTTCAGAACTTATGGCCAGGTTTCCTTCCTTTTTTGCCTCCCAGATCCTTTTACGTTCGCTGGCTAGCAGGTCAATGGGAATAACCCCGCTTATTACTAGCACAGCTGCTTCGGAGACTGTTCGGTACGCACATGCCACTCTGAGAGCAGCAGTTCGTTGTACTGACAGTAGCGTCTTTTGCCAGCATTTCGCCTCTAGAGTGCCTGCCCATATCTCGCTGCCGTAGAGCAGTATCGAGTTCGTTGTCGCCATTAGGAGTTTCCGTTTACTTTGTCTTGGTCCCCCGATGTTCGCCATGAGCTTACTAAGCATGCCCGTTATCTTGGCTGCTTTTATTGCTGCATGCTGTATTTGAGCCCAAAAAGTCAATCTTGGGTCAACTCTTATGCCGAGGTACTTGACTACCTTCTTTGTTGTAAATATGCTGTCGCATACTTGCAGCTCCAGTTCTAACGGGATGTGCCGCTTTGTTAGCAGTATAACCTCTGTCTTTTCAGCGGCTAGTTGAAGTCCATGAGTCTCCAGCCATTCCCTTGTCCTCAGCATAACCTGGTTTAATTTCCTCTTGGCCTCATCGGTGTTGCGAGCCGTTATTACAGCTGCAATGTCGTCTGCGTACCCCACCAGATGTGTAGCATCCGGCATTTCGATACGGAGGATTTCGTCGTAGCTCAAGTTCCAAAGATCTGGGCCTAGGATAGACCCTTGCGCTGCTCCAGATGTTATCTGTTTTGTCCTTCTTCCTTCGCAGGTATCATATATGAGCTCGCGATCCCTCAGATAGCTCTGTAGAATCCTCAGCAGGTATTGCGGAGTAGCAAACCTTGTTTTTAGAGCGTCAATGATATCTGCCCACCTGAGGCTGTTAAAAGCGTTGCGGATGTCTAGTGTTGCCAATAAGACAATCCTCCTGGAATGATGGTTCCCTCGTTGTGCGTGCTCTACGCTAGACACTACGTCTTCTATAGCGCCAAGAGTTGATCTTCCCGCTCGGAATCCATGTTGTCGTTCCGACAATCCACCAGCGTCTTCAATGGCTGCAGATGAACGATATTTAATCATTTTCTCTAGCAGCTTTCCAGCGCTATCAAGCATACACAATGGTTTGTATGCTGATGGTTGGGTAGGATTTCCTTTGCCTTTACTGATCAGTACCAACTTTTGTTTTTTCCACACTTCCGGGAATAAACCTTCCTTAAGGCACGCATTATACATCGACAGCAGAAAGTTTGGACGATTTTCCGCTACTATTTCTGCAGGAATTCCATCGGGTCCTGGAGCCTTGCTGCTTTTGAGAGATTTTGCTGCTCCCTTAAGTTCTTCCTCAGAAAATAAAGGAGTTGATCTGACAGATGGTGCCTCTTGATCTTCTTGCTGCAGGTTATGCGTAGGAAATAATGCATCAACGATGTTGCTCATGGTTTCGCCGTTCATGTCTGGACCAGGATTCTTAGAGCCCAGTTTCTTCATGACGATCTTATAGCCAAGACCCCATGGGTTGCTGTTCAGATCGTTGCGGAGTTCCTCCCATTTTTCTTTCTTGCTACGCTCTATGACAAGTTTCAAGGTTTTCTTAGCTTGTCTGTAGCTTTCGGCTTCATTTGTTGCGGCGCCTATCCGTCTAGCTCTAGTAAATTTTCTCCTAATGCTTAGGCAGTTACGTCTGATTTCCGCGATTTCTTCCGTCCACCAGTAAACAGCGTCTTTCCTGCGATTTGTGCCAACTTTGGGCATCGATGCGTTGCAGCCTTGGACTAATCGCTGCATAGTTACATGGGCGAGAGTTCTGGCGTCACTACCTGTGTCAGTTGGCAGTGGGTTTTCGTCGATATTTGCCAGTAAAGATTCGACTCTAAGTTTCATGACATTCCATTTTCGTGTCCCCCTTCTTTTTTGTACTTGGATGGGGCGTCGTCCTGAGTCTAGATAGTAAGTGATATACTGGTGGTCACTACCAGTAAAGTCTTCTAGGACTCTCCATCCTTTAAGCAATCCAGCTATACTTTCTGAAATTAGAGTGATATCCGGTGTTTTGGCTTCGCACCCTGGTCTTCTGAAGGTGGTAGCTGCGCCAATGTTTGCGACGGTTAAGCCTAGTCGAGCGGCCATGTCTAGCACGCGTCTGCCTCTTGAATTTGTTGCTGCCATTCCCCATTCGACAGCTTTGGCGTTAAAATCTCCTGCGATGATGAAGGGGCCTCCGATTTCCAGCGCTTTGTCTTCAATACCTTCTATCTTCTTCTGGAACTCAGCAATGCTATCACTTGGGGTTAGGTAACAGCTGAGCAGTGTGAAGCTTGTCGCTTGCACATATACGAAGCAGTTCCCTGCACCTTTTTGCGCATAGACAAACCTGCTGTTGCTAGGCAAACAGATTGCTGCAGTACCGGTCTCATCTCCGAACCAATTTTCTCGACTCACTCGCCCATACTGTTCGCTTATAATGACAGCGTCAGCGTTATTTTCTACTGCCATCTGCTCTATTAGTGCATCAGCCGTTCTGCTTTGATGCATGTTGGCCTGGAGTATCCTCACTTTGTCGCTTTGCACTTAGTTGAGCCAGGTACATGATCCGTCTGGCTACGGCCCGCTTCTGTGCACAGGCAGCACTTTGGCCTCTTGCTGCACTCCTTTATTTTGTGTCCTGGCTCTCCGCATCTCATGCACAGTCCTTCGCCTTTCCTGTCTGGTCCCTTTCAGTCCATTTGCAAGTGTCCCATTCCGAAACAACGGAAGCATCGTTTGATGCTTGGACAGAGTCTAATTCTGGCTCTGACATAGCCGATTTTAATGCCATCTTCTTTGAGCAGTTTTTCCGCACTCTCCTGCGCAAGCGTTACAAACGCTCGTACTTGCTCACGCTTGTTCGGCGCCGTGACCCTGATACGTATTTCTTCGAGTGGATCTCCTAGCACCTTTTTAATGGCCTGTGAAAGAATCAAGGTCCCTTATTTCCACTGTAGCGACCGGCTTGAGCTCCATCACAGAGGCATCTTCTTTTACTGTGGTTTTCAGCCGCTGGAGAAATTCGGGCTGCACCTTTCCTCCTTTTTCCATTTCTAGAAGAAGTGCACCAGTCCTCGTTTTCCTGATGCCTCTTATATTCGCAACCTCTTCAGGCTGAAATAATAATAATAATAATAATAATAATAATAATAGTAATAATAATAATAATAATAATAATAATAATAATAATAATAATAATAATAATAATAATAATAATAATAATAATAATAATAATAATAATAATAATAATAATAATAATAATAATAATAATAATAATAATAATAATAATAATAATAATAATAATAATAATAATAATAATAATAATAATAATAATAATAATAATAATAATAATAATAATAATAATAATAATAATAATAATAATAATAATAATAATAATAATAATAATAATAATAATAATAATAATAATAATAATAATAATAATAATAATAATAATAATAATAATAATAATAATAATAATAATAATAATAATAATAATAATAATAATAATAATAATAATAATAATAATAATAATAATAATAATAATAATAATAATAATAATAATAATAATAATAATAATAATAATAATAATAATAATAATAATAATAATAATAATAATAATAATAATAATAATAATAATAATAATAATTTTTTTTTTTTTTTTCGGGTGGAGGATGTTTAAAAACGCTACTGCGCTAACCTAAAACTACCGTCATAGTTTTAGAGTGTGTTAAAGTCACTAAAAAGAACACCCTCTTTTCAGGCCTTTATCTACCCTGGGACTGCGCTAGCATTGCTTCGGGGTAGGGACCATGATTTGTCCTCAAATCATATACCTGCGTCCAGGTCCCTCTTCTTTTTTCTGAGAACGTCCTCAGAAAATTCTGCAACTGTATTCCAGTTTCCTTCGCTCTGCAGCATCCTTTCTATCAAATTTTCAGCTGAGAACTCGCCGACTAATTCCTGTAAGGATGTGCGTTCGTTATTCCATCGAGTGCAGTTGAAGAAGGTGTGCTCTGCGTCATCTTCATCAGCGTCTCCATATATACAGAAAGGGTGCTCTGTTTTGCCGATACGGTGTAGATATTTCTGGAAATATCCATGGCCCAATAAAAACTGAGTGAGGTAATAATTTACCTCGCCAAAGTCTCTCTCGAACCATCTTCTTATGCAAGGGATCAGTCTTACTGTCCACTTGCCGCTGACTTCCGAAACATGTCTGTCCTGCCATTTAGAGAGGGTTAATTGCCTTGCATCTTCAGAACTTATGGCCAGGTTTCCTTCCTTTTTTGCCTCCCAGATCCTTTTACGTTCGCTGGCTAGCAGGTCAATGGGAATAACCCCGCTTATTACTAGCACAGCTGCTTCGGAGACTGTTCGGTACGCACATGCCACTCTGAGAGCAGCAGTTCGTTGTACTGACAGTAGCGTCTTTTGCCAGCATTTCGCCTCTAGAGTGCCTGCCCATATCTCGCTGCCGTAGAGCAGTATCGAGTTCGTTGTCGCCATTAGGAGTTTCCGTTTACTTTGTCTTGGTCCCCCGATGTTCGCCATGAGCTTACTAAGCATGCCCGTTATCTTGGCTGCTTTTATTGCTGCATGCTGTATTTGAGCCCAAAAAGTCAATCTTGGGTCAACTCTTATGCCGAGGTACTTGACTACCTTCTTTGTTGTAAATATGCTGTCGCATACTTGCAGCTCCAGTTCTAACGGGATGTGCCGCTTTGTTAGCAGTATAACCTCTGTCTTTTCAGCGGCTAGTTGAAGTCCATGAGTCTCCAGCCATTCCCTTGTCCTCAGCATAACCTGGTTTAATTTCCTCTTGGCCTCATCGGTGTTGCGAGCCGTTATTACAGCTGCAATGTCGTCTGCGTACCCCACCAGATGTGTAGCATCCGGCATTTCGATACGGAGGATTTCGTCGTAGCTCAAGTTCCAAAGATCTGGGCCTAGGATAGACCCTTGCGCTGCTCCAGATGTTATCTGTTTTGTCCTTCTTCCTTCGCAGGTATCATATATGAGCTCGCGATCCCTCAGATAGCTCTGTAGAATCCTCAGCAGGTATTGCGGAGTAGCAAACCTTGTTTTTAGAGCGTCAATGATATCTGCCCACCTGAGGCTGTTAAAAGCGTTGCGGATGTCTAGTGTTGCCAATAAGACAATCCTCCTGGAATGATGGTTCCCTCGTTGTGCGTGCTCTACGCTAGACACTACGTCTTCTATAGCGCCAAGAGTTGATCTTCCCGCTCGGAATCCATGTTGTCGTTCCGACAATCCACCAGCGTCTTCAATGGCTGCAGATGAACGATATTTAATCATTTTCTCTAGCAGCTTTCCAGCGCTATCAAGCATACACAATGGTTTGTATGCTGATGGTTGGGTAGGATTTCCTTTGCCTTTACTGATCAGTACCAACTTTTGTTTTTTCCACACTTCCGGGAATAAACCTTCCTTAAGGCACGCATTATACATCGACAGCAGAAAGTTTGGACGATTTTCCGCTACTATTTCTGCAGGAATTCCATCGGGTCCTGGAGCCTTGCTGCTTTTGAGAGATTTTGCTGCTCCCTTAAGTTCTTCCTCAGAAAATAAAGGAGTTGATCTGACAGATGGTGCCTCTTGATCTTCTTGCTGCAGGTTATGCGTAGGAAATAATGCATCAACGATGTTGCTCATGGTTTCGCCGTTCATGTCTGGACCAGGATTCTTAGAGCCCAGTTTCTTCATGACGATCTTATAGCCAAGACTCCATGGTTTGCTGTTCAGATCGTTGCGGAGTTCCTCCCATTTTTCTTTCTTGCTACGCTCTATGACAAGTTTCAAGGTTTTCTTAGCTTGTCTGTAGCTTTCGGCTTCATTTGTTGCGGCGCCTATCCGTCTAGCTCTAGTAAATTTTCTCCTAATGCTTAGGCAGTTACGTCTGATTTCCGCGATTTCTTCCGTCCACCAGTAAACAGCGTCTTTCCTGCGATTTGTGCCAACTTTGGGCATCGATGCGTTGCAGCCTTGGACTAATCGCTGCATAGTTACATGGGCGAGAGTTCTGGCGTCACTACCTGTGTCAGTTGGCAGTGGGTTTTCGTCGATATTTGCCAGTAAAGATTCGACTCTAAGTTTCATGACATTCCATTTTCGTGTCCCCCTTCTTTTTTGTACTTGGATGGGGCGTCGTCCTGAGTCTAGATAGTAAGTGATATACTGGTGGTCACTACCAGTAAAGTCTTCTAGGACTCTCCATCCTTTAAGCAATCCAGCTATACTTTCTGAAATTAGAGTGATATCCGGTGTTTTGGCTTCGCACCCTGGTCTTCTGAAGGTGGTAGCTGCGCCAATGTTTGCGACGGTTAAGCCTAGTCGAGCGGCCATGTCTAGCACGCGTCTGCCTCTTGAATTTGTTGCTGCCATTCCCCATTCGACAGCTTTGGCGTTAAAATCTCCTGCGATGATGAAGGGGCCTCCGATTTCCAGCGCTTTGTCTTCAATACCTTCTATCTTCTTCTGGAACTCAGCAATGCTATCACTTGGGGTTAGGTAACAGCTGAGCAGTGTGAAGCTTGTCGCTTGCACATATACGAAGCAGTTCCCTGCACCTTTTTGCGCATAGACAAACCTGCTGTTGCTAGGCAAACAGATTGCTGCAGTACCGGTCTCATCTCCGAACCAATTTTCTCGACTCACTCGCCCATACTGTTCGCTTATAATGACAGCGTCAGCGTTATTTTCTACTGCCATCTGCTCTATTAGTGCATCAGCCGTTCTGCTTTGATGCATGTTGGCCTGGAGTATCCTCACTTTGTCGCTTTGCACTTAGTTGAGCCAGGTACATGATCCGTCTGGCTACGGCCCGCTTCTGTGCACAGGCAGCACTTTGGCCTCTTGCTGCACTCCTTTATTTTGTGTCCTGGCTCTCCGCATCTCATGCACAGTCCTTCGCCTTTCCTGTCTGGTCCCTTTCAGTCCATTTGCAAGTGTCCCATTCCGAAACAACGGAAGCATCGTTTGATGCTTGGACAGAGTCTAATTCTGGCTCTGACATAGCCGATTTTAATGCCATCTTCTTTGAGCAGTTTTTCCGCACTCTCCTGCGCAAGCGTTACAAACGCTCGTACTTGCTCACGCTTGTTCGGCGCCGTGACCCTGATACGTATTTCTTCGAGTGGATCTCCTAGCACCTTTTTAATGGCCTGTGAAAGAATCAAGGTCCCTTATTTCCACTGTAGCGACCGGCTTGAGCTCCATCACAGAGGCATCTTCTTTTACTGTGGTTTTCAGCCGCTGGAGAAATTCGGGCTGCACCTTTCCTCCTTTTTCCATTTCTAGAAGAAGTGCACCAGTCCTCGTTTTCCTGATGCCTCTTATATTCGCAACCTCTTCAGGCTGAAATAATAATAATAATAATAATAATAATAATAATAGTAATAATAATAATAATAATAATAATAATAATAATAATAATAATAATAATAATAATAATAATAATAATAATAATAATAATAATAATAATAATAATAATAATAATAATAATAATAATAATAATAATAATAATAATAATAATAATAATAATAATAATAATAATAATAATAATAATAATAATAATAATAATAATAATAATAATAATAATAATAATAATAATAATAATAATAATAATAATAATAATAATAATAATAATAATAATAATAATAATAATAATAATAATAATAATAATAATAATAATAATAATAATAATAATAATAATAATAATAATAATAATAATAATAATAATAATAATAATAATAATAATAATAATAATAATAATAATAATAATAATAATAATAATAATAATAATAATAATAATAATAATAATAATAATAATAATAATAATAATAATAATAATAATAATAATAATAATAATAATAATAATAATAATAATAATAATAATAATTTTTTTTTTTTTTTTCGGGTGGAGGATGTTTAAAAACGCTACTGCGCTAACCTAAAACTACCGTCATAGTTTTAGAGTGTGTTAAAGTCACTAAAAAGAACACCCTCTTTTCAGGCCTTTATCTACCCTGGGACTGCGCTAGCATTGCTTCGGGGTAGGGACCATGATTTGTCCTCAAATCATATACCTGCGTCCAGGTCCCTCTTCTTTTTTCTGAGAACGTCCTCAGAAAATTCTGCAACTGTATTCCAGTTTCCTTCGCTCTGCAGCATCCTTTCTATCAAATTTTCAGCTGAGAACTCGCCGACTAATTCCTGTAAGGATGTGCGTTCGTTATTCCATCGAGTGCAGTTGAAGAAGGTGTGCTCTGCGTCATCTTCATCAGCGTCTCCATATATACAGAAAGGGTGCTCTGTTTTGCCGATACGGTGTAGATATTTCTGGAAATATCCATGGCCCAATAAAAACTGAGTGAGGTAATAATTTACCTCGCCAAAGTCTCTCTCGAACCATCTTCTTATGCAAGGGATCAGTCTTACTGTCCACTTGCCGCTGACTTCCGAAACATGTCTGTCCTGCCATTTAGAGAGGGTTAATTGCCTTGCATCTTCAGAACTTATGGCCAGGTTTCCTTCCTTTTTTGCCTCCCAGATCCTTTTACGTTCGCTGGCTAGCAGGTCAATGGGAATAACCCCGCTTATTACTAGCACAGCTGCTTCGGAGACTGTTCGGTACGCACATGCCACTCTGAGAGCAGCAGTTCGTTGTACTGACAGTAGCGTCTTTTGCCAGCATTTCGCCTCTAGAGTGCCTGCCCATATCTCGCTGCCGTAGAGCAGTATCGAGTTCGTTGTCGCCATTAGGAGTTTCCGTTTACTTTGTCTTGGTCCCCCGATGTTCGCCATGAGCTTACTAAGCATGCCCGTTATCTTGGCTGCTTTTATTGCTGCATGCTGTATTTGAGCCCAAAAAGTCAATCTTGGGTCAACTCTTATGCCGAGGTACTTGACTACCTTCTTTGTTGTAAATATGCTGTCGCATACTTGCAGCTCCAGTTCTAACGGGATGTGCCGCTTTGTTAGCAGTATAACCTCTGTCTTTTCAGCGGCTAGTTGAAGTCCATGAGTCTCCAGCCATTCCCTTGTCCTCAGCATAACCTGGTTTAATTTCCTCTTGGCCTCATCGGTGTTGCGAGCCGTTATTACAGCTGCAATGTCGTCTGCGTACCCCACCAGATGTGTAGCATCCGGCATTTCGATACGGAGGATTTCGTCGTAGCTCAAGTTCCAAAGATCTGGGCCTAGGATAGACCCTTGCGCTGCTCCAGATGTTATCTGTTTTGTCCTTCTTCCTTCGCAGGTATCATATATGAGCTCGCGATCCCTCAGATAGCTCTGTAGAATCCTCAGCAGGTATTGCGGAGTAGCAAACCTTGTTTTTAGAGCGTCAATGATATCTGCCCACCTGAGGCTGTTAAAAGCGTTGCGGATGTCTAGTGTTGCCAATAAGACAATCCTCCTGGAATGATGGTTCCCTCGTTGTGCGTGCTCTACGCTAGACACTACGTCTTCTATAGCGCCAAGAGTTGATCTTCCCGCTCGGAATCCATGTTGTCGTTCCGACAATCCACCAGCGTCTTCAATGGCTGCAGATGAACGATATTTAATCATTTTCTCTAGCAGCTTTCCAGCGCTATCAAGCATACACAATGGTTTGTATGCTGATGGTTGGGTAGGATTTCCTTTGCCTTTACTGATCAGTACCAACTTTTGTTTTTTCCACACTTCCGGGAATAAACCTTCCTTAAGGCACGCATTATACATCGACAGCAGAAAGTTTGGACGATTTTCCGCTACTATTTCTGCAGGAATTCCATCGGGTCCTGGAGCCTTGCTGCTTTTGAGAGATTTTGCTGCTCCCTTAAGTTCTTCCTCAGAAAATAAAGGAGTTGATCTGACAGATGGTGCCTCTTGATCTTCTTGCTGCAGGTTATGCGTAGGAAATAATGCATCAACGATGTTGCTCATGGTTTCGCCGTTCATGTCTGGACCAGGATTCTTAGAGCCCAGTTTCTTCATGACGATCTTATAGCCAAGACTCCATGGTTTGCTGTTCAGATCGTTGCGGAGTTCCTCCCATTTTTCTTTCTTGCTACGCTCTATGACAAGTTTCAAGGTTTTCTTAGCTTGTCTGTAGCTTTCGGCTTCATTTGTTGCGGCGCCTATCCGTCTAGCTCTAGTAAATTTTCTCCTAATGCTTAGGCAGTTACGTCTGATTTCCGCGATTTCTTCCGTCCACCAGTAAACAGCGTCTTTCCTGCGATTTGTGCCAACTTTGGGCATCGATGCGTTGCAGCCTTGGACTAATCGCTGCATAGTTACATGGGCGAGAGTTCTGGCGTCACTACCTGTGTCAGTTGGCAGTGGGTTTTCGTCGATATTTGCCAGTAAAGATTCGACTCTAAGTTTCATGACATTCCATTTTCGTGTCCCCCTTCTTTTTTGTACTTGGATGGGGCGTCGTCCTGAGTCTAGATAGTAAGTGATATACTGGTGGTCACTACCAGTAAAGTCTTCTAGGACTCTCCATCCTTTAAGCAATCCAGCTATACTTTCTGAAATTAGAGTGATATCCGGTGTTTTGGCTTCGCACCCTGGTCTTCTGAAGGTGGTAGCTGCGCCAATGTTTGCGACGGTTAAGCCTAGTCGAGCGGCCATGTCTAGCACGCGTCTGCCTCTTGAATTTGTTGCTGCCATTCCCCATTCGACAGCTTTGGCGTTAAAATCTCCTGCGATGATGAAGGGGCCTCCGATTTCCAGCGCTTTGTCTTCAATACCTTCTATCTTCTTCTGGAACTCAGCAATGCTATCACTTGGGGTTAGGTAACAGCTGAGCAGTGTGAAGCTTGTCGCTTGCACATATACGAAGCAGTTCCCTGCACCTTTTTGCGCATAGACAAACCTGCTGTTGCTAGGCAAACAGATTGCTGCAGTACCGGTCTCATCTCCGAACCAATTTTCTCGACTCACTCGCCCATACTGTTCGCTTATAATGACAGCGTCAGCGTTATTTTCTACTGCCATCTGCTCTATTAGTGCATCAGCCGTTCTGCTTTGATGCATGTTGGCCTGGAGTATCCTCACTTTGTCGCTTTGCACTTAGTTGAGCCAGGTACATGATCCGTCTGGCTACGGCCCGCTTCTGTGCACAGGCAGCACTTTGGCCTCTTGCTGCACTCCTTTATTTTGTGTCCTGGCTCTCCGCATCTCATGCACAGTCCTTCGCCTTTCCTGTCTGGTCCCTTTCAGTCCATTTGCAAGTGTCCCATTCCGAAACAACGGAAGCATCGTTTGATGCTTGGACAGAGTCTAATTCTGGCTCTGACATAGCCGATTTTAATGCCATCTTCTTTGAGCAGTTTTTCCGCACTCTCCTGCGCAAGCGTTACAAACGCTCGTACTTGCTCACGCTTGTTCGGCGCCGTGACCCTGATACGTATTTCTTCGAGTGGATCTCCTAGCACCTTTTTAATGGCCTGTGAAAGAATCAAGGTCCCTTATTTCCACTGTAGCGACCGGCTTGAGCTCCATCACAGAGGCATCTTCTTTTACTGTGGTTTTCAGCCGCTGGAGAAATTCGGGCTGCACCTTTCCTCCTTTTTCCATTTCTAGAAGAAGTGCACCAGTCCTCGTTTTCCTGATGCCTCTTATATTCGCAACCTCTTCAGGCTGAAATAATAGTAATAATAATAATAATAATAATAATAATAATAATAATAATAATAATAATAATAATAATAATAATAATAATAATAATAATAATAATAATAATAATAATAATAATAATAATAATAATAATAATAATAATAATAATAATAATAATAATAATAATAATAATAATAATAATAATAATAATAATAATAATAATAATAATAATAATAATAATAATAATAATAATAATAATAATAATAATAATAATAATAATAATAATAATAATAATAATAATAATAATAATAATAATAATAATAATAATAATAATAATAATAATAATAATAATAATAATAATAATAATAATAATAATAATAATAATAATAATAATAATAATAATAATAATAATAATAATAATAATAATAATAATAATAATAATAATAATAATAATAATAATAATAATAATAATAATAATAATAATAATAATAATAATAATAATAATAATAATAATAATAATAATAATAATAATAATAATAATAATAATAATAATAATAATAATAATAATAATAATAATAATAATAATAATAATAATAATAATAATAATAATAATAATAATAATAATAATAATAATAATAATAATAATAATAATAATAATAATAATAATAATAATAATAATAATAATAATAATAATAATAATAATAATAATAATAATAATAATAATAATAATAATAATAATAATAATAATAATAATAATAATAATAATAATAATAATAATAATAATAATAATAATAATAATAATAATAATAATAATAATAATAATAATAATAATAATAATAATAATAATAATAATAATAATAATAATAATAATAATAATAATAATAATAATAATAATAATAATAATAATAATAATAATAATAATAATAATAATAATAATAATAATAATAATAATAATAATAATAATAATAATAATAATAATAATTTTTTTTTTTTTTTTCGGGTGGAGGATGTTTAAAAACGCTACTGCGCTAACCTAAAACTACCGTCATAGTTTTAGAGTGTGTTAAAGTCACTAAAAAGAACACCCTCTTTTCAGGCCTTTATCTACCCTGGGACTGCGCTAGCATTGCTTCGGGGTAGGGACCATGATTTGTCCTCAAATCATATACCTGCGTCCAGGTCCCTCTTCTTTTTTCTGAGAACGTCCTCAGAAAATTCTGCAACTGTATTCCAGTTTCCTTCGCTCTGCAGCATCCTTTCTATCAAATTTTCAGCTGAGAACTCGCCGACTAATTCCTGTAAGGATGTGCGTTCGTTATTCCATCGAGTGCAGTTGAAGAAGGTGTGCTCTGCGTCATCTTCATCAGCGTCTCCATATATACAGAAAGGGTGCTCTGTTTTGCCGATACGGTGTAGATATTTCTGGAAATATCCATGGCCCAATAAAAACTGAGTGAGGTAATAATTTACCTCGCCAAAGTCTCTCTCGAACCATCTTCTTATGCAAGGGATCAGTCTTACTGTCCACTTGCCGCTGACTTCCGAAACATGTCTGTCCTGCCATTTAGAGAGGGTTAATTGCCTTGCATCTTCAGAACTTATGGCCAGGTTTCCTTCCTTTTTTGCCTCCCAGATCCTTTTACGTTCGCTGGCTAGCAGGTCAATGGGAATAACCCCGCTTATTACTAGCACAGCTGCTTCGGAGACTGTTCGGTACGCACATGCCACTCTGAGAGCAGCAGTTCGTTGTACTGACAGTAGCGTCTTTTGCCAGCATTTCGCCTCTAGAGTGCCTGCCCATATCTCGCTGCCGTAGAGCAGTATCGAGTTCGTTGTCGCCATTAGGAGTTTCCGTTTACTTTGTCTTGGTCCCCCGATGTTCGCCATGAGCTTACTAAGCATGCCCGTTATCTTGGCTGCTTTTATTGCTGCATGCTGTATTTGAGCCCAAAAAGTCAATCTTGGGTCAACTCTTATGCCGAGGTACTTGACTACCTTCTTTGTTGTAAATATGCTGTCGCATACTTGCAGCTCCAGTTCTAACGGGATGTGCCGCTTTGTTAGCAGTATAACCTCTGTCTTTTCAGCGGCTAGTTGAAGTCCATGAGTCTCCAGCCATTCCCTTGTCCTCAGCATAACCTGGTTTAATTTCCTCTTGGCCTCATCGGTGTTGCGAGCCGTTATTACAGCTGCAATGTCGTCTGCGTACCCCACCAGATGTGTAGCATCCGGCATTTCGATACGGAGGATTTCGTCGTAGCTCAAGTTCCAAAGATCTGGGCCTAGGATAGACCCTTGCGCTGCTCCAGATGTTATCTGTTTTGTCCTTCTTCCTTCGCAGGTATCATATATGAGCTCGCGATCCCTCAGATAGCTCTGTAGAATCCTCAGCAGGTATTGCGGAGTAGCAAACCTTGTTTTTAGAGCGTCAATGATATCTGCCCACCTGAGGCTGTTAAAAGCGTTGCGGATGTCTAGTGTTGCCAATAAGACAATCCTCCTGGAATGATGGTTCCCTCGTTGTGCGTGCTCTACGCTAGACACTACGTCTTCTATAGCGCCAAGAGTTGATCTTCCCGCTCGGAATCCATGTTGTCGTTCCGACAATCCACCAGCGTCTTCAATGGCTGCAGATGAACGATATTTAATCATTTTCTCTAGCAGCTTTCCAGCGCTATCAAGCATACACAATGGTTTGTATGCTGATGGTTGGGTAGGATTTCCTTTGCCTTTACTGATCAGTACCAACTTTTGTTTTTTCCACACTTCCGGGAATAAACCTTCCTTAAGGCACGCATTATACATCGACAGCAGAAAGTTTGGACGATTTTCCGCTACTATTTCTGCAGGAATTCCATCGGGTCCTGGAGCCTTGCTGCTTTTGAGAGATTTTGCTGCTCCCTTAAGTTCTTCCTCAGAAAATAAAGGAGTTGATCTGACAGATGGTGCCTCTTGATCTTCTTGCTGCAGGTTATGCGTAGGAAATAATGCATCAACGATGTTGCTCATGGTTTCGCCGTTCATGTCTGGACCAGGATTCTTAGAGCCCAGTTTCTTCATGACGATCTAATAGCCAAGACCCCATGGGTTGCTGTTCAGATCGTTGCGGAGTTCCTCCCATTTTTCTTTCTTGCTACGCTCTATGACAAGTTTCAAGGTTTTCTTAGCTTGTCTGTAGCTTTCGGCTTCATTTGTTGCGGCGCCTATCCGTCTAGCTCTAGTAAATTTTCTCCTAATGCTTAGGCAGTTACGTCTGATTTCCGCGATTTCTTCCGTCCACCAGTAAACAGCGTCTTTCCTGCGATTTGTGCCAACTTTGGGCATCGATGCGTTGCAGCCTTGGACTAATCGCTGC